>JBAJMU010000007.1:4501451-4837816 GCA_037952995.1 Hyposoter didymator
AGGTGGCAAGGGGGGGGGGGGAAGGAAAAACGATGGAAAAAGTAATGCCGGATAAACCATCCATGGATTCTCGTTCCTCGTCGCTTATTCCTCACTCCGTAGTGCGTACGAGCGTCCTTCAACGTTGCATGTGTGTATAGATATATAGAGTAGCAGCGGAGCTAGCTTGGCGGGGTCCGCACCCTGACCCACAAGTGGGGCCCAGTCAGTCAGGCGATGAAGCCTCGCACGATCAGGGTTGCCGAACTCCGCGGTCAAGTGACCCACACGTGATTCGATTTAAAAACAACCGAACAAAAAATCGCATTCATACTCGTCCGAATTCTCCAGTTGTGTGTTGTTTAGTTTTTTAGTTCAATCTTTTTTGTTTTTTTTTGTTTTTGTTTTTTTTAAATTTGTTTTTTACTCCATGGACCGAAAGTTTTTTTCTTTTTCACGAAATATAGTGCACGATGTATCCGTCAGTTTTTAAACGTTTTATCCTCCTCGTTCTCCTGGTTCTTACCGGAGTTTCTGGACAGGACGACGATTCACTCGCCGGTAGCTTCTTGTCAGGTAAAACCTTTTTTTTATCAACAAACACAACAGCCTTCAGCCGAGTATCGTCAATTGAATTTCGTGCAGTGCAACTTTTAGTCCTTTGACATTTTCTTTTCGTGTTTTATCGCTCGAATCGTTTTTTCTGAAATATTTTATATTTCTCACTCACATTTTTCATTGAATCAGTGTCGTGGGATACTGATTATCGGGAAAGAAGATTTTTCAGGCCGCAGACAATCGGTCAAATCTCTAGCGACTGAGTTTGACTTGACGTTTGGAATATCTCGAGTGCCAGAATATTTATCGACAGAATTCTGTCAAAATCTCTTTGTTTAGGGATTTCGTATCGTTTGACATTTCACTCAGGAATTTTATTTCGTTTCCTAATTTTCGAAAAATCAATTCCTTCATTTTGCAATCTTCAGCCAAACAATCCGTTTCTTGTGACAGTTGAAACGTTCGAATTCTCATGTTTTTTTTCTTCGTATTTTCCTTCATACTTGACGGACTAAATAAAAACACGAAAAGAAGGACGAAAAATATGAAAAATTCATAAAATAGAAAAATTTGCAATTTTGGAGAAAAAAAAAAATTGTATAGTCATCGACAGTTCTTTGGAGTGATAAATTTTGATGATTATTTGAAAATTCAATCGAGGAGTTTGAAAAGGCTGGAAGGAAAAACGATTTCGAGGACATTGGAAATAGTTATTCCCTTTGCTCTCTCCCTGACGCCAACGCCGCCTTAGGATAGGACGGAAATCCGGGTTTAATGAGAATTTCAAGAAATAGAAATTGTCGCGTTGATCTCTTGGTGAATGACTATGGCGCGGAGTGCTCGTCGGGAACGCGGCACGGTTTATAGGTGGAATCGGCAAAGGATGCGCGAGTGTCCCACTTAAGGTGACTCTGATAAAACGCTATGCGGATGGGGGAGAGCCCCGGTAAGAAGGCCGCGAGAGCTCTTCGAACCGCTGTATATAAATATAGATATGTCTGCGTCTCTCTCTATCCCACTCGAAAACTATACACTGACACAACGGTATATCTAGTCGGACGGAGAGGAAGCTCATTTCTTTCGAGTCAGAAGAAAAAAGAAAAATGTTATTTAATTCACAAATTGTTGAAACGTGACTTGACGTTCCAAATGAATTTTCCCACGACTACGGCTCATAATTCGTGTCCGAAAAAGTAACTCAGCCGATGGGAATCCGTGTGTACGAAACTTGACGAGCAATCTTGAGGAAAAACGACGTTTCTAAATCCAAAAATTGTTGTGCCATTGAATGTTGCACGTCGCTCTCCTGAAAAAAATTCAGAATGAAAAAACAAACTTTGTTTTTCGTCGAGAATGCCGATAGTTCCGTTTTCACTCTTTTCGATGACTCTGATTTTATAATTCATTCGATTTTCTGTACCTTTTGTATTAATCGGTCGGTTCCATTTTTTCTCACGAATCTCACGACTATAAGAACACGATTCACAAGGTCCCTTCAACTTTCTCACTTCTCCTTTCTGCAACTTTGTTACCCGAACTTCAGTTCCGCTTCATCATCGTTATTCGAAAAAAAAAATGAATCTCTCGCTCCAATAGGGACATGGATGTTGTGAAACGAAGTTATAATTTATTAGATTTCACTTGGTCATTCACAACGAGCACTGTTTCATTAGTTACGTCTTATCCGAACGTTAAGCGACGATCTGATCCTCATTACCTTCTGATCATTATTTATTATCATTGATAATTTCCTCTTAAACTCTGAATGCACGATATCATCATTTTCATCGACCTTTTTCGTTCCAAATGATTTCCGCAATCGCTCCATCAAAACGAAATCGTCTTTGAATTTTGTCCAAAATCTGAATAAAAATTTCTCAATGATCAGAACGAATAACTTTTTTTTTCCAAGTACGACGTTTATTGCATTTTTTTATTTTGTGTATTTCGTGAGTTTTAATGAAAAATTGTTTATTCGCGCTTTCTTCATATTTCAGCCAATTTATGGAAAAACGAAGTCACACTGATTGCAGAAAATTCTGAATGAACCTTCAAGAAATTAGCGTAAAAAATGATCCTTGAGAAATATTAATAAATACTGAAAAAGTGGTCGTTTAATTCCTGAAGGTTGTGACAGTGTCAAATGGCACTTGACCACCCTTGTTTTATGGCCGGTGTGACGGAGCGTGAAAAATCGTGGACGAGTTAAAACGAAAGTTAGCTTTGTTGAAAAAAAAAAGGGAAGAAGGAAAAAAAAGTGGTGGACTGTGTTTATTGCGAACCGGTTGTAAGGCTCGCGCGACCGGTGGTCCCGCGGTTGCAAATGAGACGAGCAGGAGGAACGTGAAGGCCGCGAAGCAGAGGAGAAAAAAAAATGAATATTTTTTCGAAAGAAAAAAAAATCATCATATGAGAAATAAAATGAAAGAATAAGACGGGCGCGAGTAAACCAAGTCCGCTCATTAACTACCGTTACGTTTGTTTGGGCCGTTATGCCTCTGCCAAAGTGAAACCGTCGCTGTGTTGGTCTCATCGTGTGCAAGAGCTCAATGGCTCTTGCCTGACATGACTCAATATTTTTTTTATTTTTTTCTACACGCGTCGCTCCTCTTTGACCAGTTGAAAAAAATCTTGTATATAAAGACACGAGTATTAAAATCCTCGCTGAGATATAATCCGATAATTGAGCTTGCATCATTAATGTCAAAAAGTGTTCGAACCGAAAGTATCTTCAGCCTGGAACATGTGTCTTTTGTTACTCGTCTTCGGTCCAATTGACTCGTCCAGGTTGTAAAAAAACAAAATGAAAGAAAAAAAAACATTGTTTCGTAACGCGATAACTTGGCGACTGAGTAATCATTGTCAAAATGAACACGTTCGTTGAAATGATCTTTCTCTCGTTGCCTGCACGTATATCGTACGACAAACAATCCATCTCGTACGATCAAACGTCTTAATTAAAACGGTACCATTATGATCGGAGAAAATTTTTAGAAAGACCGAATAAGCTCATGGGGATGAAGAATTCATTGCAAAGAAAAAGGCGTATTCGTGTCTAGAGGATTGGGACTCGGGAGAAATAGTTGAGACATTTTTGTATGCAACTTTTTTGAAAAATGGCTGCGAGCTAATTTTGGTTTTCGAAATATTCCTCGCAATTTACTTTTTTTTAAGAAGATATTTCATCAATTTTAACGTGGCAATGATTATTTGTTGATAAATGGAAATATTGATGAATGTTTGGCTCGAAAAGTGGGTGAAATATTCGTACGATCGATGATTATTCGCAGGATTGAAAAAAATGAATTATTCGATAACGAATTACTGAATGCTGCTGCCATTTGACTTGGTCAAGTTCAAGTTGAATAATCTTAGAATCATGGCTTTGAGTGCCAAGGTGCTCGCAGCTCGAGAGGATTACGTATGCAGGAATTTATCTCTTTTTTTTTCTTTTATTCCTTTCTCACTCCTATAGCCTCGTGGTGGTGTAGCTCATGGGTTACCGTAACAATCCGGTCATGCTGGTATAACCCAAACGAGTAACGTTATACGGGGTGTCCCGAAAACAGTTTTCGATCTCCTGCTCAGCTGATTGAAATAAATTCATTGAGAAAAGTTCATCAGCCCTGGATTGTCCTTGATTTATTATCGAACAGGAATGACAATTAATTATAAGGAATTAATGAGAAAACAGTAAAAATAAGACTCTTAAACAAATGATAATTCGTTGAAACTTTCTTCACTCTCTCAAACATAATCCTCCATCTTTTTGATCCGAGAATCATAGAAATAGATAAAAGACTGTTCCCAAGCTCTGAGCTCTCAAACTTGTGTATTTTCCCAGGCCAACAAGTTGCCTCATCTAACGGCACATCCAAGACCGATTAGCATCGAGATTACGTGATTGCGGGTTACTCGAGCTCGAAACTCACGTTATAATGTTACATCAAATCAATGATTCGTGAAATAGTCCATATGGTGTATGGGCTTTTTTTTCCAAGATCCCATTCACTCGTCATATCGTACAGTAACTCGAGGTCCACAAAAAAAATCGATAAAATTGTATCGTCGATTTTACAGGTTCAGGAGTCGATTTTTAATTTATTTCAAATTGAGGCCAAATTTTAAAACTCCTTTCGGTAGGAAATCTTAGCATAGCTGGTAGTTCCAATGCATTTTTATTTGATGAGATTTATTATTTATTGNTTTTTTTTTTTTTTTTTTTTTTTTTTTTTTTTTTTTTTTTTTTTTTTTTTTTTTTTTTTTTTTTTTTTTTTTTTAACGATGAAATAAAATAAATTCACGGCTAAGCGTCTGGTTTTTGTTGTTGCTTTCCACAGGTCTTTTGGACACGATATCAGACACTGCGAATAGTGCAAATTGTCCAGGCATCTGTGTCCACGCACTGGCGACACTCATTTGCTACGATGTTTTGGAAGATATTCCATGTCCGACGTCGAGCATGCGGTGCTGCATTCACGAGCCTCTCAACGGTACAAAAATATCGGAAAACGATATTGACAACGTGACATCGATCACGGAAATTCGTGATACGACGGTCCTTACAACCACGAGAATTCCCACGACAACGACCACCGTTGCAACGACAACGACCTCGACAACCCCCAAACCAACGACGGTAAGAAAATTCATTAGTATCGATTTTTGACGATTTTGAATTAATCGATAATTACTCATTGAATTTCTATTTGTCACTTTTTGTATTTGAAGTTTTTAAAATACATTCTTGCCGAGGAAATGATTTGCGTTTCATGTTTTTTAGGACAGCCAAAAGGACGCTGTTTCGAAACCTTCGCGTAAGTTAATCAACTCAAATTTCTCATTATTTTAATTGAATTTTGCACAACTTAATACTCGACGAGTTGCTGATTTGATTTTTGCACAAAAACTAAAAAATTCGCAGACAATTGTTTCACTTTCTCTCCAACTTTTGTTTTAGTCACAAAATGTTCAGGCATTTGCATAGAAGCTCGAATAGCGGACTATTGCGAGGCTGTAGTGAAAATTGATTCGTTGTGTAAACCCGGACATCGGTGTTGCGTTTCGAGGGATTCGTTTGGAAACGATCCACCCCCGGAATTTTACGTGATCGATCGTTCTAAAGTGAACGTTACACGCCAGGAAGAAAAAAACATTACAACAACAGCACCGACTACGACAACAATGAGACCGAGCCCAACGACAGCCAGTTATTCAGCCATTGCCACGACGACTACGAGACTGAAACCAGCCCCTCGTAGACCTTGCAGAGGTGAATGTGTCAATGGACTGTTCGCACTGTTTTGCGATGATATTGACAAGGATGCCGATTGTCCTTCCGATGGGTCGTGCTGTATTTCGTTACCACCGCAAAAAGTCGTAAGAACTCTCAAATTTTCTCGTACCATTTTCCTGAACGTTGCCGGACATTCAAACAACAAAAACGGTTCAAATTTTTTCGAAAATCTTGTGAATCGAGTGAACGAATAAAAAAATCAATGAGAAAAATCACAAAATTGAAGAAAAAAATTCTTTATGTTTCGGATAATCAATCGATTCATTTCCTCAAGGAAACAACGACTACCCCACGTCCTGTGACTAAACCACCACAACAAAAATTACCACCTTGTCGTGGTTTTTGTCTGATCAGCATAATGGCTGGCTTTTGTAAAAGACCAAACACAATTTTGACGAAAACTTCGACGTGTCCAAGTGGCTCGATATGCTGCGAAGAGAGTAACGCTCCTGCCGTACGTAATGAAAAAAAATAATAATCGCAATTTTTACCGATAATTTTGGTTTGAAATTGAAAAATGTTTTTTTACGCTCAGACACCTCGACCAAGGCCGAGGCCCGTGCCAACGAGACCGTCGACGACGACAGTTCCGCCGCCACCGGATCCACGTCCAGAATGTCCAGGCTCCTGCATCGTTTCTTACTTGTCATTCACTTGTTTCAGTGAGTAACAAAAAATCCAATTTTTCATTTTTATCAAATCACCAGAATTATTCATACTCACGAAATTGGGCGTGAAATTTTTTCAGGAAATGCTGAATTAACGAGTTTGTTCAAATGCAAGGGCACCGGTCATCAGTGCTGTGCTCCAAAATCTTTGATCAGAGAAATTAGCAATGAAAACTCGAGTGATTCAGTTTTGAGCAATCGCAATGACACGTATTCATCGATTGGTTCGAGACCCTACACGCCAACTCCTCCGAGTACAATCGTTTGTAAGTCTCGTCGATGCCCTGAACATCCTGTGACTACGAGTCACATATAACAATTTTTTCTCACACTATTTTGTGCGTTACAGACGAAACAACGACAATCATGACGACAACAGCCAAAAGTCCGATTTATAGCAAATACGTTTGCGGAGTTAAAGGAACTTCGAGAGGTCCGATTCAAGCTCGAAATTTGGATCGAGGTGCTAGAGTCGTCGGTGGCGAGGATGCCGATGCTAACGAATGGTGCTGGCAAGTTGCGTTGATCAACTCATTGAATCAATATCTTTGTGGCGGTGCTCTCATTGGTACGCAGTGGGTTCTGACTGCTGCGCATTGTGTCACCAAGTGAGTTGAACGATATTCCTTTGACTTCGAGCCGAGTATTTTTTACTGGGTCCGGGAGAGCCGTAGCGACGTCAAACGTTTGCCAACATTTGAATATTTAAAAACTTGAAAATTTCGCTCATATCGCAAAAAAAAAAACAACGATGAACAAAAATTCCACGTGGTTCGTGCAATTCGATTAAAATTAATTTCTGCGATTTCGAGTTTTTACTAAATATGGTGAACGACAAAACATCTCGATGGTTCGAAGGAATCGCTCATTGAAGGCAATTATCAAATTTCAGCATCGTAAGATCGGGCGATGCAATTTACGTCAGAGTCGGGGATCACGATTTGACAAGAAAATACGGAAGTCCTGGAGCTCAGACACTTCGGGTCGCAACGACGTACATACATCATAATCATAACAGTCAAACGCTTGACAACGATATAGCGCTTTTGAAGTTGCACGGACAGGCTGAGCTCAAAGATGGTGTCTGTCTGGTTTGCCTACCTGCACGAGGAGTCAGTCATACAGCTGGCAAAAGATGTACAGTCACTGGATACGGTTACATGGGAGAATGTACGTTTTGTAATGGTATTAAAAAAATCTCAATTCAAAATTTATATTTAACAAGCAAAAACAAATATTTCGTTTCGATGGAGGGGGCAAATATTTTCAGATCATAAATAAAGGGAAACTAAGAGTTGTTGAAAATGTTTAAGTTTGGCGAAAGTCTTGAAAATCACTGAATATAAACCTCGGTGAGAAAACCCTGAACTTTGTTCTACACAAAGTTTTCTCTACCAGGGTTCGAGGTGAAATTTCTGCTTCTTACCAGTCCGACGATCTGTGTTGAATATTGACAATGTTCGTACGTCAAATTCAACGCAATAATAAAACGCATTTATTTTTTTATATTTTTTTCAATGAATTTTCTTTTTGTTCGATGTTTTTCGATAGTTTCTCGATTTATTTTGCAGCTGGTCCTATTCCGCTGCGAGTACGAGAGGCTGAAATACCCATCGTCAGTGATGCCGAGTGCATAAGAAAGGTTAACGCTGTGACAGAGAAAATATTCATTCTGCCTGCGAGCAGCTTCTGCGCTGGTGGTGAGCCAGGAAACGATGCTTGCCAGGTAAATACATTTTGTTTTTTTTTCAATGTTTAGAATCGATTGAATATGAAATGAAAATGCGTAATTGTTCGATTGGTCAATAGCATCCCGTTGATCGTAAAATATCAGCGCGCTCGCAACTATAAATTGCTTCACTTCAATTTTCAAACCTTTTCATTTTTCCATCCTTGTCATTTTCTCTTTGCTCCAACTCTGACGCAGTATTTTTCTTACAACTTGCTGCGTAGCACAGCTTTTTCCATTCACATTCTACCGCTTCTTCATTTCCTCGCTCAACTGCTATTTTCTCTGGACCTAATCTACTTTTTGCCTTCTCTCTCGCTCTCTTCCCATTCTCACGTTCATCCGAGAAAATCTAGATTCTCGAACGTTCCTTTTTCGTACGTTCTGAAACTCGTTTTTCCCCTCATTCTTCCGGTATTGAGTTTTTTATCCTACGTTCTGCGAGCTGCTCCAGCGTCTTCCATTTCCCTTTCTCTCCAAAACGGGCATAGACAAAATTATAAACTGCGTTTTTGCTTCTTCTAATTATTCGTTTCCTCTCCGCCTTTTCTCTCTCGTCTCCTCGATTTTCTCTGTCTTCGTCCAACTTTATTCGTCTATATTCCCATCGAATCTTCAATGAACATAATTTTTATTCTCATCACAGAATTCGAACTAAAATCCATGCAATTTTTTGTCTCCATCGAGAAACTACGATTCTCAGAAAATAATGTTGCTTTTGAATGAATTCAGGGGGACGGAGGTGGACCTTTGGTTTGTCAAGACGACGGATTTTACGAATTGGCTGGTCTCGTTTCGTGGGGTTTCGGTTGTGGCCGAGTCGACGTGCCAGGCGTATATGTCAAAGTATCCGCGTTTATTGGTTGGATAAACCAAATAATATCGGTCAACAATCTCTAGACATAGAGAAATAAATATAAAAAATATAGATTACAATTATATAAACTTTCTGATGCTTCTTTCTTCCAAATTTGTACTCGTTCACGTCGTTCACCATGTTCGAGACTTTCTTCGAGGGATTTCGGTGCGTAAGCAATCGGCAAAGATCGAAGAAAACTTAACAAGCTGCCAAATCTTTGGATTATTCTATTTTACGGACAATAGCAAAAGCTAATTTTCAGGCAGAGGCTGCACCTCGACGATCATTCTCACAAGTTCATCCGCGCGTTACCTCAAATACTTGAGTCGTTTAATATTTTTTTCTATCGATTTACTTTTGTCCACGAGGATTATTTTCCATGGACAATAACATAAGAATCTTCATATCGAAATGTATTTATTCTTTCGCAGCATATATTCGTAACCGTTAATATTCTCTCACCTTCGAGCAAACCTGGTGACCTTGACTTTAATTTATATTAGAATATTGTTAAGATGCGACAAAGTTGATCAATATATTTCCAATCAACTCGTTATAAATATTTTTCTAAAGATTTTAAAGAGAATAGAAGAAAAAAAACGTCTTACGCGTCGTCAGTTTGGCAGAAAGATTAGTCGGACCGTTTTTTTTATTTAGACAATCAATCTGCCCAGCTCGCTCGATATTTTCATAATTTAATCGTTAACGTTGAGTGAATTTTTCTTCTCTCGAAGTTGTTACGACGCAGGGGACTCGTTTTTCAAAACCACGTGGTTTCTGTTTTATTTATTTTTCACAGGTAGACAAATTATCGATTGACATAATTTTCTAAATCTTCGATCCGAAGTTCACTTCTAGAGAAGAAATATTCACGATCGACTTCTCGCTTTGTATATTAACGCGTCGTTTTCTTAAAATTTTAGATTATTCGTATAGTTTTTATGTTTTTTTTATATTTTTTTTTGTTTTTTGTTGTCTTATAAATTGCAGATGTCTTGTAAATTGCAGCGTCGAATTTAGTCACTAAGTTATCCAATTTTCTTCTACTCTTCTTTTCGTTTAAATCATTTCAACGCAATTTTGTGTTTATTTGTTTGTTTTTAATTTCTTTCCATATTTAGATATCATTTTTCTTGTTACTTTTAATTTTAAGCACGTGCTCTTGCGTAGGAAATTGAAAAAAAAATACATAATCAATCGCAGCAGACTGAATATTCTAGAACGTCGAATCGTGGCGAAGTCGAATTTCGAAATTCTTGAATGAAAGTTTAAAACACGTACATACCTGTAATTTTACAACGATATGAAGAATAATGTATCAAAGAACAAGATTTCTTTCGAATTACGTTACGTGCGTGTTTTCATGAAAAAAAAAAAATAAAAAAACGAAAAAAAGAAACAAAACAGCTCCAAAATCTTTGTTGTCGTGCATACAAACGCCGTTCGTTTTATTCATTTATCTATATATATATATATGTTTGTAATTTTATATGTATAGATTATATGTCTACAAACACACAATTGTGAAAATCTTCAACGTTTAATTAACTTGTTCGAATTATACATAAAGAGTTTTTATTTCACGCCCTCGAATGGAGCCACGAATTTTTCTTTGAAGCTCTGAAGTGCCAGTACGTGTTGTAATTTTTGTAAAAAATGCATTTTCTCTTACTCGTTCGTGGTGTGTAAAAATTGATGATAATTATACAACACAGATAGCCTAAATTTTCACACGGTGAGACAGACGAATTCCTGTTAAGTGATTCACTCCCGTTAACGTACCGAGTAACATCATCTTTTGGTGTTTTTTATTTCATTATTTTTTTAATTATAACTTCCCAATACTCGGCGTGAAATACTTTTCGTTTTCGACAAACGCTTCAGGGGCAACTTTTTTTCAGGCTTTACAAACTCGTCGTTCCCGTTCTCCTTGTTGTTGTTCTGGAAATGGAAAAGGCTCCATTGGTTATGACGTTACATTGAGATTCACTCGAGCTTATTCCGGAAATTCGATTCAGTTTCGACTTTTTTTTAAATTTATTTAAATTCAAAGTGAAAAATTTGCTAAAAGAAATTTTTATCGAGACGATTTTTCAAGTTGCAAAATTTACGATGCGAGAACAAACGCAGTTTTGCATTTGGAGGAAATTTTCGACACAAGGAAAAGGTGAAATTGGATTTTTGAATTATTTTGACTCGAGGAAACATCGTTTACGTACCTTTGCGTATACTTCGGACTCCGAGTGTACACTGGTGTCGAAAGAAGTTCTCTTAGGCGTGAAAGACAAGTCCGAAGTCGAAGCGGATTTAATCAAGTTGTGATTGACTGATTCGTTGCAACTGACGTAACGATCGTTCGGCGTAGAGGTCGAGCGTTCTTTGATGAACGACGATGCAGTCGAGTTTTTACGGTTTGGGCTTCCGGATTGTCGTTTTATCGTAGAATCTGCGCTCAGTATCGTCGAGTCGCCCTATTGAATGTGCAAATTCGATGGACATTTGAATATAAATTCAATTTTTTGATTTTTCAAATAATTTCACTCGCGTCGAAATTTTCATACCTCGTCTTCCGATGCTTCCGCCTGTTCTCTCATTTCACGGAACCTGCGGATGATTCTCTCGTGCGGTGAAGTCGTTACCAAGTTCCGTGGATATGAAAATTCTCTTTTGGCTGGAGTGGACCCGGTTGGCATATCGCGACGAAGATCTTCGACCAAAAATTTGTCAACTTGATGTTTCGTCGTGCGCAACTCTGCGGTTATTCGATTATTCCACTCGGTTGATTTGACTCCTTGATCCTCGAACTTGCGACAAACTTCCGTTGACGATTTGGTCGCTTTGTTTCGCTGCTGTTCACTCAGTTCTATGTGATTCACGCTCGCGTCTGATACGATTTTACAAATTTTCTAAAAATTCGGTAAAGGAGAAAAAAATTAGTGTCCTTGGTATTTAAAGTTTTCTGTTCGACGGTTCAAAAATTCGCTCGGTATTCAACGGAAACTTACGTTGGTACTGGCAAGAATTGAGGCTCGATCTTCTTCCGTCCTCTCCTGCATTTTTTGGGCTTTGCTCTCCACGAGGATTTTGTATTCGTCGAGGGCTTGGCAATTCGCTTCCAAGCCTCTTGACAATTCGCCAGCGAGTTCCTTACTTTTCTCGATCGATGCAGTCGCTATCGCTGAATTCTGCAACAAAAGCCAATCGTCGAATATTTTTCGCAGATTCTCGCACACGGAATATCATTTAAAAAACATTGAAAATCAAGTAGATTTCGATTTTCCATACTTTCTCGAGATTCGATGCAATATCGTCCCTGATTGCGTTGACGCTACTGTGAATTTCCTTCTCCAATTTTCTCTCAAACTTAACTTGACTCTCGCAAGTCTCTGTCGAACGTTTGCAAATATCGTTGCAAATCTCAGTAGCTTGACCCAACGAATTCGTGATCGTCGCGTGGTTCTCCGCCGCTTGCGCATTCAATGCGTTGTAATGATGCCATAAACCTTCGAAGGCCTTGGGGTCGACAAAGAGGATTCGTTATTGAGTATGTTTCCCAAAGGACATGAAATTCCTCGAGTAATTAAGAAAATGGACAATTTGGAGTAACGAAAAGAATTTTTTTTGCATTCTGACGATCGATCACCGTCTCGTTGTAAATTTTTCCATGTTTTTTTCGGCAAAACAAAAATAAAGACGAAACATAATTGCGAAAATCTCACCTTCGAGAACTCGTTCCGACTTTGAAGAAAACTTTCCTGAGCTTGTTTCGAGGTCTCGATGGATTTTTCAATTTCGTTGATACGCGCTGCCAAACGATCCCGGTCGGCCAGTAACTTGTCGACCAACGTGTCGGTCGAGTCTTTAACGTACGTCAACAAACATTCGAACCTTTTGGCATTCTGCTCGTTCACCAAACGTAAATTTTCCGCTATTTTGGTCTCGCATAGCTCACGAATTTTGGGTGCAAGGATCGACGAATTTTCACGAAGAAGAGATATCTGCGTCTTCGTCATGTCTGATGCGTCGCTCGCATGTGTTTCGATCAATTTTTTGTACTCGTCGTACTGAAAATCCAAAATGATTAGTCGTTAATTCTCGTTTTCGTTTTCCTTCCAATTTCGACGTTTTTACCGGCTCATGTCTGTCTCGGAGTAATTTTGAAAAAATTCATCCGATCGAAAGCATTTTGCGTGATTAATAAATTAACAACAAAACCAAGAAAATTCATTTGCTTGCGTTTGTGCTATTTTTGTGACTCACCGATTCGTTAACTCGACCTTCGAGATCTTTGGCTACGGAATGTTCATCCCTCACGAGATTCTTTGACAATTCGATCGTGTCATCGATTCCTCTGCTATTCGTTGTCGCGTGGGAAACTAAAAGGAAATAATCGATGCGAAATATTTTGGTCAGTCAAAATAATTGGAGAAATTTTGCGAAATTTCGAAAAATTCTATAAAAACGTGTCGAAGGATTCTGTTCTTTTTACTTACGTAACTGATCTTTCATGGACAAGCAAAATTGAACCAAATCTTGAGTGTAAGTTGAAAGATCTTGCTCGATATATGCGAAAGAATCGCCGATGTTGTTACGAAATTGTTGTCCGAGGTTTTCATTTTCCTCTTCGACGCGCCTGGAAAGGAAGGAATGCGATTATTAGCGAGAAATTAAAGTGCGCACAAATTTTCATTGTTTGTCAAGGGAATAAATTTACTTTTTGCGAAATATTTTATCGTGGAGTTTGTAAGTGTCGTCGGTGGCGGTATCCGCGACTTTGAGAAGCGTTTTGGCCTGGGAGTAGAGAACTTTTTCCGTATTGACGTGTTTCTCGAGCAAATGTTTGTGAACGTCTCGGTCAAAAGTTGTCGTTCGCAAATCATTCTTCGTTGATAGCAACACGTTCTTCGTCAAATCCAATTTGTCTTTAGTTTCGTGCAGAGTATTGGTTTTTTGCTCCAGTTCCGTTTGTAGTTCGTTGAAGAGTTTCTGGAAATGGTTATTTCACGAAATAGAAACGCTGGTTCATAAAGTAATTGGGAAAATTGTTGATAAATATCGATAATTATTTTTGTTAATTATTTAATAATTTCTTTTGTCAACGACTCACCGCTCTACTGGCCATTATTTCTTCCACAGCTTTGATGTGGTTAATCTTTTCTTCAATGCCTTTGGAAAGACACTCGATCGTTGATTGCATTTCGTCATAATTATCTTGGGCAAGATAAACGCCGTTCTGTTCGCGAGTTGCGATTAAATCGCGACGCAGTCTCTCGATTTCTTCCGTGTATTCTTTGAGTAATGCTTTCTTCGACAATTTCTGATTGATCTCTGGTCGATTGGTTATGTTTTTAGCACGGTAAGCGTAATCCAGAGTGGACAGAGTCTCTTCGAGGTTTACACTGGCCGGTGATATCGTCGCGATTATCGAGGTCTTGGTTCTTCCGCCCAAAGACTCTTGTAAAAGTCTCGTGAGCTTGGACTCGCTGTGGAGGAGAAAATCGTTATTTTGCAGGGAGTGACTCGATGGCCAGGCGATAGTGAAACGAAAATTTCGTACGTTTGCTGTTTGTCACAAATTTCGCAATATTCTATGAAACTTTTTACTAAACGTGACAATTTTCTCGATTCTTTTTAAACGAAAATTCGAATTGAGCGATTTTCTTGAGTTTTTTTTTTTTCACATACCGATACGGAATATGCGGAGCTCGTTCCACGAGGGCTGTGATGACACGACCGAGGGTCAACAAAGATTGATTGATGTTACCAGCTTCCCTGGCTCGACGATCGACAGCTCCAGATCTGCCGACGTTCTCACTCCCAGCCAAATCCACCAAGTTCAATTTTCCTGTTTTTAACAGTTCCTCACCATCGACCGTATTCTCTTTTATGTGTACCGTGATCGAGAATACCGTGTGCGAACGACTGAGAACATATGAAAGGCGAACGAGCATTAATGGGAGTGAAAAAAAAAAGGTAAATTATTCCAGCATGATTTTCGTTGGTGGAAATACCTCGACTGGGCATTCATTAGTGTCGCTGCTGTTTGACGCTTCTCCGATCCTTTCTCTAGAATCTTGTACACCTCCATCTTATCGTGGACGGTAACTTCCTCCAAACCGTGAATTATAACGGCGCCTTTTCTCGTCGCATCCTCGTACAATCTTTGCAAACGAATCGACAAAATTTTGTAATTTTTTCATTAACAAAAAAGTCATTGAAACTCAACTTTTTCGTTTTTGTAGAAATTCGGAGCTCACCTTATTTTTGAGGCGTCGTCATTGGGGGACAGAAGATCGAAAAGTTCCTCGTTGTACAGTTCCAGGAAGCTCACTCTTACAGAATATTCTTGAGCGCCCAGAGTCACCAATTCATCAAAAAGATGACTCAAGGAACGAGGAATTATACCGGCCTGAGTGTCCTGCGGCAGGAGGAAGAAATTATTCGAATTTTAAAACTTTTACAACAACATTTTTTTTTGATTTTTGAAAATTTATTATTTACACTTTGCCAATGAAGAGCCGGGTTGTTGCTGCATCCTTCCATAGTGAAAGTTTTTCCTGTGCCCGTTTGTCCATAAGCAAAAACTGTACAGTTGTAGCCGGCCAAAACTTCGTCCAACAAAGGAC
Source organism: Hyposoter didymator (assembly GCA_037952995.1). Taxonomy (NCBI): domain Eukaryota; kingdom Metazoa; phylum Arthropoda; class Insecta; order Hymenoptera; family Ichneumonidae; genus Hyposoter; species Hyposoter didymator. The sequence goes on from JBAJMU010000007.1 coordinate 4,517,167, forward strand.
TGACGACTGCGTTGTACACGTCGATCTTAAGAGTTAATGTCATTCATTGAAAATGGTTTTTTTTTTTTTGACAAACAGAAAAATATTAAATCGTCCGCAGTCGCGTTTGATCAAGATTTCTAATTAGAATTTTCAGAATCACCAGAAAGTACATTTTGTTCTGGTTGTTACTGCAAATTTTAATTAAAATCGACGACCCACTGGGCAACTTTGAACGGGACCCTGTAGAGAAGGTTTACGTACTTGTTTGGATGACGGTCCAAAAACACGATCAAAGGTAAATTTTTTAGTGAGTTTGTCCTGAGGTCTTTCACGAACGACAACTTCTTTGCAAGATGTGACGTCGACGACGGTGCAAGATTTGCCAATTTTCTCGGCATTATTAATGGGCCTGTCAGGGATAACAACACGATCGTTGAACAATGTTTACGAGTTGCTCCAAAACGAAGAAAACAGAAAACATTGATAAAGTTCCGAATGTCGAGAGTTGGTCGAAACTCGAGAGATGAGAAATAATATTTCGGTGATAAAGTGACATTTGTTAAAGGGTAAAGATCCCGAGGACGCTAAATGCTGAGGATCGGACTCACCTGACTCTGGCGAAAACCTGTATATGCTGATTTTTGTCCTTCTTCGAGCTCCGCGCCTCGTTCATTTTTGCGGTTAATGCGAGAAGAAATGAATAATCACGGAACGACGAAAAGTTTGCGCGTATCCGATCGAAATAAATATGAGACGGAAAATAATCACAAAAAACACACACCGACGAGTTCCTTCGCACTTATCCTAACGGCTCTATAGGCGTTCTGTTGCTTGACGATTGCGTGCCGCAACAACTGTCCGTTGAAACTTTTGAATCTTGTAGTACCGACTCTGCCCACAAGAGATTCCAGCGCCCTGCCAGCTATCGCGCAAGCGTATGGATTTATAGCGCGGGAAATATTGCCATCAAGCGGTGCTGCCCTCTGGCTCGACAAATATAATATATATACCCTCAAGGCGTACCCTCATACGAATGCGTGACAGCATTCTTTTTTCACGGTTCGTGAACACTCGCCGATGACATTTAACCTCACTAATCATACGGGGTTCAAATATTCCCTTCCCTTTGAATAACACGTAATAAAAAGGTATTTTCAGCAATAATTCGCAAAGCCAATATACTTTTCTTTCTATTTTCTCACATCTGCTCCATGTTTCGTCACATTATTTCGATATTTTGTGGAATTCTGAGCCAAGCATGACGTATCGATCGTAAACACCGAACACGACAATTAAACAATCCATATTTCTTTCCAATAAATTAATCCAATTGTTGGTCCGTCAGTTTTTGCTGTTCATCGCAAATATGGATCCCAATTCCGGGAGCTCGGAATTGGATCCAAAGTTCTTGTTGGGCCAGCTCAACACAGCAAGGAAAGAGATCAATAATTTGAGGCAAGAGATTCCAATGATTTTCTTTCGTCATTATCAAAATTTCCAAGAAACAAAAAAATCGTATCGTCATGAACTATTGCCATCCAACGTTTCTCTTTGCACAGGCAACAAGTCAAGAGCTTTCGGTATATTTTGGAAAAAGATGTGGATGGCATAAAGCATGCCATCCAATCGTTTGTCGATGGAAAACCACAAGCAATGGAAAGTTCTTTGTCAACAACCAGTGCACCGAGCACAAGTTTCCAAGACGACGCAATCCTCAAATTAAAACCAATAGGCTTGATAAATACTGGATTCCCCAGCAAACGCGGAACACCTAGACAACCAGGAATCTGCAAAACGGCCCCGGGCAAAGTTACCCTCTTCAACTCTACGTTTACAAATCCCGAGCATGCTTTATCCGGACTTGAGGATTTTTCTCACATGTGGTAAGTTAAAAAAACAACAACAGCTGAAAAAAAGAAAAATCCCTAACGATTCTTACCATTTTTCTTGAATTTGAATACGACGTTGACCTTGTCCACATTTCCTGATATTTTTTCTTGCCTTTACCATGTGTGGGTTTTGAGAAAACTAATGCAAAAAAAAAACACGTTTTCTATTGTTTTCAAGTTCCAAGTAGAATGTTTATTCAGTGCACGATTTTCCCAAATTGTACAGAACCATCAAAGACAATGTTTAAAAGTTTTTTTTCCTCAAAATTCAGGCTCTAAGATTGAAAAATAAAAAAGAAAAATCAAAGGCTTAAAATTAGTGCATGGAATCGGAGTTTGAATCCAGAAACGAAAATACGCGACGGCAGCCAATGCGTTTACGTCGATGATTGTGAACTCGGCAATCGAATTCTATTGGGCTCGGAGAAAAACGCGTAAGCACGTCGACCCATTTTCAAATCAAACGCTCCCATCATTGCCAGCAGCCGGAAGTAGCCGTCGTTGAAGATTATGACCCCGGCGAAGACGGCGATCTCTGCGATTTGGATGTCGACGAACGAGCTGTTTGAAGGAATTCTGCAGAGATCGGAATGGAAAGTTTCGTTGATTCCTGTCGAGCCGTTGGGAAGTTCTGCCTCGTGTATTTCGTAATCAGGTCCATAAGGCCGAGAGTTTCTAACGGCGGAAAAAGTTTTGGCATCCCCTTTGCTGACGTAGCTCTGGTACTTGACGCCGTATTTTTCTTCCGATCTTCTGAAAATCTCACACGTAGCATCGATTTCCATTTGGCGATGTTTTCCTTCTTGATTCTGGCGACAGGTTCGTTCGTGTTCCTCCAGCCATGTCGTGTATTCCGGAGTACCCTGAGGAGGCAGACGTGACTTACAGGCAGCGCAATACGAAGCCTTTACATTGACGTCCAGCACTTTTCCCGAGCACTTTCCAATGACAGCCACGATTCCATGCAAAAACTTGGATCCTCCTTCTCTCCAACTGGTGTTTCCGACAATCGCGATACCCTCGGCGTCGGGACTCGATTCCACGTCTAGATTCGCTGCTCTCGTCATTGATAATTGAGCTATTCCCGCAGCTACTTGCCGAAGGAATTTGTTTATTCTGTTATATGATCCGAGCGTGAAAATACATGGCAGGTCCATCAAACCGCAGAACCATTGGAGGCCCGAGAAGTCGATGCCCAACGTACTCATCGTGAATAGAATTCGCCTATTTATCTCGTACGTACGCGGACTCGCCTTCGGACTCGATTCAATGAAGCGAGGATTACACTTGGGACATTTGACTTGAATTTTGAAAGCCAATCCGTCGCGTTCGATGGTACTAAACTGCACATCGCCGGCACAAACTTTGCACTGGACACATCGGCTCAACGCACCAAACACGGTCATGAAATTAATTATTTCATACGCGATACAATGATTTCCGCTGGCGCTTGCGTTCCGATCCGGATTCAAGATCGGCTCCGGAGTGCTCGATGGGCCTGCAGTGTCCTCCAATTTCGCAGAATTTAAACTCGATTTTGAATCACCGTGAGCGTCTCTCTTCCTAAGCTTCTTCAGACGATCGTCAAACGCCGGACTTTTACAACCGCTCATCTGAGACAAAGACATTTTTTTAACCAATTTTTATCACACCACGAAACTTTCTAGACGTTAATTCGAGTCATGGGTTCATCCAGCACTGCCAGTCTTCGTTGGCGGCGTCTTTTTTTTGCCAACGAATACCGACGGATATAGAAATGCAGTCCTTATCTCAGGGCGCCAATCGAGACCGCTGCTCAGGTCACGTACATGACTCACGCCGCACCTTGCACGCTGCCAATTACAGAGACTTTATCAAGGACTCTCAGCAGCCTTTGGATTTTGCTTCTAGATTCGAGACCGAGAAGTTTAGCTCAACAAACCCTCGTCGATCGCGACGACCCTCCACGAATTCTCGTTATTTTGTGCCTTTTTTCAGAATCTACAGCAATTTTATTATCAGCCGTTTGAAGGAAATCTTTTCTAAAGCCTCGTGATATCGAATTTGGTGGAAAAAATTGAACTAAACGATTTTTATGATTTTTATTTAGAAAAATGTGAATTTGCAATTCTGCTCAAATTTTTGTTCGTAAATAATGCAGCGTTTTGTTTTCTACTGTTTTTTTTTGTTCCAGGATATTGTTCCATTTTCATAGAAACGATTCGACCCACGTGCGAGCAAAAGTTGCGCCACCACGATTGAACGGAGTTCGAACTGGAGTTTTTTCCACGAGATCACCCCATCGACCATGTCCAATAGGTTTGAGTCTCGTAAAGATCGTGAAGATTGAAAACAACGTGATATACTTCGAAGGGGTTGACATGGTGGACGAGACTCCTGTCCTGGACATAAAGCCGTACATCCCGCAGTACGACAATCCATTGCACATAGAAAAAATGCTCGTCAGGCCGAACGACGAAACAGCGAATATTCGCCAAGTTTCCGAGCACGCACGCGAAGGCATTTTGAGGGAAGAAGATTTCAACGATCCAACGACCTCGGACCAAAGATTAAATCCAATCTTCATCGATCTCAATACGAATGGCGATTCTCGGCGTTCTGGACCGCGAGAAAATTGTCACGCTGGTAACGGAGTGGAAGCTTCGAGACTCGCTAATATCTCGAGGGACGAGGAAATCGCAATGAGACTCCAAGCCGAAGAATTCGAGGCGAGTTCGAATTTCGATGATTTGCGATCTCGAAATTATTTCAGTTCGAACGCAACCACGGAGGAAAGCACATCCGGTAATTTTTATAATCTCTCAGAATCCGCGGACGAAATATCGCGCAATACGGCGCAGAATATCGAAAATTCTCCGAGCTCCCTCGTAGAAATTCGATCTAATTCTCTCCCTGGAACTGCGACCAATCAACCTGCTCCACAAATTGACAATTTGAATGGTAGAGAGGAAAACAGAGACTCGGAAACATCGAGAAACTCGAGATTACTCGATGGCGCTGATGGCCCGAGCACCGTTTGTGGAACTGACCTTGACCTGCTCAATCGACGTGCTCTCAACTCCAGAGCTGATAATTCGCCCATCAGGATGGGCGTCCGAGAAGCTCCGGATGGCGAAGAAGGTCTGGAGTCACAGACGCTCACCCCCTCGCAAACCGTCACTAATTTACACAGTTTAGCTTCTCTGCCAAGCTCCGCTATCCAAGAAATTGGAATTGCCAATCACGCTCACGAGAATATTCCTCGGGGAGGGACAAATTATCGTTCCGACAACTTCGAAGTACGAGTACCCGATTGGATCTCACGACCTCGAACACCTTCCCTTTCCGTCATTTTTAACGAACGCGCTTTCACTCAATTGAACGAAATCCTCGGCGATAAAGCCGAAGAACAAAAACGAGCCATTGAAAATGTTCTCAGAGAAGATCCGCGCTCGGTTTACCTTCGACAACGATGGGGAAATCAATTTTATACCTTTCTCATTCAGGATTTACATATCAGCTGTAGATTCGACGATAATCGCGGTGTCGTTACTGTTTTCCAAGTGAGACATGCCGGTCGCACGTGCGATTGCGGCGAGCCCGAATGGCAGTGTCTCGGACATACACCGTTGTCATAAATTTATTTATTCCTTCAGGATCTCTATCGGTCCTTGGGAGCGAATCTCTCGTTGGATTTTTCTAAAAGCGAAATCCAAAACGCAGTAATTTTTCCCGTGATCGATTGTGCGTCGGAAAAAATTGACTTTCAACTTTTTTCGCGCGACGATTTTTCTTTCATGCAATAAAAATACGCACGATTAAAAAACTCCGCTCAATTCATTTTTTTTCTGCTTTTTCTTTATGAACCAAACAAAAAAAAACGATTCTTCTATATTTACGTTGCTGTGACTGCAATTTTCACCAGTCGGGGCAGTTCTCTCTAAAGTACTTATCAATCGAACAGGTGAAATTTAGGACGTTCGGGAAATATGGCACAAAAAACACACAACTTTCGCTTCCGACTTCGATATCAAAATACAATTTCAATAATTTCAATAAGTCGATAATTAATCCGTAGAATTTAGATTTAAGCCACGAAATCCATGCACTTTTCGAAATTCAATGATATTTGAATTTGCATTGTTGGAATGCAGAAAACTTTGACCTCGTTTCTTCGTTTTTATTGTGCAGCATATTTACGCTGTGCTCTCACGAATTAGGTTCGCAAGCAACCTAAAAAAATGACCAATTTTCGTAATTTAAATCGCTTATTAAATAATATAAATAAATTTTCAATGCCCGATCGATTTTACGCGATTTTTCACAATTGCATTGGAAAAATTCATCGAAATGACGTGACAGATTTTTTTATTCAGAATTTTTCAACCGTTCGCACGATTTTTGGTTTTCTCGTTTCCATTGACGCAAGAAAATCGTTGCATTCCAACGACGCAAACCTAAACACGTACTTAATAGGAAAGTATATAATAAACACACGAATATCCAGTCATCTCGGCATTTATTGCAATGTAGAAGTTCCTATACTTTTTAAGTCCATGGCAGAGGATAAAATAATGACAAAAAGGAGGATTGTAAAGAGCGGAATAGTCCGACAAGCTAAAGCTAGAGAAAGTCTCTTTTTGTATTGAATCCGATTGCGCGTCCGTTCTAAGTCTCAAATATTGTCGCTGTGAATGTTTTTAAATGTTCGGAAAAACAAAAACGAACTCGTACGTTTTCAATGTGTCCGAAGCGAGCAGTCGCGAGCTTTATTTCGAAGATGTCAGTATATATAAATCGAGAATAAAATATTTATACAAATTGTAATAATTGCGTAAAAGTTTTTATTTTTCTTATTTTGGCGAGGAAGAAATTGGTCGAAACGGTTTCAGGTGTACATTCGTATCGTCGCATCTGCACCGGCTGAGAAGACCCAAGGTTGAATCGGATGGAAAAGTACATCGAGGATTCCAAAGTCGTTGAAAGCCTCGTGATTGCATAAACGCTTGAGCGGAACAATCAGCGGATTTTGCAAAAGATCGCTGAAAATAAAATCATCAATTATTGGATTTGCTGATGAAATATTTTTTTTAAATTTCGAGCGTCCGTTGGAAATGTTTGCTTGTGTCGAAATGTTTAACGAATTTTGTCTCGGAGAATTCTTACTTGTAAACCATTCCGTGCGAAACTATGAGACCTCGATCGTCAGCTCCCGATGCAAAAAGAGGATATCGTTTGTGGAATGCCACGCCACGGACTCCCGTTCCGTGCAGCCTCAAAGTTTGGTACGGTTTTGTGCTGAGGTCGAGATCGAACCAGAGCATCTTTCGATCGTAAGTACCGACGAGAAGATTATCGCCGGCTGAAAAATGAAAAGTCGTTATTTTGATTTTTCAACATTTTTTTACAATAACGCTTCAATTTTTACTGTCGTTTCAATTTTTCTAAAAAACACCGTCGGAAGACTCACCAGGGTGTATCGCCATTGTTGATATCCATTGAGAATTCGACAAAAGTTTCTTCACCATTTCCTGCTTGACGAGATCGTAAACCCGAACGTTTTTTTGGGTCTGAAAACAAAGATTCGGCATGTACTCAACAGTTCAGATTCTTGTCGGAATAATTTGTAAACATTTGGTGCTTTTCTTACCGCAACGAACAAGAAGGGTCTGATCGGATGGAAAAGAACGCATTGTATCAATCCCTTCGATCGACTGAATGGCAGCTGCGAACGTCGTTTCGACAATTGATTGATCAGGACCGAACGGTTTTGACCGTCGGGCATGACAGTAGCGAAGTAATCGCCCTTCGCGTGCCAAGTCACTTGTTTCACCATTTTGAAATGATTCAAAACGAGTCTGATTCCTTTTCCCCAACATTCCGAGTCGGCCTGCTCCCACTGAATCGCCGTTTTCACTCGATCGCTAACTGCAAGTAAATTCATCGATTATTAAAATTTCGAACGTGGTTCGAACGAGTAGGAAGAAAAATCCATAGAATTTGTAAATAAAAATTGAGAAAAATGAAAAATTGTCGTTTACCTATAATTTCGCTCTGTGGTATTATTTCCAAAAGTTGATCGGTCTTTGTGGTGACCAAATGATCACCGACTCCAGGATTTATGAGCAAAACTTTCTTGTCCGCGGCAACGGCAATCAGTGAAATGGCTTCGTTGGGACACCAAGCGACGCTTCGAATTACGCCGCCACACGGCACAGTTTTCACGCACCTACCGGTCGCTATTTCCCATACTGAAAAGAAAAAAAACGGCAGAGTTCAAAGCGACGGACAAGAAATGAGAAATGCTCCTTGATTCCTACGAATGTATTTTTCTGTTAAGAGAAAAGAAAAAAAAATGGGGTTTGCGGCATTTTCGCAAGAAACGAATCTGCCACGACGACTGCGAGATCGTATACTCACTTTTCAGCGTCATATCATCGCCACCGGAAGCGATATATTGCCCTCGGCTCTCGAGGGTTATGCTCCTGATCATATCGGTGTGTCCAGTGAAAACCATGGACATTGTGGTCGGGAATGGTTGGAGATCCCTGGGGCTGGGTAACTGCGGGACCAAGGCTTCCGGTTCGATGGTTAGTCTCATCTTGAGAGCTCTCGGACAAAGATACAAGTCCAAACACCGTTGGAATCGCTCCTTGATGTATCTCGAGTAAGCCGGAACTTCTCTCAACGAATTATATTTTTCGGGAATAAAATGTAATTTTCTTTTCCACGGTGTCGATTTGAGTTTGTTCCATTGTTTGAGTTCCCTCTTGTCGAACAGGTATTCCGCGGGTGGATTGTAACTCTCCGCATGTCCTGGCAAGTGTCTCTTGGGCGCTGCAATGTGTTTGTGTACGCGTCGCATTTCCTCGGCCTGGTCATCCGTTTGCCAGAGCATGTAAAACTGCGGCTCGTTCTTCTTCGTCTCACGCTCTTTCCTCATCTCCGCCGTGGACTTGATCCAACCCATTTTCAACGCGTGCACCAACTTCGACACTTTCTTCGCCTCCGATTTTGACGGCAAGAACGAACGTTTGTGCTCGGGGAATTTGCGCAGAGGAGTTTTCATCACTTCGGACGTGAACCACTCGACCCATGGCTGTAAAAATTCAATCAAACTTTTCGTGTCATGGAAATTTTGGAAAAATCGAATGAAAAAGTTTGTTTATTACTTTCCGGAGTAACGGCGAAAATTCCTTGTAGAAAATTCTTTGAAAAATGTTCAACTTACCGCGTACTCGTCGAAATCAGCATCAGGAATTCTTTGCTTATGTATCCTCGTTATCAATTGTATGTCCGCTTCGCTAAGAATCACATCCTGTCCAGTTTGTGGGTCTTTGACTGTTCTCCAGAAATCTGGATCTTCCATTCTTTTCAAAAAGTTGTCCAATTGGTCGCCCTTTTGCGGTTTTATGATTTTCTTGCCGTCCGTGTCGTAGCCGATGTGAGGATAATCGTCGTACCATTTCATGGGTATATTTCCCACCGTGTTACGAATATCTTCTTCGTCCGAAGTGTCGCTCTCGTACTCATCCACGTTTTCTTTGGCGGCGTCAGATTTTTTTCCAACGTCGCTGGATTCTGTGGAACTCGCGGTCGGAAGTTTCTTTTTAGCTTGAGAATTTTTGTTGTTTTTATTTTTTGAGTTAGCAGAGTCGTTGCCGTTGGATTTTCCATTTTTTTGAGAAGCAACTTTGTTGTCGAGTGATTTTTCATCGGCGCTAACTGCTTTCTTGTCTGAAACTTTAATTTCAACGTTTCGTTGGGTCTTTTTAGATTTCGAAGCTGCGGATTGCTTCGCTTCCGGCGGTGGAAGAGGATTTTCGTGTTCCGAGTCTTCCTCGGAGCCGCCGTCTTCTGAATCTTCCTCCGATTCATCCTCCTCGGAATCTTCCTCCTCTTCAGACTCTTGGTCGTCGTTGGAGTCTGTTTCAAAATCGAGCTCGTCCTCCTCGTCGGACTGGAAAACTATGGGGTCGTTTTCAGTGTCCGAATCAATCGGATTCTCGTTCTCCCCTTCCTCGTCGGTGCTGTCACCCGATTCATCGAATTCTGCTTTCAATAAATCTTCGTCTTCGGATTGCTGTTTTTGGCCATACAGAGAATTTAATGGACGAGTTTTTTCGAGTTTTTTATGGTTATGGATTGTGAAACGTAGACGAGAAGTTTTACGCGGTTATGAAAATGATGGAATAATATTGAAAAAAGTAAATTTTAGTTTAGCGAGTTTACAAATACTTTCGTGAGGAAATTTGTACGATTTTTTCAAGTGCTTACCTCGGACGCATCTTTCTCCGATTCCTCGACATTATTTTTATCATTTTTCGTAACACTCTCGACAATTGGCTTCCTTTTTCGTGAGTTTTTCATTTTAAGCGATATTTTTTGTCGGATGCATCGATCACATGGAGATGTCGAAGGATTATTTTTTTAAGTAGGTTATGTTTGCTACACGTGCAGAGCTGCCGCGTCGCGTCGCCCCATGAAGTTGGCAGTATCGCCGCCACCTTCAAACGAGTGGTTGAATTTTGTACTTTTCCCATCTAACCGTTTGTTTGTTATTTTCCTTCGGAGAGCCGAAGCCGAACAACGGTGTCTCTGAACTTTTTACGGGAATCGCGTATTTTTTGTTTCTCGCGTCTTTCGTTTCTCGTAAAGTGTTTGTGAAACATGCGAGCGAGTTGGGAATCTTCATGGAAGCAGAAAAGGTCGTACATTTGTTGGAAACAATTTATTCATCATATTTTTGATGCGAGAGACATTTCTTCGTGCATGTTCGATGTAAAAATTCATTCACACAACTGCGTATACTTTTCGTAATTCTCCATTATAAAGTTTAAAAACCTGCTGCGATCCTGTGCGATAAAACACGCGTTATAAAACGCGTATTGAAGGATATTTGTCACAATGAATAATATCAATTCAAGTGCTGAATTAATCGTTGAAAAAGTTGAGCAAAAATTAGTCGTAAGTGTGAAATATTCCGACAACTTCGATCTCGCATCAAAGGTCCGAAATTTGAAGGTCATTTCTCGCACGAATGACATTCCATTCACGTAGTGCCATGATTACGTGATTCAATTTGGATGACCATTCCATGAGTTCCTTGACAGTGTCCAGTGACATGAGATTTCTGTTAATTATAAGAAAAAAAAAAACAAAAAAAACTCGTTTATTTACGAAAAATTACGAAAGTGTTTGCGCTGATCATTCGGTTCCGTTGCGGCGGCGATCGGCGTATTTCATTATCGAATTTCTATTCCGAGACTCGAATCTCATATTTCTTATGAATTTCTTACCTGACGATCGTACAACTCGTTCTACATTCCACAATCATGCTGTTCCGGTCGGTCGAGACTCTCGGTCTGTCAGTTTCAAAAAGTAGTGTTCGTGGTTTAGCGCAAATAGTTCTATCGACAGTTGTTATTCTGCTGGATCGGCAATCGATCAAATCGACGATTTTCAACGGTTCCTTGCTTTCCTGATCGTCTGGATAATTCCAGAAGAGTAAAGTGTGTCCCTTGAGAACGCACCATCTTCGATTCCAAATTGCTAAGCCTCCGGCTTCGTCTCCATCGTTGACAAAACCTTCGTGGCTGACGGACAAGTGAAGTCTGCAGGCGAGATTCAGATCTATTGTTCCGTGGAGTATCGAATTGGCTGGTACCTGAGAAAAACAGGAAAGCAGTGATAATGACCTTGGTTCATTCTCAAGGTCAAGTTCAAGGTCAAACTTTTTTTTTGCTCGTAAATCCGAGCGTAGAATCGAACCAACTTCCTCAGAGTTTTCTGGGATGACAAGTCTAACGATACAAAAAAAAAAACGTACCAGCATCAACGGCCAAGGCGAGGAAAGCGTCAAATCGTGAAGGAACAGTTGGACGAATCCCGAGAGAACGAACGACGTGGTTTGGTTTCTAAAGGCGTCGTGACCGTAATGGATTTTCGGCGAAGTGCAAGGTCTGTCCATTTTTTTCAATAACTTGGTCGGAGAGACGAGAATACTTGGGCAAGGCGGGCATGATGTGCTTCTTCTGTGTCTGTTTCGAATGCGGTATTTTTCCTCGTGATTGAATGACGTTTTCCGGACTCTCATGGTGTAAACTTCGAGGTGAATTTTGAAATTTGAGCTCAAGTCCGGAATGGAAAATTGGTCGGGAAAAGAAATGATGGAATCTTTGCTCTGCTGGTAACTCATCGGACGTGTAGCCCAGATTTTCAGTCCTTGAGAAACAATGAGAACGAACCAATCGACCATTTCGTCCATGTCCTCTTCGCGTCTTATCGATTCTCGCAACTTTAGCTTCATCCCGCTGATCGTTATTTCTCCTCGTTGGCCACTTACTTTTCTCTCGTTCTTATTCTCTTCCGGAGGACCTGTTATTCTTTTGATCTCTTCCACTACACATTTCTTTCGGAGACCTGCCAACAGCAATAATCTCTCTGATTCGATCCTCTCCGAACTGTCAGTGAATTCCTTCATCGTGTTGCAAAGGTTCAGCGCTTTCGTCGCTTGGTTTATCAACGTTTGCTGCACATTCACTTCTTGCAATAGCTCACGGATCTTGTCCGTTTCGCGGGTTTCCGGAGGCAAATTTGGAACTGCCGGTGGAGACTCTTCGGTTTTTATGGCTGATCGGAATTTCTGAAAACATGAAAAAAACATCGAAAAATTACGCAGATTTCTTTTTTTCTTTTGCTTCCTCACAGAGGAAGCTAATGTGACGGTGAAAAATTGTTATTCCAGTTTTTAATGTCAATCTGCTCAAAATCTCACGAAGAATCGAAAAATCATGTCTAGAAAAAATGTCCAAATGTGTGTGTGTTCGTATGTTCTGACACTTCGAAATTCAAACGTTCATAACTCGAGAACGGTTCGAGCTACAGGGCTCCCGTTTTGCACAGATGTTTGTCTATACAATCTCATCATTCTTTAATAATTTTTTTTGGAATTGCTAGAAAAATACAAATTCTACGACAGTTTGAAATTTTCAAAAAACCGCAAATTTCAAGATTCGTTACTAACTTTTTTTTTTATAAATAGAGTATCACAATAGGAAGGTTATTGAATTTGGAAAATATCGGTAGAACGTTTTAAATTTAATGATTTTTCGAATTTTACGAAAATCTGAGTTTTTTGAAAAATCGATCGACCGTTTTAATTTTTGCAAATTCATTAAAATATTGTGTACGAGTCTGTACTTCCTTTTTACTTTCTAGAAAAGTTGTCGAAATTGTATAATTAAAATGCGAATACAAAACACACGCTGCAAATTGAAATTTGCATTTTTTTTAGTTTTTTTTTAGTGGATTGCTCGTTGAGAAGGAATTATTGAAATTTTACCTTTTTGATTCTTTGGGAAAAGGAACGATACATTTCCATCGATCGATCGAGCGTGCTGGGATGTTTGTTGCTCGGTTCTGTCTTCGGTGACTTGAGAGCCTGTATGATTCGTCGATGGAGAGGAGTTCGGTCGTGGGAAATCAATTCGCTAGCAGTAAAGTGTGAATCGGTGCGATCTCTGATCTCGCAAGTGGCATAAGTGACGTTAGTGCTGTTTAGGATCTCATCGCCAAGAGCTTCTTCGAGAAAGTGTTCAACTTCGTAAGGCAACGTCGCGTTGAACGGGTCGTTGAGGCTGAAGTCTTGATTTTTAGAACGGGAGAGTTCTCCGGTGCCGGAAAGAGCGACGATGCTCGATATGGAGTTGGGATCGACACGATTCGGCGTCGGGAACTTTATTTTCGTTGAGTCGGAATGCAACGATTTCCTGGTTGATTCCATGTTCGGAATTTTCCTCGACATTATTGGCGTTTCCTGATAGAAAAGACCATCGTCTTCGGACTTGTTTTTATGCATCGAAAGTTGGCTGTTTTTCGAATTCTCGTCTTGACCAAATTTTTCTCTGTCCTTTGGGCTCGTCAGACTTTTATCTTCGCTCGTCGGCGCGCAATTTTCTTTGTTGGAAAGGTTTTTATCGTGCACGAATGTTTCGTAATTCTGGGAGACTCTTCGCATCATTTCATCGTGGGAATTCAATTCTCGTTCCTCGTCGTAATCGTGCAACTGGGAAAAGAAATTTTTTCGCGGTGTGTAGCCGGTCGAATCGAATTTAATTTCGTTCAGAACCGGATAAATACGTTCGGCAGTTTCGATGAGAGATTTCGTGGTGAAGTTCGATTTTACAGGCTCTCGCATTTCCAAATTTTTTATTTGTATGTCCAAATTTTCAATCGCTTCCGTCAACGACGTCACCGACGACAGCGTCTCGTCGAGAGTTTCCAAAAACGGACGATTCTCAGCGATTTCGATGTTTCTCAACTCCGCCATCATTTTCTTCGGCATTTCCACAGTGACTTCACGAACTTTCAGTAATTTTGGTGGATCTTCGTAAATATTGCAATCGTCTATCGAATTATAAATATCGCTCGAAGTTTCGTCCATTTTTTTGTTATTTCTTGATTCCGCATTCACTGAATTCTTAGCGGGTTTGCTCCAGGCTCTCGGGTTACTCAGCTCAAAAGGTTTCACGTGTAAATTATCGTACGGAGCTAAATTTTCGATGCTCTTGTCGTATTCGTCGTGCGAGGAGAATAAATTTTCGGTATCGTCCAGAAACGAATTTTGCGAGCCGTTTGAATTTTTGAGAGAAAAGTAATCGGTTCGCTCGGATTTACGATCGTCTTTGCCTTAAAAATAAAAAATAAAACTCAAAAATCTCCAACAATTTTCCATGATTCACAAAAATTCGACATTTTTTTTTTTTTTACGCAAAAAGAAAAAAATTTATGTTAAAAATTGTTGACGATTTTTTGATAAATTAATCATTTGATTTTATTAGAGTCTGATGAATGAGAATCGATACGAATTCATGCCTCGATATTTTCAGTAACAACGTCCTGCAGTACGAAAAAGAAGGTGTCGAGAGATTCGAAAAATACTAATTTGTTTTTGTATGAAATTATTCTGTGTGAAGATTTTCTTTTGATGAGGAATATGTTTGTTAATTTCTTTGACTTACTGGTGGAGGATCCATAATAAGAAGAAAGCCGATATTTTCTTTGTAGATCCTCCGACGAACTCAAGTCCCCATTTTGTTTGCGATTTTTTCTCAGCGAGACTCGACGCACCATGTACTGAAAACACACGCGTATGAAGGCTCGAGTTTATCCTTTTTCTAAAAACGATGGAAAAGCGTGATAAACGGAATTAGAATGAAAAACTTGCTCACTCGCGTCAGAGCCTCTTGTAAATCGTCCATGAGAAAAAATTTCGATAAAATAATTTTTCTTCTATTTTTACGAACGAATTATCGACTGATATTTATTTCTCTCCGCAATTTCGGGTGTTGGATCGATTTACTGAACGCGGACTGAGGCGATCTATTTGTATTCACGAAATAATGAAGGTCGAACTGTTTGTTTATGTTTACTTCGCTCCGTGACACGAAATCCTACAGTTCAGCTCAAGTCGCTGATAATGAAAGCAAAAACGAGGAACGGAGCGATGTACTAATGATGGAGAGACATTCATTTAGCACGTGCCCATATTTCTGCATTTTTCAAACATTCATTCCTTTGACGGAGGATAAAAACGATGTAGAAGGTAAAAATCATTCGGGAGGTTCGAATCTGTGTACAAAATAAAAAGATTACCCAAGAAATCATCGTTTTATTATCTGGACGCTTTGAATGATCCGAACGAAATGGAAGCAAGGGATTAGTACGATATTCTGCCACTGGAGGCCATGATGGCGCTGGCGCGTACGCGAGCCGCGTCTTTCGCCCGTGTCGGCATATTTTTTTGATCAGTTCTCAGTCCGGGCGAGCCTTGGCTGCAGCTGAGCACACAGAATCTCTTTTGCTAAAGTGGAAACATGCTTGAATTTTTATGTCATCGTGAGAAGGTTATTACTCTATCGTTGATTGAAATTTCGGGACGATGACAGCCTTAACACAAAATGACAATGAACTCAAGCGATTACTCAACAATCCTGCGAAAAATGTCACCGAAGAGAGCAGCATGGCACCACCACTCACCGTAAGTCATGAATCTCCAATTTCTCGATCGCACGTGTGCAACGGACGATAAACAATCACTAATTATAACCTAAGAATCTCTCTATCTGTCTTTTCAACAACGAATCTGTCAAAATCGATGTCAACGAGTTAAAATTCACTTCACGACGTTTAGTAAACATATGGATCGAAAAATTTGATCCCTGCAAATGAAATCAAAGCATTTTTGACACTCGACTTCTATTTCGACGAAAAATTGAAAAATTCCCCGAGACAACGAAAAAAAATTCTAAAAATCGTGTCGTGAAATTTCTCTTTCAAGACAAACGTGCCCAGGCCGTCGACATCCCAAAATGCGCCGCCACAATCGTCGATGACTGCGGTTGTGCCGGCCCAGACTCAAAAGGAAACTCTAGAGCCGTGTTTACAGTAAATATCGCAGATTCAACTTCTCGATAAATAATCAGGGACCACTATCACTTAGCGGCAAATTTTATAATTGTAGAAACGTCGTTGCCACCGTCGATCTAGGTACAGAACTTAAGCTGATGGTGATAAACACAAGAACGAGGAACTCGGAATACAATCCTGCGAGATTTACCGGATTGATTATGAGAATAAGAAATCCCCGAGTAACCGCTCTAATATTCCGTTCTGGCAAAATCGTGTGCACCGGGGCAAGGTGCGAAGAGGACGTGTTTCTTGCGGCAAGAAAATTTGCAAGAATAATCCAAAAGCTTGGATTTCCGGTGAGCGTTTCTCTTTCATTTTCTCGAAAGTTCATCAACTTTTTTGTCCAACATCCACAAACAATGTTTTTCCTCTCTCTCTCTGCAGGTGAAGTTCTTGAATTTCAAAATTCAGAACATAGTGGCAACGTGTGACCTGAAATTCCCGATAAAATTGGAAAATTTGAATCACATGCATGGCCAGTTTTCGAGTTACGAGCCTGAGCTGTATCCGGGTCTAATATACAGAATGGTAATGCCGAGGGTAGTGCTGCTCATATTTGTAAATGGGAAAGTCGTTCTGACCGGTAAATATCAACAAAAAATGCCAAGTTATTATTTTTTTCCTTTTTACTCTCGTTAACGCGACTGTCGGGGGTTTCCTGAAGCTCCCGACAGCAAAGAACACAGACAAATCCTGAAGGAAATAATGCAATTGTTCAAGGTGCGAAAAACAGAGGGGAACTGCACGAGGCTTTGACAAATATTCACCCGATACTGAAGAGCTTCAGAAAGCAATGAGCAATAGCATTTCAAAGACGTCGACGTTTTTCTCCATTCGTCGCTCATCACTCTCGATCAAAACAAGTATTTTTACTGCATCATTTTGTATGTTCACGTGGAATCATATATTTTTAAGGGAAAATATAGTCTTAGGAGTTTTGTAAGTAATTAGAAATTAATAAAACCTTTTATTCGTTACGGCATTATGGTCTCGATTTTTTTTCCTAGAGACAAAAATTGAAGTTGTTGAGAAAAAACTTTTACTTGTCAAATCAGCCAATCAATGCAACAGAAGTGATCGAAATGCTCGGATCATAAATCCAATGCATTGATCGGCAACGTATCGAGTCTGTGGATCAGGAAAAATCAAATATTTTCCAAACAATTAATAAAAATGAAGAAAAAAAATCATAATTACAGATTTTTTATTGTTGAATAATTGGCAATGATTTACAGCGATAAAATTCATAGTTTTTAACGTAACAACGTGACACGTTGATTATAAATATATATTCTTCAAATACTTCTGTAATCGATAAAAAGAAAATATAGATTTTTATGGTAAAAACATGATAACGATTTCGAAGCGAGTCATTTCTCATGATACACATTTTCTTTATATTCAAAATACGATTTTCATGAAAAGGAGCGAAAATATTAATATTTTTTAGTCGTAATACTGTTCCAGAGTTTTTCATCATTCAGACTCAGCATTAACACTTGGCAAAATAGAGAATTATCCAGAATTTTAATTAATGAAAAGAAAAAAAGTTACAACTTTTTCTTTTGATCAGACTCGATTTTTTTTTCTTTTTTAAATGACGATCGTAAGTAATTTGTCCAAAACGATCACGACCGATAAATTTTCGTTCTTTTTTCGAGCTTCGTCTATTATCTAACATCCAGGATAACGTTTGACGGTAATTCGTGAAGGAATCGGTCAAGCAAAACGTTTTTTTTTGTTGTAAATAAGTTTTTCAGTTTTGTATTTTGTGGTATTTGTTGCTTAGGACACAACGTGAATGCCTTTCTTTGCTGCTATTGGCAACTTTTCACCACTGAAGAACGGATTGGCATCCTGTGGACAGAATCGTGCGATTAAATCGTGGGAAACGCAGCCTCCCCATGGCCAGGAAGCCGACGTATCACTAAAATAATAAACTCATCGTTTTGTCACCTGAAACTGCTCAACTATCTGATCAAAGTCTGACTTGACGAGACGAACTCCCGAAAGATTCGGCTCGTTTTCTGCACTTTGCGAACAGTCGACCATGTGCTCTGTGTCGCACATACAGTCTTGAGCGCCCTGGAAGTCTCGACTGAATGCTGCTGTATTCTCGAAATTAACGATGCAGTGATTCTCACCTGTGGAGGAAAAAATTGAACCTCAATCTTTCGAGCTCTCGTCGATTTGGCAGGCAAGAAAAATATTTGTCGGGGTTGTAAAATCAATTTTTGAAGCTCGAGCCTTTGCAATTGATATTTTTAATACTTGGGGATAAAAAAGAATACAATCTTGAAGTTTGCATCGTTGAGATTCAACGAAAAATATATTTTTCTTCGTGATTTTTATAATTATCGGGATCGTTACAATTTTTCTGGGAAATTTAGTTTTTCAATGGCAAAGAAAACTGTCTCATCATCGTGGACACATTCTGGATCAAAATTTTCGCATCTGCTATGAAAACTCATGAGTTTAAAATTGAACGTCAATTTTTCGAGCTCTCGTCGATTTGGCAGGCAAGAAAAATATTTGTCGGGGTTGTAAAATCAATTTTTGAAGCTCGAGCCTTTGCAATTGATATTTTTAATACTTGGGGATAAAAAAGGATACAATCTTGAAGTTTGCATCGTTGAGATTCAACGAAAAATATATTTTTCTTCGTGATTTTGATAATTAATGGGATCGTTACAATTTTGCTGGGAAATTTAGTTTTTCAATGGCAAAGAAAACTGTCTCATCATCGCGGACACATTCTGGATAAAAATTTCCGCATCTGATATGAAAAATCGCTGAGTTTTCGTTGCATTCCAACGACACGAACTTCATCATTATTGGAAATTGATTATTGAGGCGAAAGATGAATTTTCTTACTCGTGTAACCGATTGGGCAAGGATTCGGTGGCGTGCAATAAGCAGGAAGACTGTTTTCCGTCTTGTCGTCCTTGACTCCCTTGAAGCCAGCGAGCTGAATCCTGTGGCTGCCCTTGTCGTTGTCACTTTGATGCAAATGAGCGTTCAGAGTACTGTGACGTAAATATTCTTGATCCCTTATGCTAGGATTTGGATTGAGGGTCTCAATGCCCTCGTAATCGATGGGCAATTCTGCTGGAATTTCTTTGACCTTCTCATAATCGTTCGGGACTCTCGAACCGTCCTGATACTCGAAATATGAGTCTGCAGCATCGGCCAACTCGTTGCCCATACGGTCGATCAAATCTCGTAACAACATCTCCGTCATCAAGTGATCGTCCTTGAAAAAAGCGAATTATCGATTTATTTCATGGAAATTGAATTTTTCCATTTTCTTCGTCACTCAATTCCAAGGGATCGACATTTTCATCCAAATTTTTGCAAAAAAGCAAACGCTTTTCCCAAAAAATCGACAAACCACGAATTTTTCGATAATCTATCCACAAAATATTTTCCAATTTTTAAAATCTTGCGAATAAATATTCCATTCACGAATTTTATTTTTTCCATGTTTCGTCAACTTTTTATTTTCTTGACACTCTCACAGTCGGTCGCGTTGTTAGGAAAGCAACAAAATCTTCAACTCGAACATATGTTTTCGTACGTCAACGAATACGAAAGTAAATTTGTCCTTAATATCCATTTGCTCGATTCGTTAAATACTCAAACCCTCGAAACGAGAGCCCTCATTGTTGATTTTTACAAATAAATACAAAAACGTCGTTTTGATTGATTCGTGTTTATTTAATTTGCGACTGTACCTTAATTGGCGGCATGTACATGGACCCTTGAGCTGTAGCAAGAGCCGCCAGGAAGCCAAGTACGAAATACATCGTGGGCGTTTTAGTGGAATCTGTAAAGCCCACTCAAGTGTAATTACAAATCAAATAAATCACTTTTCCATGAAGTTGATAGTCTCGATAAAAAAATAAAAAAATAAAAATATAAAAAAAACGATAATTCAAAGATTTTTTATACGTTTTTGACGTTGCAACATTTTTCAAATGGTCACTCACACGACAGATGGGAAAATGAATTCTGTTTTTTAGATGGAATCTTATTTCATTGACCAGGACGATATTCACTCACTGAGGATACAAACGATCGAGTATCCAACTTGGAACGTTTTCGTGTGGCATTTGCGTACTCGTGAAAGATACACGGCGCCATCAACGTTCACATTTAGTATCAAAGTATTGATCGCCCACAGCTTTTCGCGCAACAAACCCACCCACGACGAAAAAAAAATCCAGCCCAATCGTTTCTGCGGTCTCAGTAACGACGCGCGAATGTCTCGTCGTTATGGATCGGAATAAATATTTTTTTTCAACAATTGATGAAAATATGAAAATTCTGCTTCTTCAGAATCATTCCCAGAGTTGTCATGTCCCTTGAGGGATTCTTGTAATCGTAGCCTGAAATTTCGCCGATCTTTTTCGATAATTTTGCTCGAAATTTCATTTTTTGTCGGAGAAATTTAAATTTTGAATCTTCCGAATAAAATGACGTCGCATCGGGAACACAATTTATGAGAAAAATTGCAAAATCATGTCGAACAGCTTCCAAAAAATTAAACAATGCTCGTTGATTTTCTACTCGATGGAAAATTATTTATATTCAAACTCTGACCTGTTTTTTTTTTTTTTTCTATTTATTATTTCACATTGTTCATTTTCCGAGAATACAGGAAAATTATAAAAGTTTGTTTTTAATGAAAAAGTAGAAAACATTCTCCGGTTACTGGCAAAGGGAAATTCGTGCTGGAAGGTTTACAATTTCGAGTCAAAGTTCCGGTATGTTTGTTGAAAATTGGAAACGTTTGCGAAACAACAAACGGTGGGTGGTAGAACGTATTATGTTGCGGTGCTTGGCAACTCCGATGGATGCAAAGATCAAAGGACCACTTCCCGTTGGCCTCGTTATAGAGAGAAACGCATTCAACCGATTCGCTCTTTCAGTCCCTTCGTCAAAACCGTCCACGCGTGTCCGTCTCTTCCTCGCGACAATATTATTAATATTACTTTCGAGACGACAAAAATTGTCAAATCGCGAGAATTTTTCTCGTCCGACTCGAATTAAATAAAAAAAAAAAAAATAATAAAAAAAATTGACTGGCAAATTGTTTTTCCAAAAATTTAGTAACACGCTCAGAATCCGATCGATTTTTTTTTCTTCATATTCTGAATTTTCACGCGATAGTTGAAAAGTCGCGAAAATGTACATTGAGAAACTAGATGAGCAAATTCCACGAAATGTGGCGAGGAAACTGAAGCGAATGAAGGGATGACATTTTTCTGGGATTATTTGTCCCAACAAATTCGGTTTTTTAGTGCATTTTCATGCAATTTTCTTCTCGCCTGTTGGAGCGATTTTGCAGCTAGTAAAAATTTGAACGATTTTCTCGCAGCGACGTCTGCAGGCTCGATCCCATTAAGTAGTATTATCCGTATGTGGTCAGACCGATGTGTAGAGCCTCGGGAATTTCTCGTTTCGTACCGGTTCGCCGTTCTCTTTCTCATCCCAAGATTCCTCCATGCATCCATGTGTGCTTGTTCGTTCATGTGTGTGTACAGCAGATGAAAATTCATGCGTGACCATGTATTGATGTTGAAACATGCGTGTCGATCGGGAGTAAAAACGGTTGGTGGATTTTTCAGAGGCGAGCGACTTTGTAAACTTTTGCAAAAATGTTTACTTTTTTTTTTCACCATACGATTTCAATGGGAAACGGAGAGAGGAAATGTTCGAGAAACGTTTGGGAAATTGAGAAAAAGCGAGATAGTCGATAATTGAGAGCCTCGGTGCTAAATTTCCAACGACAGAAAGATTACCAACTTGCTCACAGTTTTCGAAAGTGTCTCTGTTTTTTAATTACTCGGTCCTCTCAGAGCCCGCGATAAAAGTTTACGAGATACGTGCTCGGAGTTGAAGATTTCGTCCAAGGTCTCGGAGCAATTTGGTTTTTACGATTTTCTCAATGGCTTATAACGAGTTACTATTTCGAAGGAAGGTGGTAACAGAAAATAGACGGGTATGTGCACTGCGTGGTCGTCGCCTCGAGCGGAGCTTATGGCGCTACATACAGACGGTTTTGCGGGTTGAGCCGCAAGACGGATCTCTCTAAGTGTCACATTAAGGAGCTGGCACGAAACAAAGAGGTTTAGACAGCGAATCGCGACCGAGAGACAAGAAAAATGAAAGACAGAAAGAAAAAAGGAAAAAAAAACGCAAGTTTAACGTTTTCTCGTCGGGGTTTCTCGTCCGTTACGAGTATTGATCCCCGCACGCGAGAAGAGCGGAGGTTCTTGGCTACTATCTGAATGGATCACCCTCTCGCCCCTCACCGATTCGCAAAACGCCTCCAAATACAGGCTTCCTCATATTTTCATATTTTTCCTATCTCCCCGTAAACCAGGGCACACATATTTATGTCTATTGGCGTCTGGAAAGCAGAGACGAGTAAGTTGCTTCTTGGTGGATATGAAAATGTCTGGAACGAGTTTTTTCCTCGGTCTCCGAGCGAATTTTGCATAAGAATTAAGAGACGAGCATACATGGCAGGCAACGAGTATATCAGAACAGCGTATGCTGCTTCATTTCCATGTTGAATCACGTGTCGATCCAGAGCCTCCTTCTCCACCTCCAAGAATCTCTCCAATTTATTTTTTTTTTATAATTTATTCTCAATTTTTAAATATTTCTTCATGTTCGTTGACATTTGGGTGTGAGCAAAGAACGCACATGCATATATGCAACCTGCATGAATACTTTCTCTCTCCATCCTTGCCACCCTCTCGTATTTCGCAACCCGCTCGTTCCCTTCCCTTTCCCCACATTTTCTCATCTCGCTCTTTTCGCTACTCGAGAGCAGCGACTCTTCCCCCAGCAGCAGCATCCACTCGACGTAAAACACATTAGCATTCTTCGTGGACCCTCAATTTCACCTTCCCCATGTACATATACTTTGTAGGGATATATACTCACTTTATATACATACCGATGTATATATATATACATTGAGATGTATCACTGCTCCGAAAGAGGGTCGAATCCCTTCCATTTTTCTCAGCAACCACGAGAAAGCAATCTTTTCGAAAACCTTTTTTTACGCAAGGACCTGAAATCTGTTTGAGAAATTACAATGAATTGAAAAGTCGATGGCAAAGTGTTTATGACAAACGTTTCGACTGAAAAATTCAGAAAAAAAACGCTGAAGACATTTTTTTTTTCAAATTATCGATTTCCTTGTTTACTTATTTTCATTCTTCTTCCTATGCGTATGCACTTGATGCCGTTTACGAGCTCTTTCCATCAGGCCGATCCCTTCTTTTCCCTCATTTTATTGTTTCAGTTTTCCTGCTCCTATGGGACTTCCCGCATGGACACCTCCGTCGGATGTGCACGATGGCAAGCGGTTTTCTGCTCCGGGATGACTGAGCGGTCACCCAACCAGGTAACGACCATTATTCGCCGGCAGCTGCTGAAATCTTGTTTTTTAAAAAATATATTCCCAATCAAAGTTGATATGGACCAATGACCGAGAGAAACCTGAAAATTAGTCAATTGCGATGTGTGCGATAAGGAGGCTGAATCACGAAATCAAAATAATTAGAATTTGATCAAATTTGGTGAACATATTCTTTCCCATCAAGTAGAGAAACACTCATTTTTGCCAAATTTTTGACCACATGGTTGTCGAATAAACGAGTGCAAAAGCGAAATTTACATTCACGAGATGTATTCCTGTATGTGTGTAAACTCTATGCGTGTACACGTGAAATTTAGTTTTCAATTACTCGAGTACTACGTGGTGGAAAAATCTTTAAAAATTTGTATTGTCACATATATTATTGAAGAATATATTTAGTAAATTTTATTAAATTTTGAAAATATTTTCAACATCGTTTAGCATGGCGACATCGTATCATCGTGATCCAACCTTCTTAAACGATGATAAGACAATTGGGTCGAACAAAATTTGGGGAATCGATTATTTTAGGGGTTGAATATCGCACTTCAAGTAACTCGAGTGACATGGTGATTAATGAATATTTAAAAATGTTCTTTACATCGAGATCTCGAGTTTTTAAAAATTGTGTTAGATCGAGTGGAAATTTGACGATTGTCGAGATCCCATGGACGGCATTATGCGAAAAGTCGTAGCAGTGAAGCAACAGAATTTTCTTTCGGTGGAATTTTGATCGTTAAAATGGTTAGAAAGTTTGAAAAATAACCTCGAATTAATGTTTTCACTGCGAACTTAAAAGCTGTGGAGATGTGGTTCGAAAACTCTTTCGTAAAAAGTTAACGAGGATGAATTTTTTTTAGTGTACCACCGAAAACGATGAAGTTACAGGAAACTTTAATAATCTCGAAAAATATGATCCTTACGTTGAAATAATTCGTGGTCTGTTCGTACCGAGTTTGGAGCCCCGGATTTACAGCTGTCTCGAAACTTTCGTTTATCATAAAGAGCCAGGACAATCATCCGATTATCCTCGCTTGAGAAAATGTCTGGATGTGGCAGCTTCGAATTTGCGTGTACCCGTCGATGCTTTTTGCACCAGTTGGAGCGACGAGGGACTCCTTGAGAATCTTCTCACCCACGCTATTAAATTCTTGATCAAGGACGGCCTCATCGATTCTTTTCTCAATTCTATTGTGCTGAATAACCGACTCAACAAGATTTGTCGTGATTTGGACAGCTCTGGAATCGAGAAAGATTTCTTGAGATATTTGGCAGTATGGAATTACTTCAACGACAGAGATTATTGGATCGAGAATGATCAAGACATGTATGTTGAGCGTTTGTCACTTTCAAAGCTTTCCACTGCCCGTGAAGTTTTTACCAAAAGAAAAAAAAAACACGTTGCTGACCTTTTGTAAATTTCAGAGAACCGATTAATCATTTTTTCATTAACTATTAATTAACGAATGGCCTGGAATGTGCAAGGAAATTGAGAAAAACCATAAAGTCACGTGTGCATCGATTTTGAACCGTTTTTTTTGGGGAAAAACTTCACGCTGCCATTTTGCGAGAGAAACGATTTTTCAAAATCTGTCTCGAGGCCTCTGACGATATTTTTCAGATTCTAATCAGACGAACACCCTCGTTTTTAGCTCGAGATCATTATCCGAAGAGTTTTCCGAAGCTCATAGCGATCTTGACGTTGAAATCGGTTCAAGACTGCGTCGTTACACGAAAGAAAAAGATTCGAGAACGTCATTGAAGCGACGAGCCGAAGAAGCGTGTTCCGAGGGTTCCCAACAAATTTATGATTTTTCGGACGCTCGCGACGACAACGAGGAAAGCAGGCGACTCGTTGAAAATTGGTTGGGCGTAGATTTGATTATGAACGAAAAACCGAAAGTCAAGGAGAAAATGAGAGAAAAATCAATTGCTCGGAATTTTGCATGCAGACCGTCCAATTGTCCGACTTACGTGGTTAAAAGCTCGTGCCAGAATGATTGGGAAGGGAAAATCTTAAAATTGAAACTCTCCGAAGCGTGCTGCTCCAGTCCGAGAGAAAATCAGCCAAAAATGATGAAATTATCGAAATTACGATTACCATGCGAATTCCATAACGTTATTTCCAAGTTTGACGAAGCTGACTCGGTGATTATCGGATTGAGTTCAGTTACGAGAAAAAAAAAATTCCGCGCCGCCTTAGTCAACGTCTGTCGTAAAATAAATCAAATATTCAGCAAACTCGATAAGAACGAGGTTAGGAGATGCAAACTCCATTGCGAAAAGTTCCCCAATTACTTGAGTTTAAAAATCACAAAACGCAAGCCAGACGGCTGTAAAGTTTGTTTGTTAACCGATCGTCTTCTGATCAGCAAATTCGAGGACAAATCTGCGAGTAATTCGCGAGAATCGTCTTTCAGTAAATTGTCCCAAATAATGGAGGACGAAAATTCTCGGGATTCTTATTTAACATTTCGCGAGAATTCAGAAGGAAATTTGGACGTCGCTGCGATGACAAAAATCCCAGAATCTCAAGAACGAATCGACGTTGATCCGAATTTTATCGAGACTTATTTGGAGCCTAGAAACTCCTCGGATTCGAGAAGATCGATCGACGACGACGTGTCGTCGAATGAATCGACCGAATCCGGACCTGGAGAACAAACGTGCAATCGCGACACCGTGGATCCTCCGGTCGATCAAATAAATCGAAACGAACCCAACGCCGAGCTCGAGTTCCTCGCCAACGTCCACGGAGCAGACTCGAAAATCAATTCGAACGACCCAATCGGGAAAGACTCTTCGAAGCTCCGTTACGACAACAGATTTCAAGGTCAAACCTGCAACTGCAACGAATCATTTGTCGGAACCCTTCACGATGCTCCCAATAATCCAGAAAAACATCCCGAACCTGCTGGACCCGAAGAATCGAACGCAAATGAAAATATCGAAGAAAAATCATCGCTAAAAAAAACTTCGTTGCCCTCGACTGCTCTCGAGCTCAACAGTCAGGCGCGTTTCTGCAACGCACGTGATTCATCGGCTCAGGGAATTGATAAAGTTTCTAAGGCCTCGCTGCCACCAGAAACTCCGAATCGATCGATGGACCAGAATTCTCAAAGTCCCGAACGGTCCAAGGCTCCGTCCCCGAGAGCATCGGGGTTGCAATTCGAACGTAGGCAAACCTTACAATCTAAAGCATTCATAGAATTACCACTGGAAGGATCGTGGCTCGGAGCATCAGCAACCAACAGCTTAGACCTTCCGAGTCGCGAAGCATCGAGAGATCAAGCGACGAAAGAATCTTCAACCCAATCAATGAAACCCCAAACACCCAAAACATTCGAAGAACTGTCGTCGCCAAAAGAATCTTCGGTCCAGCGATCGGACGATAAACTACTCGACACTCGAGTGTGTTCTTGTAGCTTTCCACGCGAAAAATCTGTCCACGGTCTCGTCGAAAAGGACAGAATCGATGTCAACGAAGAAAAAAGTTTGGAATATCCCAAAAGGAATGTTGGAGATAGCGGGGCCACGAAGCAGCGCGTTTCCAATGAATTGTCGTGTCTATTCGATTCCAGAAAAGTCAACGATCCCATCGACGTAGGTTCGTTCGACATGGTGGTGAAAAATCGAGTGGAAAATCATCGCCAATCGCTCAAAGTTGATCTGAACCGTTGCAAATCATTCACAAAGATGCCCTTGCCCAATAAAAAAGAAATTCCCAATACGCTAGCTACGTGCGAATGTCCCTCGGACTGTTTATGCGCAAATAAACAAAACTCTGATGTCCATGCGGACGATCGTAGTTGTGAAAATATTCGACAATCCTTGGACGATCAAGGAGCATCAAAATTATTGATTCCTGCCGTTAAACCTTTGCGGAACAAGAACGTTTCGAATGAAATCTCAAAAAGCAGATGCGATGGCTTAATTACTCAATTCCTCAAAACGCAGTCGAACTCTGTCGAGACTCAGGTAGGCAGCAAAGAATTTAGAATCCCTGGGGCTCGAACCGACCCTGGGGATCGCTCTTTAGCTTCATTGAACGTTCCAGCCAAAGGTACGTCAAGGTCATTCCAGAAAATGGCAGGAAATGCCATGAAATGTTTGGAGCCCAGGAAAAGCTTGAAAATGAATAAATCCTGTGAAAAATCGTTGTGCGAACGTGCTCCCCTGCTCTCCGCCAGGATTCCAAAGTCGAAAGGTCAAAGGATCAATATTTCGATCGAACTCTGCCCTGAATCCGATTGTTCGTTCAATAAAGTCAAGAAAAGGGATAAGAAGAGTGTCCGAATGCTGCACATCGATTCAACAAACTCCGGACATTGCAACGCTCCAGAATCTCGCACTCTTTTGTCGTTAAGACAACTCGAATGTCAATCGGTGGATCTTGACAATCGGGGAATACGGAAAAATCAAGCAGCAGGGAAAAATGCCAAGGACGAATGGCCTGGCGAGACAAACAGCAGAATGCATTCGCCGGTACAACCCTTGGAATCCCGGGACTATCTTCCTCCGGTGGAAAGGGTTGCTCCGAGCTTGAGAAATACGAGCGTGTATGAGAACTCGATGAAATCCGGTTTACGTTCCAACGGGAAATTCGAGAAGCGATCGATGAGTCAAAGCAGGAGAATCCTTCAAGATTACGAGACGAGAGGATTCCACGAACCAATTAGGAACAATCATTGTTGGGATAAAAATATTACGAGACAAATGCGATCCCGAGGGAATAAAGATTTTTCAAGGTCGTCAAGGAACTCTGCCAAATTTTCTAGCTCCTTTGTCAACGGCCATCTCTGTCACGCTTTCTCATCGAGCTCCATCGATCGAATGAGACATTTGATCAAAACGAAGCTCCGTAGAATTCTTTTGGAACGCGATAAATCGACCAACACACCGAAAACCTCTTTGACCAACAAAAAATATCGCGTCAGCTTTCCCAATGGAAAAACCACCGAGCGAATGCCGTTCCAGGGAAAATGTTGTCGGACTATTTGGGAATCTCATAGCGCCTCGGATTCGACCCCCGCTTCACGATCATTCGTCTCAGAAAATCGCACGGAAATCCTCGAGGGAGCAGACATGTGTCAACTTTTGTATTGCTCCTCGAAAAGGTCGAAAAAGTCTTCGTCAAACTTCGAGTCGGTGTCCAGGGACTCGGATTTTTCAAAAAATGACACCACGTCGATCGATTCTCCGTCAGACTCGAAAAAAACTCGATCTAACGCTTCCGCCGAGTTGGACTACACGAGAGAGCGTCCTGTGAGACTCGCCGGTGGCAGCGATTTTATTCCTCATCAAAAAATCCCCGCATTTGGTGATTTTTCCTCCAGGAAAAACTCAATCACTCGATTCTCAAGGGCGAGACGCGGAAAGCCCGAAATCCCTACCAATCGAGAGAAGAAACTTTTCGCCCATAGCAGAAATTGCGATTTACCAGAAAATTTAGAAAAATTTTCCGATCCCTTGGATTCACGGTGTTGGGACAGCCCAGTTTCACGCAAAGAAAACGAGCAAGAATCTATCGCTCGTTCAGAAAAGCTCGAGTCGTCCCTCAAGTCGACCTCGAGACACATTTATTTTCACGAATTCCTCGATTCCCCCAACGATCAGTTCTCCGGCTCAAATTTGCGGGCGAAAAAAAAACGTCAAAGCGCGAGTAAAGTTCGGCTTCCGCAAATGGCTGACAATAAAATTGAAAGAAAAGTCAAAATGAAGGAAAACGTGTATGCGAAAAATAGCCACGAATGTCAAAAGAGGAGGTCAACGCTTCATCGTGATGATCAGTCACGTGAAACGAATCTATTGAACATTTCATCTCCTGCAAATACAACGACACCGGCTCACAAGAGTTTCAATTATTTAGATTCTGATTTACGATCAAAATTGTCGCAGTACGTAAGTTTATGCAAAAATGTCAAATATTCACTCTTGAAGAGACTCCGAGCCAGCGACGCATACGAAGTTAGTGGAACGTCAATTTCCTGCGGAGATAATTTATAATTGTGGAAATCCATTGGCAGACAGATTTTTATTCAATTTCCCACAATATTTCACATTTCCTTTTATTTTTTAGCAATAAAAACACAATTTCGAATGGACGTTTTCGATGATTTGGTTATTTTTGTGAAGCGTGTGTTCGATCGAACGAAAAAAAATTGCCTCACCAATTCGCTGGTCCTCGAAAATATATTTGGAAATATCGTCGCATTTTTTTTTTTTTTTTTTTTTTTTACAAACTTTGCTTCGATTACGTCCTCCGAGAGAATGTCTCGTACATATATATACATCGCAGTGATGGCTAAGCAGCCGAGGCAATACAACGCTGAATCGACTCGGTCAGGCTTTTGTTAGTGCCTCACAACCCCCATTATGTGGGCACCCTCCGGTCCCTACGAGCATCAACGATACAACTTAGTATCGTGGAAATCTCTGTCACGCTGTGGACTCAATTACGCTACAAATATGATACTCTATATATCTCCGACGTTGCTCGAATGGACGATAAAAATGGCTGTAATGGCAGACAAAGCTAAAAAAAGGTCAAACTCGCTTATTAATGTCTTGGACAACTGGATAATCGTCTCTCGTTCACGTTGCAAATAATATTAACTGACATTTGCAAAATCTAAAGAACAGGCATTCTGATTTTCATCGCAACATTTTTTTTTTTTAATGACAAGGAAACATGCAATTTTTTAATTTTTTTATTTCGTAAGCAAAACACGTAATTTTGTTTATTTTTATTGTATTTTTAAAAACAACCCCTCGAACTCGGTTTCATCAACTTCCTCGCGTGGAGTCTTTGCAAAGACCCTCGAAAAATTCAATTATCTCGGACACAACTCGTTCGGAGAATACACTTGGATCTTTCTTCCTAATTACAAAAGTCCAGGACAGTTCTCAAGCGAATATGCAAAGACGAATTAACGTTGAAACGAAAATAACGAAATTCATACTGAATCGAAGGCTTTTGCTGATGGACGAAAAAAATCGGTTTGCCAGACAAAAGTATTGGAGACATCACAAAAAAGACAAGACCGTCGAAAGCACAAAACCGAGAGCAGCGGTGGGAGAGCACAGCATCTCGTCCCCGGTTTGCCAGGATCGATATTTCCTGGCAACCGCGGAGGGTTGCCTACCCGGCTTTACTCTCTGTGTTTGCAACAATGCGAGTTAGCTTCTAACGTCTAGTGACGGCCTCGAACCGTGACGTCTTTTTTTTCCTCCCCATTGATTCGATGCTTCGATTCAATTGAGACGATCACACAATTTCGTATAATTACTTGGAAAAGTGTATCAACTTTTTTTTAATGTCACGTCAATTAAGAATAATGAAAAAATGCTTCGCAACTGGAATTATTAAAAATTAAAATGCCAAGTAAAAATATTTAAAAATAAAATAAAAAATAAAACGTCATTAAAAAATTAACAACTGTATTGGGAAATCCATTTTTTCAAAAGTGCATAAAATGCAGGTCATAGAAATGTCAAAAACAATGTCACGAAATTAATGACTGAAAAGTTCGCAATTAGATAATTTTTTTTTTTTTACAAGGAATGAAATTTTGTTCCAAAAGCTTTTGATACGATTTCGAGAAATACGCAACGATTAAATACTTCACTAGAGATTCGTCCCTAAACGCTGGATAACATATCTGCCAGACCACGCACCAGTCCCCACTCAAGAAGAAAGAGACTTTAAGGGATGAGGGCTTAAAGAGACGTTTGTCATCCACCGACGATGAGTTTGTTTCGTTGGTGCGTAACGTCATTTCGGTCAGACTCTAGAATGCTCCTTCGAGATGAATTTTTTTTTCTAAAAAATTCGTTTCGTCAATGGAACATTTTTTGGGAGTAACAAAAATGAAGAAAAGTTCAATTTGATAAATTTTGATTGGCTGGTTAAATTAATCAAAATTTCACTCAAAATTTACATCTTTACATAAAATTCTTTTCTTCAGAGCCTGTCACCAAAATGCAGGATCGAAATTACAAAGATTTCGTGTTTCCGGAAACTAAAGAAAATAAATTGTCGGGATGGAGAATATTTGACTCGATAATCAAAAAATTTTGATACAGGATTCGAACAGATCGTACAGTTTATGGAAAATACGAAAATTATTAATGACACAAACGAAAAATAAAAGTGATGATTTTCGCTAAAATGTAAAATGGACCAACGATTAGTTTCCAATATCTCTGCATAATAAAATGAAAGGCTAATAATTGAGACATTCACACGACTATTGAAATTCTACACCCCAACATACTTATCAATCACGATTTTTTAAGGGTATTTATTTGCGCCCTCATTATCGATGTCAAAACGTCGGTAGTGTATTTATTCGTGATTTATTATTGTTATTATTCATGGTCCTACCAGGATTCGCTCCGCCTAGGGTCGATCTGGAAAGGGGTTAGAGAAGGTTCCATTGGCCAGTGATATCGATGCGTCGAGAGACACGGACCAATGAAAATTGTGATCCGAGACGCGCTGGCGCCGAAATTCTAGTTCCAACTTTACGAAAGCCTAGCCGACGTATACGACCGACGTCGTCGACGTTCTTCGTCGCGTACCCCGCGCTTTCGAACCCACACCGCACGTATCCCTATCTGGACTTAATTATTGGTGAGTTTCTCATTTGAGTGATTTTTTCAAATTCATTTTTCTTCATTCACATTATTTTTGACCTGGTATCGACGTTTTAACCAAAACAAAAAAAAAAACCACTGAAAATTTGACGATCCAGTGATTAAATCTGTGCTGTAAAATCCATTTCCCAAATGTCATTGAGTTTCTAAATATAAATGGAAACTTTGGTGTACGAGCGATAAGAAAAATCGATCGAGCTCCGCTGTACTCGCGAATTGTGCAACTTCGATATCATCATCTTTCCATTTGTAGTGCAAGAATTTCTATTGTTTTTTTGTTCAACCTTTCAATCCTTTTGACCGACTTTCGTGGAAAACAAAGTTCTGACGTTTCTCAATAGTGCAAAATCGTGTTCAGTTCGCAAAGTGAATTTGCATTCATTGCGCTCCATTGTCGGAAAGTGCATTATTCAAGTGCTTTTTTTCCTTTGGGGAGCATTTCTTTTTTTTTTTTTCATCACTGTGATTTTTGAGAATTCTTAGTCCCGAAAAAACTGTGTGATTTTTATAATTTGGTGAAAAAAATGTTGTGTCTTACGTGAAATTCGATTCATCGCGAGCAGTGATTTTTTTTTTCATCGGGATGGAACATCGAGATCGAAAAAATCGAGTGATTCAGTCTCCAGTTAAAAAAAACCAACCGCCCACGAAATGTTTTTCAAGTCATGGGAACTTTTCGTTTTCTCCCGATCCAGGAACTTAAAAAATGTCGGCGAAAACGAAAGTTGGAGCTGTTTCGGGAAAAGATCTATAGGATTAGGTTGCCCCACTTATTCTTGGTTCACTTGGAAAAATGCGGATGAAAATCATCAATATTCCGACGATGTAACTGATTAACTTGTCCCGGTCATGCGTGAAGCTGATCGATCGATAAAAAATAACGATTCATATAATATTTCGGGTTTGAAATTGTCTAGTCATTTCGTGAGAAAATAAAATTCACATGTTTCCAAATTTCGAGAAATTTGATCGTACGATAAGTTGGAAAAAAATCAGGATCGTCGATTTTTTCGCGTTTTGCACGAGAGGACGTGGTCGAAACGTTCTTTGACGAATTTATCAATTAACGAGGATGAATTAATCTGTTGCGTTCATTCCACGAAGCGACAATGATCGAAAATGGCTGGAATAACAAAATCCAACGGATTTTACATTAATGACGTAGTTCTCACTGAAAATCATGAAATTATGCAATCGAAATATTTGATTGAGATGCCGGAATATATTTTAGAAGGAAAATCATTAATCGATATCTCATTCATCCGGAAATTGACTTATGGACTGGAACGTGAAGATAAATGGACGAGACAATAGAAAAAAAAACGGAGCGAAAAGAGCATCATTAAGGGCTTTAACAGAGCGACTGATCACCATGAAGTTCCCATTACGTGGACAACTTGCTCCATCCTTGTCTTTTAGCACCCTCCTTCTCTTTCTCTCGTATGTGGGTTCACCCTCTTGCTTCTCGAAACACGTGACGTGCACTTTGTGCCCATTGTCGGTCACGTGCCATTTTAATATCCGAGGACCATTGTGTCACGCGTCACGATACCAATCGCTCTCGCGGACTCGACTAAAACACTCTTATCAGGAACCATTTTTTTCGCTCTCAAAACAAAACGAATGGAATCGATAAGTTGCAAAAATGATATGAAAGAATCCAGAAACTGCTCGGAGGTAAAAAAAATTTAAGGAACAACGAATAAATCGTAAGAATATTGTTGCGATCCAAAAAATTGATACACGAGAAATTAATGCATTTTGAATTTGCGATAAAATTTACTGCGACCGAAAAATTTTATCGTTTTACCGAATTTTTAACTAATTTTTCGACTTTGAGCAAACCTGCCCCAGGCTCACGTGATTCTCCATTAAAAAACGAAAAAAATGAGCTCGAGTTGGAACCTTTTTGTTGAATTTTAACGGAAATATGAATTTTTCGAAATTTCCGGTCAACAAAAAATTAGGTTTATGTTCTGGGGTTGATTATGCTGCAAATTATTCGACCAAATGTTGAAGATTCTTAATTCGCAGTGTTGACTGGAAAATTATTTATTGCACCAAAATCGATTGGAAAAAATAGTCAAGATCGACGTTTATTTTTTATTTCGTGCTCCGCACCATCACGTTATATCGTATTCCATGAATCTCCACCGTGTTCTTCTCTCCCTCGAGGATCGTCTCGGGAGAGTACGAAGATTAAGGGTGGATGGGTCCACCACTCCAAATAAACACTACTTCACATCAACCCCTCGTTTTATATACACAGCAAACCCTCTCTGTGGTACATGGCAACGGTTTTACGTGTCTGGGATATTTTATACGTTGGTGTGAACTACCCCATTGTGCAGCATGAGTCAAAAGGGAATCTTAACCATGGAAATGGATTGAAATAGAAATTGGTCGCGTCGTCGAGATGCATTCACACGAATCAAAATTTATACTCTATTGAATTTTCAGTCTTCGGCATTATATCAAGATTTTTTTTTATTCTTTATCTCCTTGAGACGCTGCGAATATTTTTGAGGAAAAAAATTATTCAACAAATTTTAAAAAATGATGAAATTGCACACAACGAAACTAGAAACTGACAGCCCGATTGTTGAGTTATTTTGTCATTACAGAATCAGTGTTTAGCAGAGTTTTTGTGGCTTTTTGTTTAAAAACCAGTTTTTGAAATTTCCAATTGGAAAAATATCGTGAAAATCGATCGAATCATCCTCCAAATCGATATTGAGTTTATTTTGTAAATTATTTCCAGGGGCTGCATAAAAATACCATCGTAGGGATAGAAAAAATCTGAGGCAACCCCAATAATTGAAAAAATGTCCGGATTTGCGGCGGCGGGGCTTGGGGCCTTCGAATCAATCAAATCTAAAGCCTCGCAGAAACTTTCGGGGTAAATACCGTACGAGTGATTGACGAAAATTCAATAAACCGTTCGTTGCAACTTTTGCCTACTAGAAAATTCTAATTTTCCATCTCATTAGGATAAGAACAAGAAGAAGTAATGCTGGGTACGAAGAATTCGAAATGCCTCCCAACGAGGGAAGCAAAGACAATATGGGCTTCGAGGACGAAAAAGGATTTCGCGGTGCATCCTTCGACTCGATACCCGAACCGGAAAGACCGCCATTGCGGCACATCGACACTTACTGCATGCCCGAGTGTCCTTGCCTGTCCAAGAGGTATACGGTAGCATTGCTCGCTTGCGTAGGTGAGAAAAATCCAAAGATTATTCACGTTACGATTTAAATTACACGATTTGAACGGAGATTAACAAAAACACGAAATTTCTCATCGTTTCTCTTAATCCTTCGAGTGCACACCTCCTTTGAGTGTATTTCTCTGGGTCAATCTGACCCAAGGCGTTTTTTAAATCGTTAAATTCCGATAAACATGCATTTGTCGTTGTTTTTTTTTTGTAGAGACGTTTTTTGTAATAAATTATTCATATTTTGTGGCCCTAAATTTATTTTTTGATGAAAACGAAAATTAAATGCCGAAACATTCGTTGCCATGAAATACCGAACAACCGGAGTTCATAGTTCGGGGCAAAACGACCCGTAATGCGCTCGGAGGGTTGGAGTAAAAAAAAATCGAAAAAATCTGGCAAAAACGTTGTCTGGACTTTTGGGAAATTTGTTTTCTTTTTTTTGCAAAATTCACGCATTTTGCAGATTTTTTTAAAAAACAAAGAAATGAAAAATCATAAGAATTGAGTGACGATCGAGTTTTATGTAAAATCTTTCTCGCATTCACGATTTTATTGCGGGGCTCGATTATTTCTTTTAGGATTTATTATTTCGTTCGGTATGCGTTGCAACATGGGAATGGCGAAGGGAATAATGAAAAACGAGACCGATCAAACGGGTGCTTTGAAATACAATTATTCCGTTGCGGTTCAGAGTGCCTTGGATTCGTCGTTTTTTTGGGGTTACTTAGTGACCCAAGTGCCAGGAGGATTCTTGGCTTCCGTTTATCCGGCAAATAGATTATTCGGCCTGGCTATCGCAGCATCATCGTTTCTCAATCTACTCGTGCCGGGGGCACTCTCGATTCACGCTGTCGTCGGCATTTGCGTCCAGATCTTGAAAGGACTTGTCGAGGTATTTATCACACACATACACGCGATCCAGACATTTTTTATAGATACGATTTTTCGACGCTTTGGGACATTCGATCAGAAATTTTTCACCGTCACAAGGCTTCCTCCATGAGGAAGCAAAAACCCAAGAATTATAAAAGAATTAAAAAAACTCTGGATAGCCTTCGATAATAAATATTTATTGCAGACAGTCGGGCGACAATGATAAATTTTTATTCTTCAGGGTTTGACGTATCCAGCTTGTCACGGTATTTGGAAATATTGGGCACCTCCGTTGGAGCGTTCGAGATTGGCAACAATTGCTTTTTGTGGATCTTACGCTGCAATGGTGATTGGAATGCCATTGTCCGCTCTTCTCAGCGATTGGTTCGGGTGGCCAGCCTCATTTTATTTCTACGGTAATTTCTATTCCTTTTGCAACAAATATTCGTCCTTATCGATGCGAAAATCGAGATGGAAGTGCGAAAAATGTAAATTTATGTGAATGAAGCGTTTAGTCCGTCGTGGAGTTTCCTGCTTGTGAAAACAAACGTCATGGGACTTGGATTTTCTTGTCAGAGTTATTTAAGAATAGAGAAAACGAAGAATCGAGTCTCACTGTCAATTGCCGAGTATGCACGTATCTGTAACATCCTGAATAACGAGGAACGTATAGGAACTCGTTCCGAGTGAAAGAAAACGAGAGAAAGTAACAACGTGAGATTATGTAAATAAATGCGTCATGTCCTGATGGCTTCAGGTGTGTGCGGATTGATATGGTACGGCGTCTGGCTATGGTTGGCCTTTGAAAAGCCATCGAAGCATCCATGCATTTCCGGCAGGGAGCTCCGGTACATCGAAGACTCGTTGGGCCAGGCCCAAGGCCAAGTCCAAATACCACAGCCAACTTTTGAAACGACACCCTGGAGAAAATTCTTCACTTCGATGCCCGTGCACGCAATTATAGTCGCGAATTTTTGCAGATCGTGGAACTTTTATCTTCTCGTGTTGTTTCAGTCGCAATTCATGCAGGATGTCTTCAAAATGCCTCTCGTTGAAGTAAGTTTTTCACAATTTAATTCTGTCACTTTTCACTCGTCTTTATCGACCCGCAAATGATGAGCAAATTCTGTAAATTTTCTATGATTTTGTACGAAGTTTCGAAGAGATCGTGTTAAAATTTCACGACCATTAGGAAGCTCGTTTGTGAACAATTATCATTAATAAATTAAATGCAGTCAAACGTAGTCTTATGGAAAAACTGGTATAACTTTGCGACAAGTTTTGATCTTGACCTCCCGATTTATTAATATCTCCAATACACCGAAAGCGAGGGAAGCAAAACGAAGTTCATTGATAAATATTTTTTCTATTTCTTTAAAAAACGCTTCTCAACAAAATGTTGATTTTTTTTTATAACGAGCTTCCTAATCAACGTGATATTTTTACTAAATTTTCAGAATTTTCTCATTATTTTTCATGCCAACCCTCAAGGTGCTTAAAGTAACGACGATAGAAATCTTTTAATTTGGTATGTTTTTGTGTTAAGTATTCGGGAAGTCGTGTACAAATTTCACGACGATTAGGAAGCTCGTTATTGAACAATTAACGTCAACGTGTTTCATAGGTACTTAATATTCTTAATCCCTGTGGATTTTCATACGACATTGCTCCGTTTGTTACCAGACGGGTATCGTCGGATCTCTGCCTCATTTGTTGATGACCATCATCGTCCCTTGCGGTGGCATGCTCGCCGATCATCTCAGAAAACGTGGAATCATGTCAACGACCACTGTACGAAAACTTTTCAATTGTGGTGGCTTCGGAATGGAAGCTCTTTTCTTCCTCGTCGTTGCTCATGCAACTACCTATAGGAACGGTGCAGCAGCCACCACAGCTCTTACGATCGGCGTGGCCTGCAGCGGCTTCGCTATCTCTGGCTTCAATGTCAATCATCTCGACATTGCCCCAAGATACGCTAGTATTCTTATGGGAATGTCCAACGGAATAGGAACAATCGCGGGTCTCCTCGTGCCCATATTCGTCGACAATATAACCAAAAATAAGGTGAGCTCCAAAACGTTTTTCAGCAAGTCCAAATTTACTGATTAACAGCGACACGCTGGAGTCTGAATTTCGTTCAATTTTCAAAAACACAAAATCAGATTTTTAATGTTTTTTTTTTTTCCTACATTTTCGGTTCGATTCATTCAACAGGATGCTCACAGTTGGAGAAACGTTTTCATCATAGCAGCTTGCGTTCATTTCTTCGGAGTAACCTTCTACGGAATATTCTGCTCCGGCGAACTCCAGCCTTGGGCTGATCCCACCCTCGAGGAACAACAGAGCTGGAATCCGTTGGATGACCTTGGGCAGACCAAGCCTCCTGTACCGCCACCTCCTCAAGTCATGCAGTCCGAATTCATCGTGAGTTCATTTTTCATCAACTCAATTAATCGTCTAAGAGTTAAATTACAAGTTGCTTGCATGGTTTCCAGTTTCCGATTCTCAGAGTCGAATTTTTCAAACATCCATCGGATATCGTCGCCACGATCGCAATTATTACTTTGTCATCGCTTTTCAGAAACGTCCGTCAATGGACGCGAATGCAGGATGGAACGACGGCGCTGCTCCACCGATTCGTCCGGGCCAGACTTACACCGCACACGATCGAATCGATCAAAACACCGTGATAAATTACGGGGCGACCGAAACAAACGCGAGCAATCCTTTTCACTCGACAAACCCATTCGCCACTGACCTCAGTACATCGATGGTCCAGCCACCTGCTAGAGACGATTACGAGCACGATGTTTATGCCTCAACGGAGCCGAATGCAACGAGCACAAACGCGAGACAAGACTTGGCCGCACAACCTTACGGATGGAACGCCACTGCCACCGAGCATCAACAGTGGGAATAAGGAGACACGATCGATCCTTCTTGACCGATTATCCAATCTCCACTTCTGCCAAGGTCAGCTTTCCAATTTTATTTTTGTTATTTTCCTTCAACCGCATATCGTTGACGATCATCTCTTCATCGTGACTAAAAAACCACGTAAGTTCAATGGACAAGACGCAGAAAAAGGTAAAACGCAATGGGAACGGGGTCTCACGGTGATTTGCTCGATAAATCCAGAATCGTTGAACCCACGATTTTTATTCCAAAGCTTTTTCGTTTGTGCTTTTCGTTCGAGAAACTCGACGAGGTTTTCCTCATTGAAATGGTCGCGCCAGCATTCGCAAGAAAAATACGACACAATTCGTCTCTCGTTCATTTTAATTCCACGATACAAATAATAATTATTGCTCAATTATTTACATCCGAGAGTTGGGAAAACAAAAAACATGAAAGTCTAGCTAAATATTCATTCGGAGGTTAAAGTTCGATTCAAAAAGATTGAAACTTCTTTTTAATCTCGAACTTTGGTCCCTGTCTCGGAAGAAAGAGAAAAAACGGTTCGATTTATTGATCGGGACAGCGACTTAATTTCAGTGAAGAAAAGACCCTTCTCGGTGACGAATCGAAATGTGAATTTCAACTGAGAGTGAAAGAGGCATCACTGCTGCTGCAAACGTAGGCAATCACCCTGTGACTCCGTGACACGAAACTTTTTATTAATAGGGAAAGAATGAAGCTTTTTAGAATAATTTTAAATGGTTTTTGGAACAGAATGAATTTACCAAGAGCAAAAACGATCGAGGACGGTCGTAATTTTCATAAGTGAATTTTACATCGGGCGAGCAATCGCTTAATGAAAGTATTAGGAAATAAGAAACGAAAGAAAGTATATATTTATCGTAATATAAAAAAAGAAAGAGAGAAATATGAATAACAATCGCTACTTTTGGATCATTTAATCGAAACGAATTTGCAGAGTGGCCTATTTTGTATAAAAATATGAAAACTGGCACGAAAATTCGTTTCGTACAAACAGGGCAACAAAGGAAAGTATAGAATTGAATTTTTCCAGTGTGAGCTGGCAAAGTCTAATGAATTATTATTTTTATTTATTTTTTCTTCAACGACAATACTTTTTGAGTCTCTTCGTCACGAAGGAATTGTTTCTACGTCATAAGCGAATAAGAAAATAAGACAATACATCGCACATCTTATACAAATTGCACTCGACTTTAAAGTCGAAAAAAAAACAAACGTTCTAAGGGACAATAACGAGAAAGGAATGAGAGATAATAATGCCGGATGGCAAAGTATACAAATCCCTCGCTGACGAGGTCCGTTTTCATGATAAAGCACTTGTTAAATTCGCACGAAAACTTTAGCAATTTACCTTTTTTCCCCAAAGTCTGATTCAATAATGCTGCCCATTTTTTATCCACTTTTTTTAGCAGCCAGACAATAAATTTGGAAAATATTTCGATACAAAAAACAACAGACTTTTTAGGCTGAATGCAGGTGCAGGATTAGACAACTGGTCGAAACTTTTGCCTCGTCCACAGCAGCCAGCTAAATGGCAACAATTTGGCACTTAAAAATTGCCCATTTGCACAGAATTATTTTCGAGTCGCAGGACGATTGTCACGTGGATAAAAAGTCACATGAATATTTAACCAAAACGAATGAAAGTTAATCGTAAAATAAATTTATTCGAAAAATGAAAGTATTTGAAAAATAATAAACCGATCACTGCAAGATCGTTTTCTTTTCGAACGTTTCAACTTTTTGAAAAACGTGAAAGTTGCGCGTACACGACGATTTTTAATTCATGAAAAATCCGAATCCAATTCATTTCTAAAACTACGTACATCGGAGTACGTAACTACGTGGAAAGATTGACAATAGCAAAAAACGTTTAAATTTGCGACTATAATTATAAAAAATTCAAACAAACAAAAATACAGTCCGTTCGTTTTTTTTCTTTCACTCGTTGTGGGTCGCAATTGGGTGATTGGCAAGAAGAATTTATTCGGATGAGATCGCGTTCTCAATGAAAAAAAAAAAACAGAAAAAAAAGTCGAGCAATCTATTTGAAATTTTGCTCGAGATTCATAAAATTAGTCAATTGAGTCGAGACCTTTTTCCAGTCGAGAGTCGCGAGGCATATTAATGAAAAAGGAGGAAAACGAAGAAAGTATTGATATTACGAAATAACGAAGTGTATTAATACTAAAAATATGTTGATGCCATTATAGGTAGACATGGTATATTAGATTTTATATATATATGTAAATAAATATGTGTGTTGATATATAAATAGCGATACACACATATTTATCTACGTATATAAATATTTATAGATATATAAATATATATATTGAGAACTATTGCAAGTTTGAAAAGTTTATTCTCGGCCCATAACGATCTATCGCGTTGTACGTGTATGATTTATTTGTAGCTGGTACTAAAGAAAGGCAATAGTGTGATTAGACAATTAGACAAATTCGTTGCTCGATGTGGTAACGATAACGTGTAAATTTCTTATCCTGAAAAGATAAATTGTGAATATAATCGAGGCATTTCGAGGATGTAGTCAATCTGTAAAATCGAACGTGACAGCAGTTCATTTTTTCTCGTTTTCAACATTTTCTCATAATACCAACTCTCCATTTTATTTTCAACGGAAATCATAAAAGACTTCTGAATATTCATTTCGGGGGTGGCAGATGTGTAGCTGAACAATATTCATTCGATGTTCTCTACGCGTTAAATTTATTCCTCTCGTTATTTATTTTTTAAAATATAAATATGCAAAGAAATGGAACAAATATGCAGATTCTACGTCGATGGTGTCGAATATTTGGTGGGGGAAGATTGAGCAGAGCTGAACTTTTTTGGGGAATTTTAATTTGAATTCTACGTCGAAATTTTGATAAAAATATAAAATACCGTTTGTTAACGAATGATTTTAAGATTCGATGAGATGTTTTCGATCGGATGAGCCCAATGGGTTCAAAGTTCTCTTTTTAATGGAAAATAAATTATTTGTGTAAATGGCATCGATATTGTTCTTTGCTTGGAATATTGTTATGGATTATAATTGCCACTGTAATTAATGTACGATTGTGTTAATTAACGACAATGATTTTAGAGAGCTTGGCAAGGATGACTTGGCTTCATCTGCGCAGGAAATAATATCGCGGTAGGGAATGTATATTCGTCAACTGTGTATCAGAGTAGTGTCTGGCCTAAAGTTATTAAAGGTTACAATTCGAGATGAAAAATCAAGTGCGATGCGACAGGCAAGAAAGCGAAAAAACTCGAGATAGCTTCGATTATTCTCATTAAGATAAAACGATTCATTTACATGAATAATAACAGAGATATATTTAAAACAACAACAACAACAACTAGACTAAGCTCTAATGCTGTTCGAACAATAATACGGATATATTTATATAGATATATATATCCATAGATAATTTTACGACAATAAATAATAAATCTCGTGTGGAGAGAGTGCTCGAGAGAGCCACTCGTGTGTCTTTTTTCCGACTGAATTTATCGTGCGCTCCTTATTATTGATACGAATGACAATACGTTCATTATTTCGTTGCGATAAAGATTTTGAAATATACTTGCATTTCAGTTCGCTACGAGAACTTTATCGTGGAAAATGAAAAGTAGAGCAAATGCAGTTGAGCCTGAAATTTGTATTTTTCATTGCTCTTTCGGATTACTTTACAACAGAGTATACACAAATATTTACAAACCATTGGCTTAGCGATGGAGCTTCTTGGTATAGAATGCCATTATTATTTTCATTGAAGAACGAACGAAATATATACAAATAGCTTTTATCACGTATTTCATTATTCACATTTAAATTGTAAATACATGTCCTTAAAAATTGTCAATATGATAAATATAAATACATATGAATGTATTATATTTCATCGTCAGAAATAATTGACCTAAGAAAGCATTCTCAATTAGCAAATGCACTTTTCACCGTGTCTTGTGTTTCCTCAAAACGTTAGACGTTCCTTTTCATCCATAGAAATCGAATCTCGAACGCGTTCAATTATTCAGTTGTACAAATTTGTTCGAAACGAGAGTAAGAGCGAGTGCAGCTTCATTCGAGAGCGGAGGATGAGCAAAAAATATTTACAGAGTGATGGAAAAATCGAAGAAACGTTGGTCACGTAAATAGCTGAATGTTTACTTCACGTAGTATTTTATGAAAACGTCATATGTTTCCCTCACTTATTCAATTTTCCATTTTAATATTAAAACTGCAATATTTTGTTCGATTTGGAATGTTTAAAAGAAAAATTTGACGATACAAAAAAAAGCGCATATCTTACGAGTACTGAATGAATAATTGCAAGTTGGTCGATCGTGTGAAACGTAGAATGGCAATAAGAGGCAATTGTGGAAGTGAGGAAATATCGAAAATTGCAATAGACGAGAAATTTCATCGGAGCAATTTAGAGGATCGATCCATCATTCGTTTATTTATATTTTAACGATGCATCCTAGAAAATTAACGCCCTCATTTGCATCTAAACGATATTTACACAAATAATTCGACGTCACCGTTAAATCAGTGTACACATTTCTCGTTTATGTTCATTCTATAGTGCATACATTATTGTCGACGATGCATTGTATATAGATATGCGTATGCTGCGTGTTTAAATAATGATAAAAATTAAAAAATACTCATCGAGAAAAAAATAATGATACTCGGACGAAAGAATATATTTACCTGCATAGATGTCGTAACTTGTACATTTTCGCGCGAAAATATATAGCTGTCAAATTCCCATGTATTCGGAGGCAAAACGTTAAGAAAAAAGTTGTATCAATTATTATTATTGTGACGAATATTATGATTATTATTATCGTATCGACAATAACGATGAAAGTAATGAAATAACTGAAAGTAATATGTTGTAAGGACAATAATTTACAAAAGAAGACAAAACTTTCGAATGAATTATTATGAGAAAGAAGTTAATTAATGAATGAATTAATAATTCATGAAGAATATGAGAATGCGATGTTTATCCGACCCCAATGGTAACCAGGTTCAATAGCTTAAT
Organism: Hyposoter didymator; assembly: GCA_037952995.1. Taxonomy (NCBI): domain Eukaryota; kingdom Metazoa; phylum Arthropoda; class Insecta; order Hymenoptera; family Ichneumonidae; genus Hyposoter; species Hyposoter didymator. The sequence continues at coordinate 4,561,684 of JBAJMU010000007.1, forward strand.
CGTCGTACGGTTGTCAAATCGTTACAAAATAATCAAACAATTCAATTCACTAGTGCAATAATCGAATGTTAAGATTCTTTTCGCTCGTGTCTTTTATCGAGAGAATAAATAATTAGCCTGGACCCGGTGAAACGGTGGAACGAGTCGCAAACATATATGAATGTTATCTTCTATAAGCTTCGAATGGCTTGTCATTAGGCATCAGATGTTGAAGTCTCGAACGATGAATTTTCGAACGGAGACCAAATTTCAAATATTTCCATTATTTGGATTGGCTCTTGAGAAGAAAAAAAAACGTTGCATCGCACAATTTGGATTTCATGAATGTTTTTTTTTTGTTCATTAAAATATTCTCCGAATGGTCGAGGAGATTTTCGAAAAATGGACGCAGGCTCGCCGCATCGTGTCTCCAAATGACAGGCCTTTTCCGTAACGTTTGAAAATTAAAAAAAAAAACGATCGAAATCGCAAATTTAGGTTTGAAGCGAAAAGAAAAAAGAAATTATTGTTACACACCGCCACTCAGTGTGTCTGGTTTGTTAATGATTATTACATCAACAATTATGTACAATATTGTATGTACAATGTAATCTGAGTGTATTATTCGATAATACATTAAAAGAAAAGACAAAAAAAAAGAAAAAGAATACTGATGACTATTGACAATAAAGTGTAAGCCGATCTTTTCAAAGATTACATTCAGTCTTGGTTCGCTGTTTTTTTTTCTCATTTCTTGTCCCCCTCTTTTTTATTTTACTCCTCGCGTGCCATTAATCGTCTCATAAGAAATTAAGTGGGACAAGGATTCGAGCGAGCTAGTCTGGATACGGTGAAAGGGACAATGAGCATCTACGAAGATCACGGCTCGCATTCAAACTAATTGGACTCTGCATTTTCAATTTCATTCTCTGTTTCGTTGAACCACAAAATTGCTAACGTACTACCAAATTACTTCGTGCCCCTCGTCGCCATGTACGAGTGGGGGGCTTTTTTTTTTTAAATTATTGCAGCGATTTGCAATGGTTCGCAGTAATGTTTAACGGTCACCCAACCAAGTAGTGGCTTCGCTCGAGCTCCTCAATTTTGGTGATCCCGGAAGAGAAAGTTAAAAATTTTACAAATTCCAATCAATTTTGCGATAATTAATTGTACAATTGCGCGAAAATGCTGTTTGGAAAGCCTTTTCAGTTTTTTGTCAACGTTCCCTTCATTATTTCCTACACTTTCTCTTTATTACATTCTCGCTAAATTCCATGACCCTTCCCAGGAAAAAAATGATATGCAACCGCGATGCCCATGCCATTCCATTTTCCATAGGCTGCTTGTCTATTAAATCATAATAACCCTATATTTATGTATCAACTAGTGTATAAAGTCGAAAGATGCGTGCATGTATGCGAACTTGGCGCATCATTCGCCTGCCCTACTCCGTGTCGCCTCTATAATTTTCATAAAGTACGTATTACGCGTTCGACCGCATACGCATAATGCGTCTGTCGCTCCATCCATTACACAGGCTGTGTACACCGGAAAACACGCGAACGTTGTTTCATTTCGCACCCCATCCATTATAATATAACGAGAACCACGCGTAACTTTGTGTCTATACTTTGAATTTCCCACCGTTTTACCTCAAGAAAAAGAAAACAGTCAAATTGCTCAAATAGCTCGTTGAAGATTGAAAATTAATCATCACGTCACGATGATTATTTCATTTTCACGGATAAACTGAATCGTGTGGCTGCATGAGGACGTTGGTATAGCGACGGTCGAATCTAAATTTTTCTTTTCAGTTTTTCTTACACACAAAAGGATCTGCGAGCCCAAGTTCATTCGAAAAAGTTGTTGCAAATTGACTAAAGAACAACATACTCTTAATCCAAGATTGTCCGAGGTAATTTTTATTTGTTATGTAATAAACAAAATTTCGAGAAAATTTTACGAACGATTTATTTGAAAAACTAGATAAAGCTTCTTCGATGTGACATGAAAGTGTATGCAAAGTTTTGAGAGGCTTCACCATTTAGATATCGAAATATTCAATGTTGAAAATTGCAACTTTTAACACACGCTCTGATGAGAAACTACTGAAAATTGGGATTTTTATAAATAAATATCTCGACTTCTACACCGTGAAACCTCTTGAAATTGCGCGAGTTATTAGACATCGCGGTTCTTTTTACGTGGTGCAAATTTGAAGGAATTCTATCGATAGAGATTTTGGCATACAACGTCCTCAATTCTTTTGCAGTAACTATCGTAGGGCGCAGAGACTTATTTGTGTTTTGTTGCTTCAAGAACGAGTCGCTAACGTTCCAAAGCATGAGCATTAATTGTTCAATTGATACGAAATCGATTTCGATGAATTTCAGTTCTCGTTCTACTTCCGAATTTAATTTCCACGTTTCGTTTCGCACCTCGTAACGTTAAATAATTTGGATTGTTTAAATGTCGCCTCGATTTTTGTACGTGATTTTGTTCCATTTTTCATTCCGTTGTGACGACGTTTCGTCGCGATCCATGCAACGTTCCCGTTCGTACAATGACACTACACGATTTATCCTCGTAATGTCATAGGGTTCGCGTGCAGTTAAACATCCGCGAAAGAGAGTATTTACGGCTGGATGGAAAAGAGAGCGAACGAGTTAAAAAAAAAAAACGTAACGATTCTATAGTCGTTCACTTTTCCCATTACTCGCCCTTGCGTCATTCCATCCCTTCCTCTTCCCACCACCCTGCGAGGATCCGTCAAATAACGCAAGTCTTTTTTTGTCCATATTAACTATAAACAATTGCGTTGTACACGCTTGGAAAGATTTGCACACAGCGGTTGGCGTGTCAAGCAAATGCATTCTTTGCCATAAAAAGGTTTGAGCATGGCGTAGCATACCTCAGATAAGAATTTCCATCGACATGCATCGCGATCAACTCGTACGTTGTCCTCAAATTTAGTCCCCAACAAAATAAAACTTTTCGGCAAAATTTTCAATCAGAGCATCCCAAAAAACATTTCGCCCGATCTCTCAGACCATCGCAAACGTCACGTTTTCAAAATCAAAGCACTCACCGAAGGAATATAAAAAAATCCATATTAATGAAACTTATTCCGAAACGGGGAAAGTTGAATTTAAATTCTCATCGATCGAGTTTTTAAAATCAACGTCACTGTGACGTGGTGGGGGAAGATTTTTTTAAAAAAGTCACGAAGCAGATACCGTCTCGATAGTCAGTTGAAAAAAAATGCCCGCGACGGTATGAATGGCGTTGTAATCAATAAACTAATAATTAATCGTTGATTGCGTTTATTGCGATTTGTGGCGTTTCGTATTTATTTGAAATAGTGGCGAACAAAAGATCGTCGATGCTGTCACGCATGCGTTCAAAACTGTATGTGCATAAATATATGTTATATATAGACATATATGTACATAAACGATCGTGTGGCTTCGTGAAACGGGGAAGCGCGGCACTTTCTAAATTCTCTCGTATTCCCGAAGACTTAACATTTTGCAATCAGACACCGAGCGAGTATCTCACTTTTACTGATTTTTCATCTTTTTCAACTCAGACGACAGATGTTATATCATAAACAACCCGAGTACGGGCGATGGCGGTCAGTGTCGTGAGATTTTTTATTATTGTGCTAATTCTCTTCCATCAATACCGTAAGTACATTTTTTTTTTCAAATTATTTTAACAAATTAAAAATCGCTGTGCCTCGAATTTATTTCAAGTTTCGATCGTTAGTTCAAATTACCGCGATTTTTAGCGCTCCTAGTGGATACATACCGTATCTAAACGGCCGAAAATTCCGTTAGAGAAAAACTGTCACTTTTGAAAATCGTTATTCGATTGTCGTCAAATGGACCATTCTTTTTATTTTGATTTTTGCATGTAAAGAAACCGCGAAAAATAATGTGAATTCTCAATGAAATATAATCGAATATTTATTGAAATTGACGATGTGACTCTGAAAAAATGTTTTTTTTAAATTTTTTTTATTTTTTTTCTCCCGTTCTGTAATTTTCTAGGATTTTCGTATTCGTGAATTAATTTTCTGTGAAGTCGGAAATAGTTCGTTGTAGGATATGATTGTCTTGCATTATTTTGAATTCATGAAACGTTTTCGTGTCAAAGCTTGAGCACGTGTCTAGACTGGGAAATTGTGAGCATCAGCGTTTTAAAATGCACTTTTTGAAACGTCGATTGATTGCTTTACGGAGAGTCGATTTTTTTTTGTTTTGAAAGTTTGATTATTAAATTTTCTAATTAACGATCCCCACAAATCTTGTGACGAAAATGAATATTTCTGTCTGATGAATAACATCGAGTGATAAAAAGTGTCGTACCAATTATTTCCAAGGCTCGCATTGGAAATCGTGTAAATAATATCAAGTGCAGTAAAAAGTAGTCCTGATGATGAGAATCCTATCGATCGACCTCAACCTCCTTTTGCTCTCGTCTCGGTCCATTTGCCTCATTCATTATATACATCGCGGAGCTTAACCTCTCGTAACTTTGAGCATGTGACGTCCGTGTCTCTGATTATACAAGCTCGAGGATGTTGAGATATAAACCGATGGAAGGGCACGCCGAAAATTGTTATTAAGAACTTTCTGCATCAGAAATTACGCAGTAAATCCTTCGAGCCAACGATTTTCACAATTTTATTTCGATGTTTATGAAAAATTGATTGATCCATGGAAATTGTTTGTCGCAGTCAATGTGAAGGCACAAAATAAGACAATCAAGGACCTTTTCAACAGTACATCCTGCGTCCCACCACCGTTCACTTGCCCTCATCCACAAATCGCATTCTATTTGTACACAAGGCAAGTAATCGTTGTAATGATTTAAAATCGAAAATTCCCTAAAATTCGAAGGAACATGTCGTTAGAATTACGTCGAGTTATTTATTCAAGACACGAGGATGTTCCGGAAGACGTAAAAATAGTCTCGGTGAATGTAATATACATTTGACAGTGTTGAAGACTCTCGATTTCAAGATCACGATCGTTCTTATCCCGGAATGAAAGTGACCCAGATACGAGTCGAACACCTTTCTCCGGAGTATTCTATAGGCTGTAAGACATACCTGTAGCTCTTTCCACGCAGACCATCGACGAGCAACGAGTTTTTCTCTTACTTCTAAGCCTTTTGTTTGTTTAAACAATCCCGAGATGTTGCTACCGTTTTTATTCTTTTTCACACTGGAGCAAGAATGCTGGAGCATTAACGTCAGTTTTAATTTCGTAGAACTACACAAAAAAATCCAGCTCTCATTGACGTGAGAAACGTTCGATCGTTGGATTACACGACTTTCGAAAAATCTCATCCTACAAAGATCATAATCCACGGATTTGGTGGTGGAAGGAATTTGGCACCGAGTACCGATCTGAGGAATGGTGAGAAATTCCATCGAAACGTTCCACAAATATCAAAGTTCCAATCGATCTAATCAACTAAAATAAATTCCCAATAAATTCAATGAGATTATTGTTGCAAATAAAATTTCTCCTTTTCAGCTTATTTTAAACGCGGTGATTATAATATTATAATCGTCGATTACGGTTCCCTCGTACGAGAGCCATGTCTTTCGCAAATGCAATGGGCACCGGACTTTTGTTCTCGGTGTATTGCACAGTTGGTGAGATACCTGAAGGCTCATCGACGTGGTACACCGGTCGAGAGTATTCACGTTCTTGGCTACAGTGTTGGTGCACACATTGCGGGACTAATTGCAAATCATTTACCCGATGACAAACTGGGCAGAATAACTGGTAAATTAGATGGAAGCTAATCGTCCGTAAGATTCGCACAATCGAGCTAGCACATTTCGATTGATTTAAAAAACAAACAAAAAAAAAAACATTCAATTATCTGGATAATAATTTCGATGATTAATATTTGTGAATAATTTATTCACGTTCGAATATTATTTATTTGTGCCAAGGTCGATTGTTCTTAGTCCGTGCCAGAGATAATCGTATATCTTGATCAATCGATTGCCCTTCGAACCTTCCTGTTGCTCTAGTTGTTCGAAATTATTTCATTTTTCTAATGACTTTAAGATTTATAACAATTTTTTGTACAACAAGTTTGTGCTTATCTCTGGACCTCAAACAGAGGAATTGATGCATCGTTATTATTTATTTATTTATTTATTTATTTGGAGAACTCATTTTATTGAACGAAATTTTGAGAAATTTTGAATCGTTTGTGAATCAGTAGGAAAGAAAGTTTTTGTGGTGTGTTAATTTTAGTAAATCGGATAATTGTGCATCAAATCCTCAAGGTGAATAATTGCCACCGAAAAACCTATTTCTCGTGAAAAAAAGCGTACTCCACAACCATAGTCACTAGGCGAGGGACGTGATCTTTACAGGTCTCGATCCCACGATATTTTTCTACATGAATGGAAATCGTTCGAGAGATTTGGAATCCACGGACGCCCATTTTGTGGATATAATTCATACGGGAGCTGGGATATTGGGTCAATGGGGGCCAAATGGCCATGCCGATTTTTATGTAAACGGTGGATCAAGTCAGCCCGGATGTGCAACTTCCTCGATCCTTCGTAAGGCATCAAATCGCATAAACCTCAATTATGTTAATATATTGTTAAGAAAAAAAAATATTCGTATAAATATTGTCTTGATAATTATCTGCCGAAGAAACCCTCTCGTGCGATCACACAAAAGTAACGCCTTACTACATCGAATCGATCACGACAAAAGTTGGATTCTGGGCAGCCCCTTGCGCAAATCTCTTCTCTTATCTAATCGGTTGGTGCAATCCAGCGGAAGAGGAATACGTCTTGATGGGGGAAGACACGCCGCCCACGTAAGTCCATCCTCATCCGCGGAAAAATCGTCCAAACATTGAGTAAAACGTCAAAGTCTCTTTCCAACAATTCGATCGTCTTTTTTTTATCTAATTAGCGCACGAGGCATTTATTATCTGTCAACAAACGCACGCAGACCGTACGCCCGAGGACTTCAAGGAAAAAAGCGGCCCCCGAAAAACCGGAAGCCATAGTTTTACCACCAGTATTAAGTCTGCTTAAGCAGCTTATAAATATAATAATAGAATAATAGAAAATTGACTAAATCTTTGCTCTTCGATTGTAATCTTGCAAAAGCTAAATTATTATCAGTTTATTATAATCAAGAAAAACACTATTTTATCTATTCTGACGTGAATCAAAAATATATACTCTATACGAATAATGTCCTGCGCACACTTACCTTTTCCACGATATGTTTACTGTCATTAACGTAAATTAACATAATTACCTTTCGCGATGTTTTCGACCATTTTTCGTATCGAACTAAAATTCATGTGATTTAGAGACATTTTTCTCCTTTTTTTATGTTAACAACAATATTTATTACATAATTATTACGATATAATAATAATAACTTCTATCGATTTACAATACATCGTCGCGCTAATCCTTACTGATATTTAATGGAATGATTACAAGTTATTTGATACATCCTCGTTTTTTTTTTGTAATTCTTCGCAAGCTTTTTGGAGACATTTTTTTCTTGATGTATTTTTTTTCGGTGGGGCTAAGGGCGACTTCTTCTTTTTTTTTTCTTCGTTTTTTGTATGAGTTACACGCATTATATCTTTGGAGTATGATGGTGCAAGGGGTGGAGGCTTTTTCTTGTTCTCTACGATATTCCTCGGCTCGTAATCATCGGAGTCCTCGAGTGTCCTAAATTTCTTCCTACTGAATCGTCAGTGGGTTCTCGGCGTCTGCGGAATTATCAGCGGACTCGTGGATTTCTTGTTTATTTTTTTTTTGTTGAGTTTTCTGCCTTCCTCGTTCTTGTTTTTTTTTGGAGAAGTAATGCATTTGGAAACGAACGCTTTATTCGTTTCTACTGATGCATCTTCTCGTGCTTCTGTTCTTTACAATTAATAACGTAAATTCTACCGTGGAGGATTTATATTTTATTTTACTCTCTCGTGACAAATACTGTTTAATAAAATGGAACAAAAGGAAATTCATAAAGTTGCAAGTGGTGAAAGGATTAGCTCGAATGGAATTGAGATCAAACGACGTCTCGAATTTAATTTTTGCTTTCTTTAGGAATTCGATTTTTTTTTTTATTATTTGTTGATATTTTTGTTTGATCGATCGAGACATTGTTTCTTCTCGATTTATCGCTCACTTTCTACAATTACGTGCTAAGGATATAATACCGTTTTGTTTCAGGACGTAAAATTATAATTTTTACAAATCTTCTTCTCGTTTGTTCGTTTGTTTGTTTATTTGTTTTTGCTTTTTGTTATTAATTATTTACATGATTCGTGTACCACGAAATGCCATGAGTATGACGAGAGATGAATCGTTTCGGGAGATGACAATGGCTCAATATCGCAAGTTGAATGGAATAGTCGACAACTATACGTTTTTAAAAACAATTCATTAATGTTTGGTGCGTGCTTATCGTCCATTTTTTGTTATTTTTCAAGCTTCTCGAGTCTTTTGTTTTTTCTTTCATCAAATTTTGTTTTTTTTTCTTCATTCCTGACGGAGCACTCTCGCGATTTTTCGTGTCCGAGTTGAAATAAAATGATTCGTTAAAGATAAAACGACCGATGAGTGAAAATTGATGAAGAGTCAGTTCAGGCACTGCGTTGTTTTTTTTTCAGTTTCCAGTGAATCGAACTGTGAAAATATGCGAGAATGTTGTTGCTAGAGAATAAAGTAAGGCACTGATAGATTGTGATTTTCGTTACGATTACATTTTCTTCTTCCGTCCAGCTTTTCATTCATTTATTTATCTATTTATTAATATGCATTTATATCAGTGAAATTACATTTGCTTTCCTTTGAGTGCCTCGCGATTCGACTAAATCCACTAATTGTTGTGCCTTACATGTGCAAACATTAAATACGTGCTGGTTTCGTAATTGTCTTTTCAGCTTAATTAAGTTACCACCAATCACTTTATTTTCTAGCAACGATTTATAATCTTGGTCAGAAGATTAGAGAAAAATTGAGTGCGTAGAGTTTCAAGAGTAGGAGAGAAAATTGAAAAAAAATGATAAATTTAACGAGAAAGCTGATAGTTTGATGGAAGTACGTGCTTAACGAGAGGATTTTCCTTTTCGAGATAGCACAGGCATCGAGGTTTTTAGGCACGTGGTTAATGATGGTGAGCGAGCGTCTCTACGATTTTTTACGAGTCGTTTCAATAATTATTTATTTAGCCATTGACTAGTGAATTATTCGCGATGCTCAAAAATCTCGGTTTACGAAAATTAAAAACGTTCACATCGAAAATCACGAAAATGCTCCGACACCTAAAATCCCAGGAAACCTCGACACTCTTTCTACTCCAATTTTCATCCGTTACTCCGTTGCGACTACGAGAAAATAATGACCTTTCACTGAGCGAAGCTTCCGATACGTTTTCACGATGCCTCTACGAAAAAAAAACATCATTCCCACCCACATACGTTGAAAAAAAAAGATTCGGTCGAAAAAATGAAAAATATACGCTCATTATATTCACCAAGTCCCTACGCAAAGTTTTTCTTTCGTTTTCTTTTTATTTCCTCATTGTTCGTCCCGTCGATCAACGACACGTGGTAACGCCCTGTGCCTTAATAGTCCGCAAGGACGATTAATGATAATAATGGTAATAATAACAATGCTAATTTGTTATTATTGATAATTATATCAATGGTGATATCTATATATGTTTTTTTTATGAATTTCGTTTTTTATATATAGATATTTGTTTGTACAAAATGAATTATGTCGAGTGTCAAAATTAAATGAAGTTCGATCGAAGGGTTTGGCAGCAGGGAATGAAAGATTCGAATGAGAAATCGTAAGCAACGTATGCAAAGATGATCAAACTGAAATTCAATTTATTCATTTAGTTAACATAAAAATGAAAAAAATTTCCAACTGAAAAATTGTCAATGGATTGACGTTTTTTTTTTCTACAGGAAGTGAAGAATTTTTCATAAAAACGGAATACTTGAAAATAATTTCTGATGATTTCTCATTTGAAATTTCATCTCCATTCAGCAATAGTCGTTCGAGAAACTTGATGAAAATTCGTAACTCGACGTAATTGAATCTGTACGTTGATACGTGTGTGAACTAATGATAATCGCAATGGTATCGGTTAATTGGGCGATATTAATTATACGATACACGTAAATTTCCCATAAGTGTTGTATTTTTTCTTTCCATTTATTTGTTTATTTATTTTTTCTTCTTCATCAGATATAGAGACTTAAATTCGATTTAAAAGGGCCGTGGCTTCGATCGATCAGGATGTCAATTGCGGCGCGCGATTAATGAAGCAATAATAAAAATAATAAAAGGCACTATATAGATTTATCTCGTGTGTAGGTACGTTGCGTGCAGATACGTGCAATCCATTATCATTTTTTATCTTCACTCTTATTTTTTTCTCTTTTTTCATCGTCATTATCATTTTTTCCACATTTTTCATTCTACTATTTTTTGTTTAATTCTTCTGTCACTACGTACCCGATAGTTATATATGTTTATTTACATGAATAACATGGAGTTATGATATTTTTCTGTCATAAATCCTTTTAGGTACTTTTTTAGCTGGACGTTCCTCTCAAAGAGGTCCACTTACGAACAATTTTCAAATTTGATTCGTGATGGTGCGGTTTTTTAAGAAGCAAACGAAAATTTCCAAATGTCGGGATTTTTGAAAGGAACGCAATCATTTTTCAACTATATTGCGAGTGCATTGTGTTGGAGTCGATTAAACGGCAATATTAAAATGGTCGCGCACCCATTTCAACCTACGATCGATGTCATTGCCCGTGCGCAACACTATATAACAATTAAATCAATAATCTCTCTCTTTTTCGTTCTCTCATTTATCAAGTACAATGCCGCGTATAACATGAATTCAACATGCTACTCATAAACTGGATGTTTTTACGATATAATTGGTCCATACGAAACCGATTGAACCAAAATAATAACGATAATTATTACAACTATTTATGTCTCATTATGATTAGAGTTTGTGACGAGGATTTCAAAAACTGCTATTCTAGCGCTCCTAGGACATCATTTTCGTATTTTCGTGAGAAATAAATCTTCATTGTTACGATTTAAGTTTTATGGCTGGGCGAGGTAAGTTCTGAAGTCAAGAAATCATTAGTCAAATCTTACAATCACGATAATCAGATCACAAGATAACGATTAAATTTTTTACTCAAAACTTTACAGCTTTGCAGATTTTTTTCTTCAAGGGGTTGAGAAATGGGCATTGAACAAAATATTGTACACGAGGGTTGAAGTGACAAAAGGGTTGATCCATACATTTTGCTCGTTTGTCAAAAACTGACCGATCCTCCACGATGATTATTTCTGCCTTATTAAAATTGTTGTTTCATTTTGTTGTTATTATCTAAAATTGTCGAGGTCACGAATCTTATGAAAAAATGAAAAACGTAGGTCTGCCGTTGTTGAGATTAGTAGCTCGACGCGTACGATGAGTCAGAAAAATGGAAAGATGTGAAAAATAATGACGCGCAAAGTTGCAAGCGTTTTCAATAGTGACTTTCGCACTTTTCGCGCAACAGCTCAAGTCCGAGTATGTGTGGAATGGTTGGAAAGGGTTTTCAGCGAGTAGCCTAATCGAGATAATTATTTTCGGCGTTTATTGGCGTTTCACATATCGTATTTTAGTTTTTTTATTTTTTTTTATTCTGAATAATATTACTATCGTAACGAGGGACTCGATTAATCTCACAAACGATCGATAGCACGCATTGAAACGTTGCAACAACACTAATATCAGAGATTATAATAAATAACGTGTATCAACGATCGGGAGATCGAACGCGACGTGTCGAACGTGTATCGCGTTTGAATAAACCTTCAACGACACTGATACAATCCGACAAACGATGTATTACGAAAACACCTAATTATTACCCCATAATAACTCACTTATTCGTGAAAAATGAATTTTCATTATGAAGAAATGGAGTCGACAGAGAATAAAAAGTGTTTCTTAGTTCGCATACATTTTTTTTCCAGACCTCAAGTATCCGAGAGACACGAGATTTTCCGGACTCAAAAAGCGAGATGTAAAATACGCGTTATTATTTTATTTCGGACTCAATTTCAGCGGCAACTCAAACATTTCATCGTTTTCCTTTAAATAATACACACATGTTCGTAAAAAAAAGGCCGATTTTATCATACGTTTTGTAAGTGGATTTGCTGATATACCTCGAGGCCAGTTTTAACGACGACGAGATTGTATAATGTTGAATGTAATTCACGAAAGTTTCAACAATACGAATAAAGTTGAGATCGCGATTAAATGAACTCGAAAAGCCGGGAATTATTTACAAACTGTTAACTACTGTGGGGCAAACGTTGAAAGTGAGTAACAAGCAGGAAAGAGAGTGAAAAGAAAAAACCAAAAATTCAAACAAAAAAAAAACCGAAAAAAATTGCATTCGAGTATTTCGAATATCAGAAAAAACTTGCTGTTGTTGTTTTTTTTTTAAACTGCATGCAACTCACGGAAATGTTAAGCATTTGCATTATTAAACGTATGCGCTCGTATGTACACAATATTATTATAATTCTTTCTTGTATACTCGTAAAATTCGTGCCAAGACTGAATTCCTTCGAACCGAAGAAAATTATCTTTTCCTCAGTCCCTGATATATTTTCAGTCGAGCATATATTTCATGTATTTTGTTGTCTGTTTTGGTTCAGCAATAGCACACATACATTCAGAGGGGATAGGCCCGTTTCTTTGTGTTCCTTCGTTCCTATTTTTTATTAATTCTGTATTCTTTTTTTTTTAGAAAAGGGAACCGCAGAAAATTCCATGGTAAATAACAATAATTATTGATAATGCCTGTCGTATAAGTTTTTGTTGTTTTCTTTTCTCTTTAATTCTCGATATACGAATACGTGTTATATATATGTATAATATATATATATATAATATCTATGTATATATATGAATCTATGTACGCGTTTTAACTTATATATGGATATATACATATACATATTCGTATTTATAGTTTAACTTTTGTTATTTTTCATCTTTAATTAATATATATGTATATATGCGTATATTGGGAATTCAATATATGTGTATACATATGTGTTATATATGCTCTATATACATATACATATATATATTATCATTTTTTTTTAACTCATTTTTTTCTCCAGTTATTAGTTTTTCATTAATTCGCTCCGAAGCGGAATGAGAGTTCGACGGGGCTTTCTTTCTTGTCGTTTTTCTTTTCAATATATATATATATATGTGTATATATTTCTCGCTATCAACGACACACTGGATCATAATTATCGACATCGTTGCTTTTGAAATTATCACGAGCGCACTCAATAGTTGTGTGTGTGTGTCTTTGTGTTTTTTTTTGTTTGGTTGCGATTCGTTTTTCAATACCGAGAGACGTACAAGTCTTTACACTCGGAGGTTCTTTTGTCTTTGTTTTTCATTCCTTTACGTTATCTAGATTTTTATTATTGTAGCGCAAGAAGACATCGTGAACGAGAGCGTGATATATATATATATATACTTTCCAAAACCGTAACTCGTAGCAACCTTTTCATCGCGAAGTCTCTTCGAAGTTTTCAGTGCGAAGAATCATCAAGATGAGGAATGAGAAATGATCGAATGAAAATCGATTGAAAATTTATTTTCGATTCCGTACAATTTTTCGGGTTTTTGGCTCCAACTGTTTTTCGAGTCTTTTTCCATTCGAGAATGTATTCATCTCTGATCTGAATCGTTAACTTCGCACATTAAATTGCAATGAAACATACGAAAGGAAGATTTTTATGATCGTTTTTTTCCCAAAGTCTTGAAATTTTGGAAAAAAAATAACAATTTTACGGAACTAGGGGGACGGGCAAGGGAGAAACAGAGTTTTTTGTGTTTTTTTTTTTGGTTCCAAAGGAATTTTTGTGGCTGTCTCGAACAAAAATGCCTCTCGTGTTTATCGCGTGTCTTTGGATCGAGGACTCATGAACTCGTAATGTCATCCATCTTTTTTTTTCTTTTTCTTCTTTTTTTTTTTACATCTACTGAGAGAATTTACGTTGCATATATATATACATATTTATTTTATTTATGTATGTATATATGCGTGTATATATACAAGACACTACACTCCACCAGAACATAATTATTAATGCCATAATTCTTCAATCACGGCGGTATTCTTGCTCTTCCTCTTCCTCCTCATTTTCTTCTCTTCTTCTTTATCTTTAATAAGTTGATCGATAAATTAATAATATCTACTAAGTGTTTTTCTTTTTTTTAGTTTTTCTTCTCTCTCTCTCTCTTTCTTTCTCTCTCGTTCGGGCATGTTTTCTCTTTTTTTTCGCATTCCCTCCCACTGTCCTTTTTTATTTTTCTTTGTTTTATTACTCCTGCAATGATCGAACGTAAAAAGTGGGGAAAAGTTAGTTTTCAGGGCAATTAGTGGTTCGGGGGAGCGGGCTCAGGTTTCAAGATGAAAGCTGGTCACTCGGTTGAGGAAACCAAGAACCAGACTTGCCTCGAGAAACCCAGAGTCCAGTGAACAAAGTTTCTTGTTTATAATTTTGTGAAAAAATGTTTGCAATACCTTTCCCTAGAATTTCTCCGTTTATGCTCCTTAGTCCTTCTTGTCACCGTCCTCGGGGTCCTTGAGCGTGTGCCACTGGGCAATCGGACGTCGTGGCGATGCAAGCATGTCCGACCAATGTCTAAGCTCGGTGCCACTCGCGTTGTAGCCAAGAATGACTTTGCCAATCGGTTCCGAAGTTCCAATACGATCGTAATCCACTACCGTCACCATCAGGTTAACTTTCTAAAATGCGAAAAAATGAAAGTAATCAGTGGAATTATCCGAGCGTTTGAAAAACATTGAAATTTGTGTTTTTTTGTTTTATATTTTGTTTTTTTGTTTTTTAAACTTATTCTTCATTAAAAGAACCAAGTGTAAACTCCCTTCAGACCATCTCCTCCGGCCGAGAATCAACATTCGTGGATTCCATTAGAAGATGCAGGTTCACGGAAAAAAAAGGTCGCCGGAAGAAACGGGCCACCACGCGACTTTTTAAAAAAATAAACTAGCCGCCCTCGAAATTATTCAAGCAAATATGTAACAGCGATTTCATGTATTTATTTACACATGTCAACGTTTTACTAGCACTATCTAATGGTTCTATACCTCAGAAGCTTCGCTACGAAATAATAAAAATGTTTTTGAAATCTTGATGATGGAAAAATGAAACGAAAAAAAAGAAATGATCCCTTTCTTTTTCTCCCAGTCCTCAAGCAGCCTTCTTCTTCCGGCGGCCTTTTTTTCCCCGCTTAACCGAAGATTCACGTATCTTGTGAATCACCGACCTGTATCTGTTCGAAGGGCACCTCGAAAGAGAATGATTCGTTGTAGTAAGGATTGAGGGTGCACTTCTTGATCGAAGTTTTCTTCTTCTTCAGTCGCTTGCCATTCTGCATCAGCGCTATCTTAACGTAAGGATCTGAAAGACCACCGACGTCCATTTTCTTCAAATTCTTTGCCTCCAGGATGACAACTGTCAGCTTTCCTGCCGTTGGTACGTAACGGAGCGAGAAACAGATGTCACCGAGTTTGTTATCCTTAAAAACAAAATCGTTATTCGACAATTTCTTTTTTTCGTTTTTTTTTCTACAATTACCTTTTTTTTTCAATTCACACTTTTTGCCATTTTTTTTCTCATTCTTTAGGTACTTTGATGTTGAAAATGATAACGAAATGGAAGTCTCGTTAGAGGAATGTTGATGTTATTGATGAAATGATTACGTACTTGACCGCCCTCGCCCTCGACACTCTGCAGCTCTCGCCATTCTTCGATCGTTTGGGCTAAATCGATCTGACAAAGTGGAACTTTGACTTCACCGATTTGGTCGTGTTTGGAGAATCTGTCGAAATCGAAGATCGCAAAGACGAGAGTTTTGTTCATTGCGTCGGCGTATGGAACACCCTGGACGAATGCAAACCGATGAAATTAAATAAGAAGAGTTTGATAATTATGAATTTTCAAGGTTGACATTGAATTATTGATAATTAACATACTTTGAATGTGAATGTCTCGTTGAACTCAGGATTCAAGGTCTTCCTGTGTACCTTAGTCTCGAACTTCTTCTTCTTGTCAGGCAGCAGATAAACCTTGACGTAAGGATCCGAAGTTCCGCCCATATCAAGAGCCGGAAGTTCTTCTGCCTTTATAACTGTCACAGCGAGACTGTTCGAGTTGAAATCATACTCGAGCTGTAAAAATTTGTTTTTCCAAAGTTAATAAACGAAATTTCTTCGAATAAATTCATTTTTGCATCCAGCAACGAATTGGCTGCTGGGATTTCGATAAACTTTTGTTGTTCTCCCTTTCGTCTGGCTTTTTGTCTCATCGAACAACATTGGAATTCGATGCAAATAAAAAATGAAAAAAAAACAACTTTCGTCTTTGGGTTAATCGAAATTTTACCTTGTACTGGACTCTTCCGAGCTTCACTTCGCTCTGTTTGCTCTCAGCTTCGTCCGGCTCTTCAGCGTTGTCCGTAAGCTCTTCCATATCCGGCTGTACCTACGCATATCGAAGTGGATTCCACGGGGGTAAAAGAGAGATCCTCTAGTGACTAATTTATGACACGGGACACCGATTAACGAACCTTGTCTTTGTACGTGCCACCGAGTAGCTGTACACCCTTCAAATCCACTACACCTTTCCCTTTCTTGCCATCTTTGCCACGACGCTTGCGACAGCATCTTCTTATGCACCAGAAGCAAAATCCGAGTACCACTACGCCGACCGCTGATGCCCAAACAAATTTCTCATTCAAATTTCCATTTACTAATTAATTTGATTAATAATTACGATTGGCACATTTTCACGAGTTGATTAAACTGTCAAAAAAATTGTGAGCTTTTTGCAAAACGTTCACTAATTTCGAAGTAGATGTAATTTTTTTTTTTTTTCACGAATTTTTATCGATTCGTCGACTGCTGTACCAAAGTGTTCCATTTTGACGATCATCGCGTGGATTGTTACGAATTACGTACCTATCAATATGGCTACGAGAGCCCATGGTGGAATTTTCGTCTTGTCGGATATTTCTTCACCGTATTTTTTGAGAGTCACTTCGATGGAGTTTGAAGTGACAACGGTGACGGATTCAACGTCACCAGCATCTGAAATAATCTCGGGAGTGTTATTCGTCGAATGAGCACCAAGTTTCGCATAATGGTTGTCGCATTTATCGGTCTGTGCGTGCAAACACACGCAGACAGAGAGAGAGAGAGAGAGAGAGACACAGAGACACAAGTAAAAATTGGAGTAAAATTGATTCAATGTTTTTCGTGATTTACGATGAATTTTTCATGAAATTATAAAATCGTATAATATTTATGAACGACTCTGAAAAGTGTTGGTTAGTTTTTTAAATATTTGTGACAAACTGATAAATGTCTGAAGGCAATGCACGATATTGGCTGCTGCACAGATCTCTGAGTGAGATGTCGAGAGAAAATGGTATTTTTTGAAAATATCAAGAAACAATCAACTCACCAGTCTTGCCCTCCTCTTCGGGACTGCTCGTCGTCGTTGCATTTAACAAATTATTAAGTAAGCTCGCTTCGCTAGGCACGGAGCCCGAAATCGCCGATTCATTTTTCGCCGGCGGCATTTTCTGTTACGAACATGAGAAAAAACGAAATGTGATTATTGCGACGACGCTGATGATATGCTGCGGGCTTACATCGACAAAATTGTCGAAAAAAAATTGATGACACGAAACAAAAAAGAGATTCGGTTATTATTTGTATATTTTTGTGCACGCGCGAGAATAAACGTCGCAAATGTTGATGCAGCGTGGACACTGCTGTGTCGGGGAGTCCAACGGACTCGTTTCCGTCCAGCAGGCTTCTAATCACGAGTTATCGGTGACGAAGGTCGGGATATCTTGCGGTTCGCGCGTGTAATACAAGCGGAATCCCTATTGAGCAAGTTTTTTTCTTATTTTTTTTTTTTTCACCAACGGATATTCGGGTCATGAAAATATTGAGAAGTTATGCGTTTGGCAAGCATTTCTTTGGCGCAAAGGCGACGGGAAATAACGAAAAAAAAAAAATTGGCACCAGAGAGACTCGAGAACATCGTCGGAAACATCTTCCGGCGCCTTCCTCGCGACTTTCTTCGTCGACCTTGATTCTGATCGCTGTCTGGGTCAGCATCGACCTCGACATAACTTCAACTTAGTTTTCATTGAATTAAATTCATGAATTCGATCAATTGCTTCATTGAGAATCGACGATATACGGAAACGTTCGCTTGCGCCTTTATTTACTGCACGACAGACTTTATCTCCTTTTTTTTTCATTCATTCAGACACTGACACTGGATTTTTCACGACCGCCAATGAAACCTCCGCCCGAATGAACGCAAAACATTTGATTACGCAGTCGAACAGAAGAAAAGTTGTATTTTATCCCCTTATTTACATAAATAACAATAATGTCTTGTTAACAATTTTATTTACTCAGGCTGCGCGTAAGAATGTGAAAATAAAAAATAAAAAATATGTCCGGTATTTATGGAAAAAAACTGCCTCTGCTTGGCGGATGAATAAAAAATATTCTCCTCTGAGAAACGAAACGCGTAGATTTCTGTATAAGCTGAACGACGCTGCGACGGAGACGCGTGGAAAGGAAAAAAGGATAAAAGCTCCGATTGTTCAGTTATCGAATAGTTTGTGCGTAGGCGTTTACGTGCGCGCAATACGTCACACACGAGCAAGATTTAACGTCATGAAGGAAAGACAGAGACTGATATAGACCGAGAGGGATAAAAGGCTATATTTTATTGGAGCCTTGGGAATCTTCAGGGTTTAAAACGAACCCCCAGTTTCTTTGAACCGTAGAAAAAACCAGAGCCTCGCGATTAGTGTTTTGATTAAATGTCATGTCCATTTCCGTACAATAAATCGCGAGATTATTTTTTTCAACCGTTTCTACTTCAAAATTTTATAAACTTGCTTCTGAAATAAAATAAAAAACTCACGTTGCATTGAAATTACGAAAAAATAGCCTCAAGACTATTTTAAAATTTTTATCAATATCGATTCCATTTTTCTCCATTCCAATCGACGAGAAAGTCCATTTGAATAAGTTTAATTTCTATGGTCGACTTGATACAATTGAACAAACACAAAAGCATAGCGTCCTGGCACTCCGTACACAAGGTTGGACGAAGGACTCGGAAAAAATGAGAGTACAAGGTGCATTGTCGAGTTTCCTCGAGAGGAAATACTCTATGAAGCGTGGGTAGTCGCTCAGGTCGTAAGTACGAGCGCATTTGATCGTTGCGAAAAGCTGAAGAATCGTGGGAAGTGAATCCTGAGGGAAAAGCTTCAAGTAAAGAACGTACATTCGCTATATACGAATCGTTAGTTAAAAGTCTGATGCTAATTGAATTTCTTGCAGGCTGTACTCGCGAACTATGGACAGTAGGGTTGAAACTTTTTTTTGTTCCAGCGACGACGGAAAACGATGAATAAAAAATGTGTACTCATGATTTTTTCACTCGGGACTTCCGCGCGGCAATTTAATTTCGTCAAAAATTCATTTTTAAAAAATGGTTCAGCTCGGCTGAGCCGGAAATATTATTTGGAATGAATTAAATTTCGCAAATGCGTTTTTGAAAAAAAACAGAATAATAGCAATCGCAAAGTGGCTCATTTTGATCATTAATTACAATCAATAATCCATTGCACAATCACAATTACGTTCGAGAAAAAAAAACGATATTTTTGAAGTTATTCTTTCTTCAAACCAAGTCATTCAGCTCAATTTCGTTTTCGTACGTCAGAGAAGTAAATAAACGTAATGTAGAGCACGGGGAAAATAAAAAAATGATGAATGTTGAAAGGCTCCACTTAATGATAGACGCGTACGACTGAAAAGTTGATGGCGGCGGTAGTCGAGACGAAAGTAAAAAAAAAAGAAATGTGAACAAGAGTAATTGAGTGCGGGTTTCGTGCGAAGAAAAAAGTGTGTACGAGAGAAAAGGTCGGAATTTATTGGGGGAACGAAGCGAGCTGGAAATACGTTGTGTTTCGATGCAAGAAAAGTCAGAGAAAGAGGATGAAAGAGACATTTGAAAAGTGACGAGTGAGATGAGAACGAGGTGAGACTGAAAAGAGCACTTTTCCCTTGTAAAATATATGGGAGTCTTGGTCTGACACCAACAGGATTTTACCACTTGGAATTATCCCTTTCCACGAGGCTTGAGTCCCCAGCATGGATGGGATTTATTTTTAAAGCTGTCGAGCTAATCCCACGCTGCTTGCAAGTCAATCGAATCATTTTGGACCAGGAAACGCGATTATTCAAATAGGCAATCAACTTAAATGCACGACAAAGTTTGGAAGGTTCAAGTAGATCTGTGCGTCGTTCACGTTACGAGTCAATGCGAGAGAAAAAGTTGAGGGAGGTCCAAGTTTCATTTTATTCGATGGATCGTTCTAAAGAAGCAATTGATCAATTCCAAAGTTACATTCTCAATCGATCAATCAAACCGATTTCATTCGACTCGTGATTTGGAAAAGTTTGCACGTTGTTTCTGAGAGTCAAGCCACAGAAATGGGGAAAGGATTATGTTGAAGAGGAAAAGGTCGAATTAATAAACTAATTGATCGATCAATTGGCTTCTCATGTGGAAAAGGCCGAAGGTACTCGATGCTCAAAGTGAATAGCGAAGGGGTTCTTCGATTCGGATAAATAGAATCGGGCGGAGGCCTCGTTTAAGATCCAGCAGCGGAACTCTCTAATTACGTTTATTTCAATATGGTGCGCGCTTTGGATCTTTCAGTCTACAGAGTGTTCTAGTTCACCGAACGCTGGAGCATATCGCAACCGGCGTGGCCACGCTGTCTATATCCATAATCTGGGTGTGAGAAGGGGTTGAAATTTCCGCTGGTAACCCTCGCGTATAGGCTACGAAGGGGTATTGTGGAGCTCTTGAAAATGGAGGGGTTGTTGGGGTCAATCGATACTAAGGAAGTTAACCCGGAGATAAAATAATCTGCGAACTCTTAGGGGTGCTCGTCTTTCTCTCTTTCCTCTACGCGGATCCATATTCAACGATAAACTAGCGACTCCTCAGTCTCTCCTGTATAAACCCTCTCGTTACAATTTCCAATTTCATGTCAACTCCTTGTCCATATTTTTATTCCTTCATTGCAAAATCGAGGAGTCAGACAAAAAGCTAAATATACAGAAGTTACGCTTTTCCCAAAAATGGAGATACATTTTTTTTCGCTTCTGTTACATAATCTCGAGTAACCATAATGAGTCGGGGGGGAGGTTGAAAAAATCCCATGGAATGTGGTAAAAAACTTATTTTTTTAATTTCAAATTTCATCGTTTATCCATAAGAATTAAAAAAACCCCATAACTTGTGGAATTTATGGGAAAATTCAACTTCCCCCCATGAAATATTATCAGTTGTGATGCCAAGAACAGATTTATGGGGAAAAAAGAATTTCCCCATCATTTTTGGCAAAAGCCTCCAGTTCTGAATATTCACAAAAAAAAGGGAGACAAAAAAATAAAGAAATTTCTGGATGGACCCAGGGGATTCAAATTTTTCCAAACATCAATTTATATTCGATTTAATCGTTGTTACGACTGTCGTCCTTCAACGAACAGTTGCATCCTTGAAACCATACGGATCGACGGTACGTGGATGCA
Source organism: Hyposoter didymator (assembly GCA_037952995.1). Classification (NCBI taxonomy): domain Eukaryota; kingdom Metazoa; phylum Arthropoda; class Insecta; order Hymenoptera; family Ichneumonidae; genus Hyposoter; species Hyposoter didymator. Next base: position 4,583,482 of record JBAJMU010000007.1, read on the forward strand.
TGGGATTTACCAGGGCATTATATTTCATCGGTATCCCGTTGCTGATTGAACATTTTCCACGTTCGTTTAATTCCCCTGACAGAAAGAGCGAAATGGAGAGAGAGAGAGAGAGAGAGAGAGAGAGAGAGAGAGAGAGAGAGAGAGAAAGGCAGAGAGACAGAGAGGAGGAAGGAGTTGTCGCAAAAGTTGCGTAAAAGCAGAGGAGATGACGTTGGAGCTTAACGAGTCCCAATCATAAAGTCTTCGTCCTTCCAGCATCCTTTTCATTCGAAGGGACTCATTAAACAAAGGTTTCGCATTCACATCGTAATCACTTGGTCTCTCCGATAACAATAATAAAGCTCCTCATTCTTCCACCGAACTCAGGCTCGGAGTAGAAAACATTCAACAAAATTGGCTCATTGAGATGACAAATAAAAACGTCAAACTTTATTACTCTACTTCGGGAATCGTTAATCATTCGTTAGCACTATTGAGCCCAAATTTTCACCGAAAATCTAATCGACCCAACAGATTAATTCCAACTCGGACACGTGGAAATTCCGACACGGTATTTTTTCTTCAATTTCCCAAAGCCAATTTGCATCATGTCGTTAAGAGGCCTCATGGGCTCGTTAACCCCCCAGGGTGCGGTCGGAGACATTCACCATCTATATCCTTCGCAGCAAGCCCAATTTGCAAATCCTCCAGGTGCGGAACACCTCTTCAAAGTCTCTTTCCGCAGCCACGGTTTATGTACAACCTCCTCTATATATCTATATATATAAATGAGTACGAACGACTATATTTGCTCGTAAACACACATAATTATGGTTTTATATAATCGACTGATATATACCGGAGATTGAATTAGCAGGATCTCGAGATTACGTTTTCCAAGAATGAGCCCGGACTCCGTGAATCAGAATCTTACGCTCATGGCAAGTGGAAATATGGGCAAGTGATTATTGCGTTTTGCATGTAATTATGTGTCAATAGGTATCCCAGTCATTAAAAAAAAAGCTCGGTAGTTAATTTCAATTATTCTCTTTTTTTTCATTATTACTTTTTCTACGTTTGATTCTCCGGGTGTTGAGCCTGCTGTGAGCCCCTTCAGCCACACTGTTTCCCCCACAAAAAGACCCACGTTTCAATAACGTATTTTCGACCGCAATAACGCTAGACCCTTTTTCCTTGCTATATCGATCCCGATATGCTAAAATTAACTTCACCAAATTGGCTGTAGTGTCTGCGTGTGAATAGACATATTTTTACATTTGGCACTGCTAAGTTGCCTTTTTTTCCTGATGGTCTACATTTTGTCCATCAAAGGACACGTTTTGGTTAGTCACTTATCAATCGATTTGATATATTTATACATCTACGTCCGAGTGCCGCAGATACCAAAGCTCAAAGGTACAAATCGATAGGCACGAGTACACTAGATTATTTCACCGCGTTACGTGTCTTACGAGACATTTTTTTCTGTTACTATTTTCTGGTCGCGAATAAATATTTAACTGATCGACAATATGGACATTTCTTTTTTTTTCCCGGTTTCCTTTTTTATTTTTACGACGTTGGCAACGATTGAAAAATACTGTTGGACTTTTTCACGCGGGAATTTCATGTGCAACGCTCGATGAAATGTCGAGCTTTTTTTCGTGGCTTTAGTCTCTCGTTCTAAATAATGGCGACGCTATTCTTGTGGCGCTGGAATAGATCAACTTTACTCGGAGCTATGCATATTGCCGAGCTCTCAAACCTGCAGTATGGATGACGTGAAAATAGATTTTTCTCTACGTATTAATTGTGCAGATTTATTATTGACAACAAGAATTTAGCGAATTCGGGAGCAGAGTCCGTTGGGATGATTTTATTGAATGAACGATAATACGATGATTAGTCGTTGGGAATTAGAGAATAAAAGTTTTGATTAAAACGTTTTCCTGGCGTACCAAAAATTTAGGGAGCGAGATAAAATTAAGCGATAAAGTTATAAAATAGAAATAAATCGATGTCCTCGAATTCTGGGGCAATTTCGGTTCATGACTTTCTACTCGAGTTCACGTAAACATATATTTCCAATAATCACACATGTGACCGCAGAATTGTGGGGAAATTAAGTTTGTAAGGGACGAACGACATTTTTCTCTCGTCCTTTGATTCCTATACACACCCTTCGCTCAAGGGCACTGTCACGAAACTTCTTACGTCAAGCTCGAAAGGATCGATGAAATTTGAGCACACAGACATATCATTTATGGCGTAAACCTCGTCGCAGCTTCACTCTTTTGAGTTTTCGTCCCTCCGAACGTGTCGAGTCTCTTTCAATCTCGAAAAATTTACATTTTTTTCGGCAACATTTTGTTCGGAGATCGAAGCTTCGAGGACACGGTAGAGGTCAAAAATTTTATGCGGGCACGTGATTTCGTTCTGCTTTTGAAATCCAGCTTTTCTTTCAACGTCAACGCCTAGTCCTTCGACTTCCAACCCTCTGTGGCGGGATCGCGAGGGTGAATGAGTGGAAGAAAAGTGGGGAGGGTTGCGAGAACGAGTATCAACTATAGTCGTGCCATTTATATATAGGCAACGATACATTGATACACAGGACGAATAATCTCAAAGTTCTTTCAGGAAGAGATCCAAAAGATTCAAAAATTAAATTAATTTTTCTCTCAAAATCCTCGACATAAAATTAATCGCAAAATAACAAAAAAATGATCGATTTCTTGCTTTTTGTCACAAGAAAATAAATTTTCGATTCGTGACAATTTAGAAATTCTATGACGCCTGAAAAAACCTGCGGAAGCTGGGACAACGAACTGCTGGAGCAAAAAAATCGTTGTCCCAGAGATCGAAAAGTATCAAATTAAAAAAGTAAAAATCTGACATGAATTGCGAGGGTTGAAAAGTTATTAAAAAATAAATTCCAAGAGGTGGGAATATCGAATTCCTCAATCCACCCCACAAACTTCGTAGAGTGTGAAGCACAAATTTTCAATACGCGAAATTGATAGGAATCCTCCATAGAGAATCGATTAATAATTTCTTTTCAAATATATATTCTCGAGATGGAGGCAAACCCTCTCCGGCCCCATTGACCCGGGGGGAGATTCCGTTGCTCGTAAAAGCGCAGCAATTTCTACGTTCCAATACATCGAACAGGGAAGGAAATATTCTTTAAAAATCAATCCCCCAACATTTCTTCGCTTCCCACGTATAAAAAATGAACTAAAAATTCTCAGCAATAAATTTCACACTGTGGGCTAAGAAACGAATGTCGTAGCTGAAAAAAAAGCTCAATATCTTTTCGAACAGTGGGTCAAGCTACAAACTGCAAAAACACCGACGCAGTGGCTGCTAAAAAATCGGAAAAAAAGCCAAAGCATTAAAAAAACGCGATTGGATGAGAAAATTTCTTGCAAAGTTTCCCCCCGATTGCTATCGCGTCCCGTTAACGCTGAAGGTAAAATTTCACCGAAAAACACACGTGATTTAGGAGCCAGCCAGACCACAGGGCCTATAACTATTGATCGAGGAACGCGAGGACAAAGAAGGAAACCTCAAAAAGATGAAAATGCAACGGGAAGCATATCGCCAGTGGAAAAATGGTGAAAAGGCAGAGACGCCATGATACAGTTCATTCGGAGATTCAGTGGAAAGGGGAAAAAGCTCGTAAGTTTGTGATTCGTTGCTAAACTCACCGTTTCCCTGAGACGGAAGCCTCGTCCTCGTACCAAACAAGTCCGATTTTTTCACACTGTGCAAATATATCCGGAGAACTTGTCCAGTAGCAGCCAAGGAGCTGTTCTTCTCTATATACCTATATATTTATCGGATGTATATAAATATATATCTTCGTGTAAGTACGTGTACGAGAATCTGACGATAATTTAGAGGAAAAGTGTAAAAATAATGTTTGGAGCAAGGACTCACTGAGTTAAAACTGCAGAATATATGGAAAAGTATAATTTAACACCGTATTGTTTATAAGTACATGGTTGACACTGGTGGATGGAAAGAAACATGCACAGAGCAACGGTAGACGGTTGGAAAATCTATCGTCGAGAGAAACGCACGGGGGAGACTGTGTCCGTGAAGAGAGAGAGAGGGGCAGAGAGGAGAGACAAGGAGGAATATGACAAGGGTCGAGTGCGCCTGCTCGTGTGGTAGTTTCGCAAGGGAACAACATGGCCGGTGGGAGGGGACGACCCCTCCGAACGAGAAATCGATAAAAGCCGAGCTTACATTTTCCACCGTAGTTGGCGCGATCGTCTCGATATACCGAAAGCTTTCTATCTTTCTTTGTATATGTACAGGCCCCCTTCGACCCCCTTAAGATCCACCGGACGAGCGAGGTACGCGCGTGTGTGCTTTTCGGCGCTCGCGCGAAACCTCAAACGTACGAGCAATAATCTACAGGGGCGCCGCCGCTGAGGAATACGGTGAAAAATCGTAGTCAAATATCCCGCACTCTGATCGAGAGGAATGGATTGTGGACTTGGAAAAGTGGGAGAAAGGGAGAATTAGGGACGGCGCGAGAGGGAAAAGAAAGGCCGAAGGGATGGAAAAGCAGTTGGGGAAGCGAAACAGAACGAGGATCGGGAGAAAAAGGATGGAAGGGCGAGGGCCAGGAACCGGAACATGAGGGTTGGTAAAGTACAGAGAGATCGTATTAGGAAAAGACGAGAAGAAGATAAAGGGATGAGAGAAAAAGAGAGAGAGAGAGAGAGCGTCGAATTGGAAGGGCGGACGAAAACTCCCTCTTCGTTCTTTTCCAGCTCTCTAGCAAACCCTTAGCGCGCCGTATGTGCCGTGAATCGAGGACGTCATTGAGCCGCGAGGCCAACCAGCGAGAGCACGATGACGCTCGTGGCTCCTCTCCTCTCGTGCCTGTACCCCGGACAGTGGCCTTGACTTCCCGAGCCAAGCCATCCACTGTATTCACACACATACATAATCAATTCTCTCTCGCCGCATCTTCCACTCGCGCGGCTCTTTGTCATTTGACAATGAGGCTAAGGGCTTTTCCATATTCGAACTCATTCGCGATCTTATTTACCATTTGTTTTCTAGTCTCCCACACGTGCCCGCAATTTTCAGCTGATTCTGCCAACAATCAATACCACGTGGAGCTTATTTCTACGTCCACTCGTTTAAACTCAAAAATCATGCATTCCAGGGGAAGTTTCTCTGTTGGAAACTATCACGAGCAACTGCCCACGCGAAAACTCGCCTCCACGCGCCACCTAGAGTGCGATTTCCACTTTTAATAAAAATCTATGTCTCTGATCGAAATCTGTGGAAAATCTGTTTAAATATCGTTTTTGTGCCTGTGGGATAACGCGAAAGCTCACGATCGGTCGCCACCTTGCGGCAGTCACGTCCATCGAGACACATGCATTTTTTGAATCACAAACATTATTCCCATGGGGACGATTCTTTTTTATCGATTCAACAACGTTGCAATCCGTCAGTTTTAATCGCAAGTCTGACCAAAAGTAAATGGTTATTATTTGTTTCTATCGCGGTTAGTGCTCATTCGTGGCTCTTAGTAAAACTTTTCCATTTGTTTTTATATCACGAACTCTTCTGAAGCCTAACGTCCAGCTACGAATCTTTTTTTTCACGCGCAAAGCACATGGATCACGTGAGTGATAAGCCGTCAGTTTGCGTGTCGAAGCTCATTATTCCGAACGACGATTGCTTGGGAAGCGACGAGCTTCATGATAATCGACGACCGTATGGCTCACACACATCGCCTCGCGTAATTGATTACTCGATTAACAAACCTCCGATTCTTGGGCGACATTTCAAATTGCGTGATTTCTCCAAATCCTTCGATCCGGATCCGCCAAAGCTCGACAGTTCTCTCGCATACGTCAGTTTAATTTTTTTATTTCTTATTTTTATTTTTTCAAAGGCTTTCCATCTGGGTAATGGATTCAAAATTTACAGATTCCTGTGTACACGCATCTCATCACTTACGACTTGGCCCCTATCGAGAGACCGAAGACTCCGCCATTTATAAAAATGCTCAAACTCGAGTAAATGTTTTTACAAACCTTTATGAATTTTTTTCATAATTTCATTGATGAAGATCGCGTTGTTGGATCTGAAACAATTTAATTGAAACTCCCAATTTCGTTAGGAGGACGATGGAATATAAAAATCCCGTCAAATCGGCTTTTAAATCGAAGGCTTACGAATCTGACGATTATCCGGATGGAGACGAGACGATCGATCATTCCAGCAGGAAAAGTTCCCACTGCTTGAAAGTCAACGATACGTCTCTGGAGACAGTCACTTCCGGTTAGATGTCGATCATGCAAAAATCGCGTTCAATGTGTAAAATAAAGAGCTTAACAAGTAAATATTCAATAATGTGAATCGTTCACCGTATACTTTTGAGGAAACGGAAAAATACTCATTATAGCAAGCAACAATTTCGATCGCATGTCAGCAATAATGTTAGTAATAAAATCTGATCTCCGGAGCTATTCAATTTTCGAACAAAATCAATAACACAGACTCGTGGATCCGTAGATGGCGACACTTGACTCTCCGAGTATTTTCTATCCGTAAAAGGATTAATGTCAAAATTGCTCCGTTGTTGGTTCTCCGCCACCCGCGACCGCGGTGGATCAAGTGCCATTTGTTGTACATACTAAAATAAATCTTTCAGAATGCTTTAAATACGATTTTTTCTTAAATAAGGCAAGTTTGTCTTGCGCGTAAATGCGATTGGATATCGTAAGACTCGGTCTTGTTGCCTTCACGCGGAAAAACATGGTAAACGAGTTTTTTTCGTAATGAAGAAAATCAACGAGTTGTTCGCGATTTTCATCGTTTTGCAACATCTCTGCGGAATTTGTACGACGCATTTGCTCATAAATGTTAAGAATCAGGTACGTCCAACATTTATTTCTCTGTCGTTGTACCACCAACTCTCGGATAACCTAAATTCCTAACCTCAAATTCAACGTTACGAGACTGACGTTTGTCACAGTTCGAAAAAATCAACATTGTCTCTCCATAACGAATTGACGTTTTCGTTGTCGTAACCAACCGACACAAAACCCTTATTCCGTGCAATTTTCAATAATCTTGATGGCAATCAATACGATTTTTACCTGCACAGGGTGGTGACATACTTTTGGAGACAATATCAGCAAATGTCACCGAAGATATGATTACTCTGGAATTCCAGAGATCCGATGGCACTTTGGTGACGCAGCTCATCGATTTCAAAAATGTAATAAACTCCAATCAACTTTTTAACATCGAATAAGTTAACCTCAAAAATGACACTTTTCAAATCGTCTTTCCCGCTGTTATAAAATTGTTTCCTTCCAAAAAATCTGTCATTCATTTCAACTGCATCGATTATGAGGATTTCGTTTCCACATTTTGAATCAGCCTGCGCCCTCAGCTTCATAATCTCGCGATACCGAAATGTTTTACCGCCGGAAATAAACGTGATTTCGAATATTTCAGGAGGTACAAGTTATAAAAGCGCTTGTACTGGGCGAGGAGGAAAGAGGTCAAAACCAATATCAAGTAATGTGTTTCGTCAATCATTTTTACAAAATGGATTTCATATCGTCGGACGCGATGTCAAAATTGCGTCAGAAAAATCCAGGCACGATTCGAGTCGCGGAAGAAGACAGAGGCCATTCCAATTACAGCATGGATCTTTTTCTCGACGTCTCAAAGTCCAAAGTCATATCCAAACACGTTATAACTTTATGCACCGAGGCTGCAGCATCGACTTACACAAGAAACGAGGATTTGAAACAGTGGGTCCAAAGGCCAGGTGAGAGTGCATAAGAATCTTGACTACCTTGACCGGCGCACGCGGACAAAGTCGTTGAAAGCAATTAAACGAAATTCGCTGCATGTGTGCAGTCTTTGAACTGCAAAAAATGGAAAAATTCCGACAATTAGTTGATAATTTCGTGCGGAATTATAAAAAAAAATGCTTTCGCGTATTTTCATTTTATGAAAAGTTGAAAGGGACATTTTTTTCACCGAATTTCGATCGAGAAATGAAGCAAATAATCTTGACGTTTGCAACAGGTTCGTCGGAAATAGCGCTGACATCGGCAGTTCGAAATTTCACGTCTTTACCGGCGAGTTCTCAATCGAGCAACGTGACACGATCGCAAACGGTGACAAAGTGTTCGGACACCGCGAATCTATGGGCTCCGTGCACTTGTTCGCTGGAGCTCTGCATCGGCTGGTATCCGTGCGGTTTGAAATTTTGCAAAGGTAAAGCCGACGCGAAGAAAGTTCCAACGACGTATCGTTGCGGCATAAAAACCTGTAAAAAATGTTTCATCTTCTCTTATTATTCGGTGATGAAACAAAACTGTTTGTGGGACGAATGACATATGGGGACGCGTTGAAACGCACAGAACAACTGAAACATAAAACAATCGCGCCCGGTTATCCGTTTACTAATTTTTACATCAAAATTTTCACAAACGCATTTTAATCCCGAAAACAAACTAAACTGAAAGATTCAACATTCTGAGTAACTGTACCCAAAACATTCCTTGCTACCGGTGTGAGTATTAAATATTGTGCCATTGGGTTTCGCAGCTTTCGACCGCGTTGAAAAATCGTCGAGAACGAAATATAATCAATGAAATATCTAGAATCATCATTGCCATTTCATCTTCTTCTCGGAACTCGCCGTTGATTAAATCTTCGACGATAAAACTAGGAAATCGGTGAAAAAATTCAATTTTCAATTTGTACTAATAATTTGTCGCAACAACTCGAATTTATAGGAATCGTTTCACGAGGTTGATGCGATATTCAGTCAATATCCAAATTTCTTGCGTTATTTCAAGGCCAATAAAAAAATCCTCGCATCGAAGTGTAGAGCAACCAAATGAGTCTCGTAATTGAGCCCAATCAGTGGCAATGATGATTCAGATCGGCCGAGTCGTGTGCAGAGATATTCAAAAGAGCGAATATTTTGTTCTCGGTGATTGAGACGCAACACGGAAAAATAATTCGCTATAAAGTCCAGAAAGTTCCTTGGGGAAAATGGGCCATAAACTTGTGCTATTTTGTAGGAGAAAAAACATGTCACGGGCACTGCCATATCATTTACAATTTACAATGCACCGTAAGCGTCTGAGGACGTTAAAAAAGTGTGTCGTTTAAAAAAATTCATTGCGAAATGAATTGAATGACCAGAAATTTATTTGAGAAATGAGTTTTTTTCGCTCATTCGAACAAACTTTCGCAACTCTATTACGTGTAAGGCTTTTGTTGTTATTGTTGTTATTTGTTATTATGTTTCTTTTTTTTTCTACGAAATGTGATCAGATGCGCTGTACAGAAGATTTTCGTATACGTGAAAATATTTTACTTCGAACGAGGCGATGAAATTTGGGACAAGCCCCAACTCCACAAAGGTGCATGTCCAATATCGAGAATCACAATTTAATTGAGCTTGTCGATCGAACAAATATCGACGACGCGAAGTTTGCATCGTTGGGAAGCAGCAAATAATCTGACGATTCCTCGATTTTTCGCTACATTTAAATTTCCATGTCGCCGAATCTTTAACGAGAGGAAAATTGTCACGTTCTCAACGATGCAAGTCCGTCGTTGTGGAATAAAAACGAAGGCTTTGCCACGAGCGAGCCTCAGAATTTATCTTCAACGAGAGAGCGAGAGCAAGAAGAAAACAATTTTTAGAAAGCAATTTTGTGAAAGACTGCAAAATCTCTGTCCATTTAAAAATTCGATAGGGTTTACGTGTTATTGGCTTTCATCCGCGCCAAAAAAAAACAAACAAACAAAACGACATAAATTAATATAAAGAAAAAGTAAAAATAAGCGCGGCTAAGCAGGAATCAATCAAACAGACTTTTTCGTACATAGTGAACAATTGGCACGTTGCTTCGTCGATCTTGTTATTTTTATTTTCTTACTTTGTAACGTTCTACAGAAATGGACCGAGAAAACTTTTCAGTGGCGTGGAAAGCTTGTACTTTCCAAATTCGCAGTTTTCTCGCTCCCCCATTGCGACTAAAGCGAAATGACACTCTGCCTTGAGTTGTGAAGCCACTGTTCTCAAAGCCCTTCCCTCCAACCCCCATTTTTGTAGTAAAAAAAATATTGTTGCAAAAAAAATGTTAAAAAGCACGAAATAAAAATTTCAAGATCGACGAAATTCTATCTCGCTATCGTTTCAAAGTGCTCACGATAGTCTCTGGCCGAACGAGACGGTCCGGCGACAATAAACGTACAAGTCAATACAGTACCAATGAATCCATCAGTTCGTAATTGTTTAATAATTAATAAATCAATTAATGTTAATTCGAGCAGCAATATATGTATACGTATAATATGTACTTTACGTATATGTGTATATATGTGTATATGACAATTAATTTAAGAATTTTACAAAGAGAAAAACGCAAAAATAACGTAAAAACGTAAAAATTCGTGTTGTAGGCACGACAGACGTAAAATTATACAAGCGAATGATTTCTCGTTTCGGCTGCACGCTGCTGCAAACCCGTACAGCCAATTGAGCATTTTTTCTGCAGCATTTTGTGTAAAACACAATTGTAGATTCCTGTTTGGATGATGTCAAAGGGAAGAGTGTTGAAAAAGTTGAGAGGCTGCGGTCAGAACGAGTGTGCAGCCGATGAGTATATCGAATGGTCCCTTGGTTCTCGTCGAATTTTTCGTTCCCAAATAATGGGAGAAACGTCAAGGAAACTATTTAAAAACACGAATGAGCTGATAATCGTCGAAACTTCCCAGTGTTAATTGTTCTCGCTTTTCGAAACGAGTCGACAAGTGAAAAATAATCGTAGTCCAAACGTGCAGCTGATAAATACAATTTATTTAATTTTATTGCGAATTAAAAATACTTTACAATGATTCCCAGCGATAAATTATGTGCCATAGAATTTTTGGTACTCTAACTCTTGGTAACCAATTGAAAAAACTCTTTACATTGATTCCCGGTTATAATAATGCCAAAAAGTTGTCAACGTATTGATCGTTTGAAAGAATTTTCATGTTAATTCTCTTCGTGCAAAATGAAGCGTTGATCGTACGAAAGATTCTCAACCAGCTGATCAATCAATCGAATCGCATGAAGAATTTTTTGCTATTTTCAAAATTTTCGATTTTCAAAATGTCCAAGCAAACGAACAAATTAGTGTGCAATGGTGTGCCTTTTTTCCTCTTCATTTTATTTCTGTTCCGGGTGACAATGTATGCAATGGGAAAAAAACGAGATAACAGAGGGGGAGAAAAATAATAAAAGGAGAAAAAAGAAACGATGCACTCTGTAAATATAATTAGTGAACGTAATTTAAAAATGTAACCAAACACTATGTATAATTTCGGCTTTACACATGACTCTGTAGCTTATATACATATTTTTTATATGTATTTAATAAAAATAATTCGACACGAAAGGCAGCGCAGAGTTTGGTGAAAATATTTATTTATTTCATGTAAATACATCGTAAAATTCTACGACATGATTGTCGATGATAATCGTGTGACGATTCTAATTTCCTAAAAACAAAACAAATAACTATTCCACTTTTTGCTGCCCCGTCGACGACGAGGCTCTCGCTTTTTCTTAAAATCTACGATTTTACAAAAATCGATCACGTTTTAACGTTCGAAAGTGACAATGAGATTCGTAGAAAAAAATCATTCTACCCTGGTGTAGCACCAATAATAATTGTTTTAAAAAAAAGCACGAAACGTCTCGACCATCAGTTTCTTATTTTCCAGTCGTTTATCTTGTCGGGTGAAAATTTGTCGATGGTTCAAATCGAGTTTGTGCCGTACGTTGATATTATTTACAAGCAACTCTCGCCCACGATATTCGAAGAAGATACCAAACGATTCGTCCGCTCTGCTCGAGCAGAAACTTTTTTCAAATTCTTTCGATATTTCGACAAATAAATTGCCACGGAATTTTCCATTTTCTGCTCTAAATTTCGACTCGTTCTTGTCGTTGCATCGATCCACTTGGACCCGGCCACGACCTCCGTCTCATAGCGAATAAGTAAACGAAATAAATAAATTATTCGAACGCCATTAGCCCAAGATTTTCTTTTCGCATCCACAATATTTTTCTCGACGTTTAATTATTCCAAACAATTTAGAAATCGTTGAAGCACCAAGAATATACATCGAAAATAACAGCTGCAGCTTCATCAGCATTTCCCACGGAATGATCATTCACTATTTCAGGGATACTCGTGAATAGAAATACCGAAAACATTCAAAACGATCCCCAGAAATTTTTTAAAATCCTGCCCAAAGAAACGTTTCTAAATAATGTTCCGGTGCAATGTTAGTCCACCGCAACATAGTGTTCGCCAGGAGAGAGCAATATCTTCAATTTCGAAATTTTGGTGCAACAATTCGAAAGTACGTTTCAAAATTTTTCACTCAAATAATAAAAATGTAAAAAAAAAAAACGAAACTTTTTTTTTTTTGTTTATTAAGAAAAATACTAACTACTGTAGCACGTTTTACGAACGTCTGCGAGTATCACACTAAAGTCGTCATCACTTTTTGAAACCTGTTCGATGTTCTGAGTTCCTTGAGACTGTGCCTGCAGTTGTTGTTGTTGTTGCTGCTGCTGCTGCTGCTGCTGCTGCTGCTGCTGCTGCTGCTGCTGCTGCTGTTGCTGCTGCTGCTGCTGTTGTTGTTGTTGCTGCTGTTGTTGCTGCTGTTGTTGTTGTTGTTGTTGTTGCTGTTGATGCTGATGATGTTGTTCCTGATATTTACTCATGTCTAAGCTCTGATGATAATGGTCCATACTATGATTCATGGAAACATTAGAGCATTGATTATCCTTTGCTTGATGTTCGTCAACGATACACTGGCTATTCGTCATGTCCAGCTGACTCGGTTGCGAAGTGTAATAACGCAAATCACTCGCATAATTGTGATTACTATCGAGTATATTCTGAGTGGTCAGACTCGAGTGTCCGATACTCGTGGGATTTGAGTATTTGTAATATTTCTCAAATTGTAAAGATTGCTCTTGCTCCTCCTCGGTCATGCCAGGATCGAGGTGGCTCATTACTACTTGCTGTTGTCCGGAACTTGGCTCCGATTGATATTCTTGGTGATGAGCCATTGCATATCGATGGGACACTGCTGGAAAAATAGTAATTAATTTTTTTGTAGATTTAAAAAAATTTTAATCATTTTTTTTGGTCACGAAATTGAGGGACGAAAAAATTGAGTTTAGAGGAAGGGAAGGGTGCATATTTGAATGTTCTCTTTTACCAGGACATCCTTCGTTGCCACCTCGAATCGACATCGATTGCTGGCGGTTGCCACATTGAACCTGATGACTGTAATTTGACTCGAGACTCGATTGCATCGAATAATTTGGATTTTTGTTGCTCGTAGAGTTACTATAATGAATGGTCTGGTCGTGAGGGGAAGCTACCGGTGGATAAAACGTTCCAGTCACCGAACCAACGTTGTCGAAACCCGAACGAAGTTTGTTGCACGATACCATCATTCCATTGGCTATGCCAACTGCAGCGATGCTCGATGTTTGTCTCTCGAAATTCAAGTAACTCACCTGAATCCGACGACAAAATATTTCATCAATTTTATTTGCAATCACAAAATTATATCATTCAGAATTTTGCTTTTTACTGCTCAAAGTTTTGACACACGAACACGACGATATTTCTCATGAAATATATTAAAAATTGAATGAAAAACATGATTTTTTTTTTTTTTATGGTTTTGATAAATTTTTGACTGTAACGTACGAACCGATTTTTTGTACGTCAACGTGTCTGTGTAACCACCGGTGTTCTGACACGACGAAATGCTCGTGGCACCTGAATGACCACTGTGCACGTGCTGACTGTCCGAATTCATGTACGAATAACGTTTCGATTGCTCGACCATTTCGTTGTGTCGTTTCGATGCACCCTCCATGAGATCTCTCTCAGGATCAGGGTTTTGGGACGCTGGAAGATGAGTCCCTTCGCCTGATGAAAAATAAAAATTGTTGATCACGTAAATAAATGAAAAAATCTAATTTTTTTTTTTCAAATTATTTTCTGCCATTATTTTCATAATTTTTTGCGTCAAAGTTTCGAGTATCGCAATCGAAAAAACGGAGCAATTAAAAAAAAAAAAAGCTGGAAATTGGGATGGAATAAAAAATTTGGAAAATTGGCGAATTACCTTCGGGCTCGGGACTGGCAACCGGTGATATATCAGGCGTGTGAATAATCGGTGTGTACGGACTACCGTAAATCGAATTATTTTCCGATTTGTAATCCTGTATGGTTTGCTGCTGTTGCTGATGATAAATCGAGGAAATTGGCGAGTGTCCGCCCCACGGTATCTGCGGTATTCCTTGATAACTCTCCATCTTCGGTCTGTTAGATGTAACGAGCATTGAATAATAATTTATCGATCTCATACATTTTTGGGCACGTCGAGTGTGCACGAAATTTGAATAACGTTTATAAATGTTCATTGTTCGGCTTGAAATCCGTGTCAATGGCATGGTAAATATTCCATAGTCCGAATTGTATTTTAATTTATTTTGGAAATATCAAGGTCACAGGCTAACGTAAGAATGTGATTAATCAATTTTTGATTATTTTTCTAAATTTCGGAGCAAAATGGTTTTTTTTTTAGTTTTTTTAATTGGTGAGAATTTCATTTTTTTCCAAAGGCGTTTGCAATTTGATGAATTGTGAAAGTGAAAGAATTTTCTTACATCGAATGATGAATCGAGGTCCCACCAGGATTCGTACGATTTCCTGTCGTGTTGGTAGCCGAGGGTGGGGATGACGGAGCTCCGGGTGCCCTTTTCGCGTGTTTTCTACGTCTCGGACGATACTTGTAGTTCGGATGTTCCTGCATGTGAATGACCCTCAGTCTTTCAGCTTCCTCGACGTATGGTCTTCGATCCTGGGGCGTGAGACCTCGCCATTTTTTTCCTGCGATAAATCCCATGAGAATCAACAGCGAAAAGCATGGACCGAGTATTTTTTCATTCGCGACTATTATTCGTGCAATAATTTATAATTAAAGGTCCTCACCCTCGTTCCTTCGACTGCTGCGTGAGCAAAAACGACAAAATACTCAGAAATTATTCAAATTATGAAAAATGAGTTTTCCTATCGGAAAATCCAATTAACAGAGCAATTATTAAAAATGTGAATGAATATTTCATCAAATTAAATAATTATTTTATTTTTCATTTTTAATGAGTCATTGAAAACGTTGTGGAGCGCCGATTCGAATTTTTGCGTCGTCACTGGAGTGTAACGAAGAATACTGCACAGTGAGATAAAATGTTTGATACGCAGAGAGGCGAGATGTACAAGTGCAAGATCGAAAAAAAAAAAATTATTTAAAAAATGAAGGAGCTCGCGATATAAATACGAATACGTTGAAGGCACGCTAGGGCAACGCACAAAACATCGAAGGACCTCTGCAACTCATATACATGTATATTATTTGCTATATATACGTTTACAACTTGTACATAATGTACCTGAAGCATGTAAAGCATATATATAGGCACATAGAGGCGCATGGGGGCGTAGATATGGGTGCGCCCGTGCCTTCAACCAGCCACGGGCACGAACCATTATTTCATATTTCATTTTGTATATATTTCAGCTCCGGTAGAGATACTGGCCCAAAGGGCTCGTGCCAGGAAAAATCTAATCTTGTTTTTTTCGTGCCTACACGTTAATACGATTTAAAAAAAAAACAACAACAACAATCCTTTCTTTCGACGATACTGTCAGTTTATATATCGAACTAGCCATTCAGATTCCATTTTTTAATACTCTCCCGTTATCTCTTCGATTGATTTTCCAATCAGTCTTTTCAGGAGTTACGAAATAGTAAAAAAATTGAAAAAAAGCTGAATAATTTATATTTTTTAGTTTTTCTGCTTCTCGCTTCCCTGGCAAGTAGTAATTTCTCATTAATTCTTGTTGCAGATATTCTGCTTATTTTTATTAACGAGAGAATGAAAATGACGATGTTTTTCGTCTATCAACTCGTAAGAAAGTTGTTGTTTTTCATGGAGACTCGTATCAGATGCGAGGTGTAGGATCTAATGAATTTACAATGTCCCGCGAAGAATCAACGCGCTTACTAAGGAAAAGTTTTGGCCTCTTTGTCAGGTAGCTTGAAATTCGGTTTAATATTCTCACGTCTGGCGCGAGAGGCAAACGGTGAACTCTCTACATCGCACTGATTCATCGTCACACCCGCGCACTCCGTCGTCCCACTGCGATGTCCTCGTTAGGTATTCTAATGCTTCACGGAGGAGCGATTGTACCTATGTCTCTCTTGCACTCTATCCCTTCGACTTTAACGTATGTATATATGTATGGAAATAAATATAAATAGGAGGAGCGAATGATGGGACCCTGGAGGACCCCGTTACAAGAGACCCAACGATTTTCGTGCTTTTTGGAGCATAAAGAGCGCATAGGTCGTCAACCAAGACCGGAGATTGAAACATACGCGTCTCTCATTATGAAGATTTTTTTTTTAGTCCAAATCATTATTTTTCCATCTTTACAAACATCGAAAATAATGTAATTCGAATAAACTGTAATTAAGAGTTTCATTGCAGCTTGAGTGACAGGTTGGGCAGACTATTTACTAATTTTGTTGTTTCGTTTGGTAATTAGCTCTGGGAGTGATTAATTATTCGAAAGAATAGGAAACAGAGTCGAGGAAGTTTCGGAATTTTTATTCTTGATTATTTTGATGCGAACAAATGAAAAATTGATTGGAATAGAAAAAAAAATCTTGCCGAATATTTCAATGGCAGGAAGATAAATGATAAAAAATTGTCAACAATTATCATTTGGATTCGTGAGAATTGAATTTTTCGACGATTCTCATTGTGTCTCGAGATCGAATGATCGAACGAACTCGTTCGAATCGTGCACACAGTTTAGTCGTGTTTTTTTCTCAAAATGCCAGGTGCTATTGGCGACCACGTTGTCGATATATCTGTAGAGGCTTATAACGTCAGAGTTCAAGTTAGGCACGCGAGAGTTCTCGTCGCATTTTCCTCCCTGAATATATTTCCTTCTCTCTCTTTTTCTCTCTGTCTCTGCTTCTTTCTCTCACTCGAGTGTCAGAAGGTCGTAGTCGACGTCGTCGTCGTCGTTGTCGTTGTCGGTGACTCTTTCGGATGGCGTCACTTGTCTATGCTATTGGGAGTCTGACATTTTCCAGAAATCTATACGAAGACCTTTTTCTATCGCCTAATAAAAATCGAATACATCGTATTCTATTCCATCGATCTTTCCGAGAGATTTGTACAAGTTACGTCCAACGTTTCACGACAAAATGAGCTAATTTTCGGCCAGCGAACTTGCACGTATCATTTAAGGACGTTGTATGGCGACGGTCAAATCTGAATTTTCGTTTTCCCTTTTTCTTGCATACTAAATGGTTTGCGAGCCAAAGTTCATTAACAAAAGTTGTTACAAATTTCCTAAAGAACAACATACTCTAAATCCGAGATTGCCCGAGGTAATCTGTATTTTTTATCTAATAAACAAAATTTCGAAAAATATTTTACGACCGATTTTTTTCGTAAAACTAAATAAAGCTTCTTCGATGTTACGTAAAAGTGCATGCAAAGTTTTGAGAGGCTTCACTATTTGGAAATCGAAATATTTAATGTTGAAAATTGGAAATTTTAACACTCGCTCTTAAGAGAAACTACTGAAAATAGTGATTTTTATAAATAAATATCTCGACTTCTGCATGGTGGATCCTCTTGAAATTACGCGAGCTATTAGACATCGCGGTTCTTTTTGTGTGGTGGAAATTTGAAGAAATTCTCTTGATAGAAAATTGTGCATGCAACGTCCTTAAGATTTTGCTCGCCAAATACTTCGATCTTTGACGATTCCATTACAATTTTTGTTGAACCGAGCAACGGTTCGAATCTCAGGAACCCAGACAATAATACCGAAGAGTCATAGAGACGAAACGAATTCGTAAAACGAATTCATTTGCAAAAAACCGATTCAAGGGAAAAATGAAACCATAAAAATCAACATTTTCCATCGTTGCAATCGACTCGATGAAAATACCGTTATAAATGTGACTAGGCGTTCGATAATCGATTATTGAATGTCGAATTGATAGCTTCACAGCCGCCCCTTTCACTTTCACAAATCATTCCTTTCTTTCCCTTTATCTCCGCGTCCTCGCTTCTGCTCTTTTTTTCTTCTTCTTAGGATCGGAGAAATAAATGCTCAACAAATATTTTTCAGCGATTCTCTCAGAGTACATCGCGAATCGAACAACGTGACATTTCGAAAGATTGGCGGGTTCACAAGGTTTTCTGAATTCCAACAACGGGGGTGCACGAGCGCGCACGGCCTTTTATACACGAACAGGGAATTCAATCGAATAAGATTAATGTTTTTTTTTTTATAGTCAAGTGAGAAAAAATTTATTGCACGTAAAATTCGGTCGGAGCAACACACTGCGAACGCGCAACTAATAATTTATAAAGATCGAAATAGTTTTTATGGAAACGAAACTTTGTGGAAAAAGGAACAAAATACCAAAGAACGAATTCTGTTCAAGTGCTGTGACATTCAATGAAATGCGTACGTAATAATTCCAATCCCTCATACACACATTCGTAAGACGAGATCAAGCCAGTAATGGATGAGAGAGAAGATGAGAGGAAAGGAATAAGGACGAAAGGACCGAAGAGCAGGAAAAGAAGGATGAGGAAGAAGATGCTGCAATGTCATATATATAAGTGTATAAAACTGTAGTGTACACCCCGCCCAACCTGGGTCGCCCACTGTCACCATTAATAATACGTCTCCCGTCCCGTGATGTATCTCATCTCCGCCGCACGTTGCTCTCGTCCGCGCGTGCGGCCTCTCACTCCTCTCTCTCTCTCTCGTCTCTGTTCTTCTCGTTCTTTCCATCTTTTCTCTCTCGGTCTCGTATTCTTACATTTCATCTCTTTTCTTTTCTCGATTCCTTCGCCGGGCTTTTGGCTTCCAGCTCGTCGTTAAACGTCTCCGCGTGCAGAGAAATAATGTTATGTGTATATATTGGAGCCTTTGGTTCATACGTAGCTGCGCCCTTATGGCTTCCCAGCCGTTGATTAAGAAAATATCTTCAACTACAATTATCCAATAACTCCTTAACGTTCAAATTCCTTCAAACTTTTCTTTGGCCTGATTTTTTTTTCATCAAAACTAATCGAGATATCGCGAATTAACGCAGAAACTCGAAAGAAACGTTTTTATGATGAAGAATCGAAACTTGGAAAAAAAACGAAACAATTGAGACTGTAATTATTGAACTTGTGCGTTGATGACACGCGATTTTCGTTCACAGTAGTCTCTCGTGCTGCATCGAAGGGTCATTGAAACGTTCGTCTCTCGAATTGCATAAAGAGACGTTCGTTGCTTGGCATCGTCGCGTAAGAAAATGACACGAATCTAATTTTTCTATCACCACTGTTTTTTCTTAACGAAAGTCTCATTCTCGAATCATCACGAATAGCATTTACCTATGTGTGTCACAAAGCGAGACATCCCTCTCTCTCTCTCTCTCGTGCTCTCTCTCCCTCAGCATCGTCCATATTCTCACAGGCCATTTGTCACTCTTGTTCGACTGCTGGAATTATCAGGAATGATAAATTACCCGGCGAACACAATAATAAAGTAGTGTACGAGAGCGTGAGCCTCGCAAACACGCGATTTCACGCTATTTACCTCTCGAGAGGGAAAGAGAGAGAGAGAGAGAGGAGGTAACGCCGCTGGCTTGAGACGAGATTTGCAGCGTCAGCGATCGTTGCACCAAAAATGTCATTTTTTTCCCCCCCAAGGATCAACATTTCGGGGGACAAATTTCTTTCGCTCCAAAAATGCGAGAGAGTAAAGATTTTGAATTCGGAGAAAAGTTGCATCGTACGTATCGTTTGGCCGTTGGTAATTTATCGATGTGATGGATTAAGAGAATTTGAAAATATGAGTGGAAATTTGTTTGGAAAGCAGCCGACGTGAGATGAAAAATACACTCCGGAAAGCACCGATTTCCTGGATCCACTTTCAATAAATACAAGCTTTGAAAATAGTGATGTTAAAATTTGTTTTACTCGTTGTAATAGTGTGTATTTCTGAAAATGGCCGTAACGGAGTTGCCCCTTGAGGGTGATTCCCGGTCTTTGTGTAATGGAAAATCTAGTACCGAAGAATCACGTTGAAACAGCTTATTTGAGGCTTTTGCCTAAATACAATAATTTCATTCGCTTATGTACAGACAGCGCGTGTAATATCAATTCTATCAAACGTTTCACCATAATCCGTGAGATTCCGTAATTTATAGTGATTATTGGTATCGTTCGAGATTTTTTTTGGCATATAAAAATCGAGAGAGATGCTGAGGCTCGAGTTTTTCGACTTGGCAAGCTTGGCGAGTCTCTCTTCGTTCAACTTGTACGTATTTTCTGTAACGTCGCGCGTACGTCGTCAGTTTAGGTGGGCCTCTCGCTCTCGACCGGCAAAGAGTGAGGCTCAGGGTGCGGCCAGACTCCGGCCCCGACTCCACCTCATTACCTGGCATTCTATGCAGAGAGCGCTCTCTTATGCCTTATTATTGCTTTGGCTTAGCCAACTCGTCTATATGAGTATGTTTACCTATAAATACATGGATCCATGTGTGCGTGTGTCTTTCTGTTTGAATCTTGAGACGGATGGGACTTCCTCCTCTTTTCTCATTCTGATTTCTGCTTGACACTAGCCGCCCTATTAAAATCGTCCATTACGATTCTGTAATACAAAGTTCGACGTATTTCTTCTCGGAAATTCAAAAATCGATTTCGACTCCATTAAAATGAAGCTGATTAAAAATAATTGGCAAAATCGAAAGAAAAAAAAAAAAACGGTTCATCGTGATTTTCGTAAAAGTTGCATTTCCGGATGATTCGTCCGTCGGAAACGACTCGCGCTAGTTGGCCGCTCAAATTCATGCACAAGGGATGCAAGATCGTTGCGGAATGATAAGAAAAATCGCGATCAGAAAGTTGAAAGGAATGGAAAAGTTCCAGCAGATTGATAAATTGATAAATCGAGTAAATTGATAAATGGTGAGAACCGAAAACGCTAAAATAGCCGTCACCAAAATCCGAGGCAATCGTATACCTGAGGCACTTTCGAAAGTGTAATAATCATTGATAAAATGTGTCTCGTTTGTCCTGTAATATCGCAATAGCGCCACGTGCGTGTGTGATAGATCGCACCATCGTTTATATATAGTTATATCTCCGCGCCGATACTTCACACACAATGGACTCACACGATCACACATACATAACCATATTCACAAGTACGTGTGTGTTTTTTTAAACTTGTACATAAAAGTCTGTATATAAAGCGGGTAATGGTATAATAGAGGCAATATTCGAGAGCTGAGAGTTCGGAGTTCGATCCCACATCGTAAGGTATACGAGCTAATCAGAGGCACTAAACAACGATACAAGAGACTCTGGCAGTTGTACGAACACCTCTATCTTGTTGCTCGACGTTTCCACGCAACATACACTTATGCATTTAATTTTATATAGAAATATATATCGCGATATAAATCCATGGGGAATTCCAAACGAACTGGTAAGGTCCTTCGAGATATTTTGAAAATTGCATCAAATTTGTTGAAACTGTTTATATATTTTTTGTAAATGAAATTTCATTGCAAAATTTAGGAAAATTCAAACTTTTCGTCGTGGTCTTTGGCGCAGGAGATATTTGAACTTTATGTTGAAAGAAAAAATTCCGTAGCTGTTGAGGGTTTTATTCTTTGTCGAAACTCGAACGCCCCATGGATATCGGTTTCTAGGGAATTTGAAGATCGAGCTCGAGGGACTTGAAATGTTTCGCAGTGACGTACTTTTTGTTCTCGCAACTGAATAACCTGAGAACAAAAAGGACCTCAATAGGTGCTTGTATTTTTATAGTTCGTACAATAAATTGTGGCAGCAGTATTATATATACACGTGTGGTGTTATTTCCTCGCTGCCACATTTGTCGTAGGTGGTCTGCTCAAGAAAAGCGAGAGCGTATGGCGTCCTCGCTGACCAGAAACTCAACTCCTCGCACTATATATTATCCGCGTCTACGAGCTGCGTCTCTTTGTCACATGTGACCACGTGCCGTTAATGAACCAGCGTTTGCGCGCGTTCACCGAACTTCCTCTCTATACGTGATTGTCTTGTCTAACGCGAGAAAAACTGTGTGTCTCTCAAGCGGATCGTTTGAAACGGAAAAAATATATTTTTATCTTCAAGTTGTTTCCCTGATGTGAGGTTTCGGACTTTTGTGATGTAGAAATTCTTCGAAAATCGTCAGAGAATTTCATTCATCCAAATCTATCATTTTGCTCGAATTTTTTTTATTTTGCAATAAAAAAAATACAAACAAGTCTCATGAAGTTTTTGGGGATAATGAAAATTTAAGAATCGAGCTAATCGAGGGGAATCGACAAGATCCTTCCACCTGGAGATCGCTCTGATAAATCGCTAAGTAATTTTCATCTTCTTCGAGGAATTACTTCGCGTGGCGACGGTTCATCGTGATCCAAGACTTCGCTCTCTCTCTCTCCCTCTCCGACCTCGTCGCACGTTGATAACGACGACGAGAGGCTCGGAAGGTGCTCGTGCCGGAAACGCTTCGAGATCCTCCGCACTACCATCCATTTAATCCTATTTCCGGTTGACGCTTTCACGTGGGAAAGCACATTTTTCTTCTACCGTTGGAAACTAATTTCACTTGGATCTAAAGTTTATAAATTTTCTACCCGATCGTTTGACAATTGAAAACGAAGAAATAAAATGATCGGAGCTTCATGGAGATCGCAAAATGAGCCATGGATTTAAGAATATTTGTTCGGAAGAGAAAAAAGAGCTTGGAGAAGAGTTAACGGTCGATGAGTGATTAATAAAGATGCGTGAGCACGCTTCCCACCGGATATAAAGACCCTACTACAGCGGAGGTATACGAGAAGACCACACATCAGTTTCACGAGAGAGAGAGAGAGAGAAAGGAAAAAGAGACGTTGCATTGGTCGGATAAGGCGAACGTGAAAATCGTCGTATGCACAAACATGCATTTCATGACCTCGAGAATATTTTTAATGCAGCGGAGTCGAGGCTTGCAAAAATATGGGGAGAAGAGGAACTCGTACGAAATGTGTGACGTTATTGAAACTTTGAACCTCCGCATTCAATACGAACGTTCCTCAAAGTTGCAAAATCTTCAAAAAATTTCATTCAATTCCTCGCAGACGTACACGAACGTCCCAGCAAAACTACGAATTCGCTAAATTTTCAATTCGTCTCTTTGCCAGCGCACGAAGCAGCGAAAAAGTTATTAACCAGAAATTCAAGGAGATAAATTCCAAGTGTAATTCGTAATCTTTCCACAAAACGCACCCGGACGTTTCGAAAAATCGGTTGAAAAGGTAAAAAAAAAAAAAACTTTTTATTGGCTGAATTTAATAATTGCTGTGTTGGGCCGACTGATGAGTCTGTAAAAATGGTTAAGCGACATAATATTCGTACGAGGATAAAATACATGTACGAGCGTTGGATCGCGAAACGTGATGCGTACAAAAGCATATTGCACACCCCGGAGAGACACGCGTCTCCGCATATAATAATAATAATGATAATAATAAATGCACTTCGTGTACGTATACGCACGGGCCACAAAACGGACGTATAAAACGAACAACTCGCGCGCTCTCGGCGTGCAGTACACGCGCATGAATATGTACGATGTCTGCCCCGAGAAAAAAAGCGACGAAGAAAGAAAAGACGAAAAAAACTACACAAATATCGTATACAAATGAACACCAGGAATCAAGAAAGAGAGAGCGAGAGAGAGAGAGAGAGAGTTCCCCTCCGCCCTCGGGCGAGGCAAGGATGGTCCGAGAAAATCCATGCGAGCAGTAAAAAAGATTGAAAAGTCCTCGAATTTGGATTCGAAGGACGAGAAGAAAAATATGAACGAGTAAATTTTTTGGAGCAGAGCTTGGAAATGTGTCGATCGTCATATTTCTCGTCATGGCAACAATTTTGCATTTATTTATTTGTTTGCCACTTTTTCTTCGCATGAAAAATAATGACGATTTATTCATCTCACGAAAAAATCGTTTATTTAAAGTCCATTTTTTCTTTCGAACAAACCTCGCAAGAGTTTACTTGGCAGCCGAGTTTTCTCTCTTCCCAGTTATGGCAATAACGTCTCGGATGCCAATTGTCGATAATCCAAGGTGTACATGCCCGTCGTTCTCGACGATAACGACGATTGCGCTCACTCGACGAACCGATTTATAACGGGTGTGGCTGATCTGGCTCCGTAGCCACAAATCTCGCCTGTATTTTATGTCGAGTAATGGATCTTTTTTCTCTCCACTCCAGAACGTAAAGAGGAATGAATTGTCACTTTTTTGCAATCAATTAAATCCACGTTAATTAAATACGAAAAAAAAATTTCACTTTTGCTCTGGAAAGACGATTTAATTTCAAAATCCGGATCAACTAACACTTTGTCTAACTTTCTAATTTGTGTATTGCACGTAAAGAACTTGGAAATTATTACGAAAATAAAAATCGATGACGATCCAGAGCTTTTTAAAAATATCGAAATTTTAAAAAATTGCGAACCAATTTTCATGAATTTCTCGCAGTCGAATATTTATTTCGAAGAATAGTTTGTATTTTTATGTTAAAAAAAAAAGTGTTTATTATTCTTAATCGTCTGACTAAGCCATTATCATAAACTGATAAGCTGTGGAAAGCGTGTTCGAGATTCAGTGCCGTGTACAAAAGATTGGCTTGACGCAAAACAAGAATTTATTGTGTGCATGTGTAACGCAGAGCTCTTCCTTTCTCCTTATACGTGGACCGCAAAATTACTCGAGCAAAAGTTAATACATATGTATGTTTATACATTTGCCTCAGTGTTTTTCCTCTGCTCTTCGTGTCAGAAGGCAGAGCAACAATTAATTTAATAACCCTAGAGACGAATCTTGCGTCGTTGTGAAGTGGAACTGTGTACGCGAGACTTAAATTTTCCACAAAACTTTCTCATTCCTAATGGGGACAAGAAAATGACGGAGTGAAACGTTAACATTATAGAAAATCGTGAGAAAAACAATTCATATTTTCATCAACAACTTTTCAATTTTTGAATTTCGTAAATTTTTTTTTTTTNTTTTTTTTTTTCATCGTTTCCGTCGATACCCTCGCAGATTTCGGTGATTCAATAAAAAATGAAACGAATGGAAGATAAAAGTCGAGCGCGAAAGGAAATGAGAAAAACTTACCCAGCATTTTGCTGAGGTCGGCATTGTGAAGATCGGGATTCTCGTCGGCCAATTTCTTTCTCTCGACCTTTGCCCACACCATGAACGCATTCATGGGTCTCCGTATGCGTTGCTCCTTGAGGCTCCGTTGTGCGGAGCTACCGGGATGACACATTTTAACACCACCAGGAATCGAGGATAATCCTTGCTGATAGTCGATCGGTGGTGCCGAGGCCAACCATGACATGTCCTCCAGTCGTTGTTGGGCGTTGCCGCTCAGCATTCCCGGTATCTGAAATATTCCAACCATTCTTTCTTTTCTCTATTTTTTTTTTTTCGCCCAATATACCGCGGAGAATACGAGGGTGTGGATAAGCGAAATGCAAGCACTTGGCGTAATCAAAGATCGTCCAAACAATACGCAAAAAGTTGAACATCGCGAGGGATGGAATTTCAATGTTTCGTCCGAGAGGCGATTAGTATCGAATACCGAACGAATTTTATGCTCCGTTCGTTCAAGCCAACGCGAATTATAGTGACGAATATTTTTCCGTCTGGCGACCTCCTCCCCCGGTAAAAAATGAACAAATAAAACTTGCATTTTGTCCAACGAAAACATCAGCAAAGTTTTGAACTAATTTCTCTTCCCAATAGCACGAAAAACTCACCGGAATCATTTGTGTGTCCATTGACATCGATCCTTCATTCCCATCGATGCCAGAATCGATATCGAACACCCTGGACGTCGGGGTCGCATAGAGCGAGGAATGAAGCGCCAGGAGACCGGGTGAGCCTCCGTAACTACTTACAGGCGGTGGTGTCACTTCGCCCCTTTCATAACTATCGAGCATCCTGAAACAAAAATAATAAAAAATAAAAAAACAGACGTTCCATGAGGCCTGTACGAATTTTTCCGAAAAGCAGTTACGAAATCGTCGACTCGTTGATTTATTGTCGATTCGAAAAATGGCTCTCTCGATACGCTCCAATTAAAAAAAAAAAAAAAAATCGCAGCGTTTTGAATGACGTGGAAATCCACTGCATCGCCAGCGCGGACTCGCATCCAAAAAAACGCGAGCTTTGTTGTTACAAGGTTCGGATTTTGTAACAATGATGCATTCGCAACTGCGCGGGAACAGCTTGTATACATATATAGATTAGTATATAAAAGAGAGATGACTCTCGAGAGCAACGTTCGTTCGCGTCTCGTCGTTCTCGTAAACGGCCGATTGATCTGTCAACCCTGATGTGTCTCTTTGTAAAAGTCGTTGATCGACATGAATGAACCATTCAAGGCCACTTAATGGAATTCCCACGATTGTCCTTAAGGCATTATGCGATCGTGCATAGTTTCAATGGCACACTCTGATGTCTCTCTGTCTCTCTTTCCTTCTCCCTTTCTTTCTCTCTCTCTCTTCCTCTCCCTATTTTCCACCTGCACTCATACACGCTTGTGCATACATTATTGTGTGCAGATGCAGGATATTGCAGAATTGTTGGTAAAAAAATGAAGAAATTTCAATGCTAAGAAAATTGATCCAGCAGATCGATAATTCGAGAGCCAAGGCCATGAAAATCTTTGTTGAAATACTTTTCATCAGATTACAGTAAATTCGTGATTAATTTGTCAAAGCAGAGAATAAGTTTGATGCATTAAAGAACTTGTAAATATATGTACTAATGGGGCAAATGTAAAATGGCTCAATTACGAACTGTAGAGGCGAATTATACAATGTAGAGACTAACGAGAATCAAATAAATAAATGTATAAAAATACTTCCGTTTGGTTTTGTTGCGGGCTCGAAAGCGACACACTTCTAACAAATTCATAGTGACACAAACTCGTATTGGTATACAATGTCGTACAGTAAAAAACATGAGAATGTTGCAGTGTGTTCCATATAATGTCCATTGTTTTATTCTTTTTCTCTTTTTTTTCTGCCTCTTTCTCGCTCGCTCTCTTCTCTGTCTCCTCATCGAGAGATATTCCTGACGTGGACAAAAACGTCTCGGCATTTTCATTCAATAAAGCCGCTGAGCCCGCCAACACCACGCGACAGCACGCTCGGATTATACAAGAAGACAAAACACTTG
This sequence comes from Hyposoter didymator, assembly GCA_037952995.1. Lineage (NCBI taxonomy): Eukaryota > Metazoa > Arthropoda > Insecta > Hymenoptera > Ichneumonidae > Hyposoter > Hyposoter didymator. The sequence continues at coordinate 4,610,941 of JBAJMU010000007.1, forward strand.
TTCGCCCCTTAGACAACGTTTTGTTTCGTCCTCCTTTTTTTTCTCTCTCTCTAAGCCGCCGCGCGCGATCTCTCGAGTTTCATTGATGATCGCGTTTTAATGTCTTTCTACCGGGTTTTGCCGTGACATTCCGGGACGTGTTGAGGTGCGATCTGGAACACTTAACCCGGAAGTGACAACACACTTGCAACAATTAATTTTTCCTGGACTCGAGGCCATGCGATTGGACATAAATCTCAAGGCAGCAAAAACTCGAATTAGCCAAATAACACACTCTTTCGATTTTATTCGTGAGTTTGTCGATATTTTGGAAAAGTCTGCAAATTCTTTTCGATTTTTCCAGGGAATATGGTGAATTATAAAAATCCGATAAATCGATCAAGAGACTTCGGATTATTTGTCCGCACGTTTCGGAAAACTTTTCGGGGAAAATGCAAAGACATGAAAATTCTAAACTATGAATTGGTATTTATTGAATTTTTATCGCAATTTTTTTTTTTTACTTTTCATCAATCTCACGCGATTTAATTGAAAGGTTAAAAACCGAGGGTTTTACGAAGAGACTTTTTTTTTCATGCCGCAATAATAAAAAAGAGATTTTATATTATACTAATAAAACTCCGACACAAGATAAGTCACCACAATGCTGTCGCGACCGTATTAAAAGCATCGTTCTCTTTCTCTCTCCTTTGAGAATCCTCCATTGTTTTATCGAGCGTGCAAAATTACATAGGTGCGATAATAGCGCGATACAAATAACGACAATAAAAAAACGAATGTCTAAACACTTATCTAGAGGTGGTTTCGTAACACGCATTAATTGCGATTCTTTGTAATCTTGTGCGCGAAGGTAAAGATGTAAATAAATTCTCATACTGAAAACAAATTTTTTTTGGAAAAGATCGATATTTTGTTCGATACGTTCGACTGAACGTTTTCTTTGTTTTTGTATAATCCAAAAAATTGTGTCTCCGCAGCAAGAAATATTGTAGAAAGTCTCTTCGGAAGCAAATTTTTGTCTTTCCAATCGCAAATGTACTGCCAAAATAAAAATAATTTTGAAATCATGAAAAAATATTTAGTTGACCGTGTTCAACGAAATATCGACGATTTTTAACAAAATGTTATTCCCAGCAGAGTAATACGCGATTTTCGAGTATTTCGGAGAGCAGAAAACGTCGAAAAATTTTATGGGCAAAATAATTATTTCCACGACAGTCTCGAGGCAAAAATGACTAAAAGTTTGGCCAGCCTGATGTTGGACTGCGGAGAAAATTTATCTTTAAATTGAATGGGTTTATCCAATTCCCACAAATCGGTATAAACTTTGTTCCGAATAGTTCGAGGCTTGCTGGTCGGAATCGTTTACTTGGTTGTTACGTGTAAACTTGTGGGGTTTGGCCATCACTCTAATGGGAATCGCCGGCGTTGGCAGCCGTCGGCTCGTCACTCACACGTGTGTATAATAATCTATACATATATATATATGAACTGACGTATAAAATATTGCACATGAGAGAGCGGCCCGAATGAATTATTCTCAGATCGGTGGTGAAGTCTAGAGAAAGCTCTTTTCCGCGACTAACCAAGATGCAGTGTTCAAACTGAGCGTACAACAAAAATGTAAAATAAAAACAATACATTGATAGATCTGTATGTATATAAACCACAAAGTACATAAAGAGGCACACTTGGTATCAACAGCAACTCAGGTTATCGAGGTCAGCTGAGCCAAAAGTCTTATCTTCGTGGATTTCGTTGAATAAAATTTTGAAAAATCACTCAAACTGGGCAAAATTTGCACCGTTCAAAAGAGCAAGAAATTTTTTCCGAATTCTTTGATAATTCAACCATTTTCATCAGTCGTTTGTCGATCTGTATAACAGCAAATCGTTCGCTCTAATAAAATCATTAATTTCAATATTTAAATCATCGCAAATGCTGGTGAGGCTTCTTTTTGGCTCGGAGACTTTCAGTACATAGATGAATCATTTTTGCGAACAGTGGAGACACTCTGCACAACGTGAGGATGTAAAAATCGCGTCAATATTGACTCGTGTGTTTTGACTTTTTGTTGATTCAGCAGTTGACGATTCTATGTATAAAATATAAACTCGTTTTATATCGTTAATGTACTCGTGAACAATCGGCAGGGAGGAGAGAGAATTTCTGCGAAACTTCAGGACGTGGAAGATTTTGATTTTTAGTCTTAATTACGTGGGTTTTGGCCATTTGCTTTTGAGTAGTTAAAATTTTCATATCCTTGTTACATTGGCGTTATGTGTAACATGTATGCAGTGTGGTTATGTATTGAAAGTACAGGAACACGATTGCAGAGGCGTATATTTCACTGCTGGAATAATGGCCGATCGAACACACCCTTGTGAAATGTGTACAAAGTCTCGACAGTTTGAACGTAAATGCATGGCAACGTAACGCGAAATAAGCAACGAAACGTATACACGCGGTATTTTATTTATTATTATTTATATTTATTTTCTCTTTTCCCTGGTCGATCTCCATGCCGAAGAAACTGTTATTTTATAGGCCCCTGATTAAACTTTTAAATCGAATGTCCAATGCGCGCTTCACTTGGTAAGCGGAAGTGACGACCCCGAGCCGATCACCTCTGCACTACTAACGTTCTCTCATGTCCTCCCTCCTCTCGTCCCTCGCCTTCTCGGGGCTATTCGCGTTTTGTCTTCTCGATTCGAGAGTCTACTTCGAATGCACAGATCTACGAGAATTCCTCAGTAGGTAAAGTTCGTAGGCGCTCGTAATCTCGCAAGCAAATGAAAATTCACTATCGAAAGGCTTTGGCGTAATCGGGAGCTGCGCAGCTGCATGTGGCTAAATTTTATGGAGCCAACAATTATCACGTGTGTGATAAACAAATAAATAGCCCGACCCTGCCACCAAATGATTCGTACGTCCCATCAATTATTGCGGATCTGATATCATTGGGAAAAAGTATCGAGAAAAAAAAGTCAATGAATTTACAGCTGAAACGTTTAGTTGACTCGTGCGAATGTATCCAAGAAAAGACGTATATTACGTTGGGTGACGGGAAGAGGCAATAAAAAATAGCAAAAGGAAAATGAAGTGAGTTCGCGGTATATAAGAGATGGAAAGAGACGCGGGTGCATTGGGTGTGTCTGTGGCTGGGCTTCGGGCGTCGGGAGAGAATCCTCTCGCGAGGTGTGCAAGAACCTCAGGGTGTTCGTGGGGGATTTTTTTGCTGGGAGAAAGAGAGGTGAGGCCTCGGAAAGAGGTGTTCCCTCTTTGTTCGCCAAAGATTCGACGCCCTGGAGTACCAACCACTCGGAGTGACTTTACACTCTTTTTATCTCTTTCTCGCTCCGTTCGCCTTTATTTTTTATCTCTTTCTAGCTGTCTCGTCTTATACACGAGAATAGCAAGTTGCCAATGGACATAGTGTGGCCGGTAACGAACGTTCGGCTTCCGTTTAAAACGTGGGGTGTTTTTGCCACCGTTTCTTATTCTCCGTTGTCTCATTATGCAGCGAGAAAAAAAGAGAAGGAGAGACGAGAGTTGAAAGCAGAGAACTCGCGATACTGTTGCTCGAATGATTTTTTGATTAATTAGATTTTTCCGACGCCCTACACACGATGCAACAATGCAAAAATATGTGTCACCAAAAAAATGGCGTTATTGGGGTCGAGCAATGTCAGAGAGACAGAGAAATCGGCACGAGGACGATGACGAAGCTGCGTCGACGGAGTGTCGTTCGAAGAAAAATTAGCATGTTATTTTTCATCGACGGATCGTGCGAGCGACAAATTATTCGCCTTTTATTTTCTCTCCAATTTTGTTTTCGTACGTACGAGTCACGCGGGCAACTCCGCGGATTTTTAAATTGACAATCAAACTCCGTTTTCGAATTATTCAATCTCCGAAAATAAACATGGCGTCAGGCTTTTTTGTGCACGCGTCCATGCAAAAGACAACGGAGAGTACGGAATTAGCAAGGTTGGAAAAACCCTCCGAGTCTCCGCGCGCGATGAGAAATCAAAATCCATGATCGATAATCGTTTCGCCAGAGTTACGTCAGGATTCCAAATGACTCGACCTGACCAACGCTTTTCTCTTCATCGCTTTACCAACCGCGTTCGAAATGCACCGCCGAGAAAATTCTCGGTACGCCACTTCTTCATAAATTACTCGTACACTCATCCTTCAAAGCTTAAGGTATCTTTCATGGAATTATCGACGATGAGACCTTACAATCGATGTTTGGACAATCGAAGCCTCGGCTCTTTGCTTCTCTCTTTCTTTCTCTCGCTCTTTCTCGCGACAGAGCCACTTCGAAGAGAGAAAACGCTTTCGATCTATTCGAAGAATTGTGGAGCGCACAAATATTTTCTAAATACGAAACCACAGTTTGAAAAACATCATACCAGCCTTTTTACTCTTCTTTCCGATTACTTAATGATTTTGTGAATATTATTTCATTGAGGATTAAGGACGTCGTACGCAAAATCTCTATCGATAGAATTCCTTCAAATTTCCGAAACACAAAAAGAACCGCGATGTCTAATAGCTCGCGCAATTTCAAGAGGATCCACCATGCAGAAGTCGAGATATTTATTTATAAAAATCACTATTTTCAGTAGTTTCTCATAAGAGCGAGTGTTAAAAGTTCCAATTTTCAACATTAAATATTTCGATTTCCAAATAGTGAAGCCTCTCAAAACTTTGCATGCACTTTTACGTAACATCGAAGAAGCTTTATTTAGTTTTTCAAAAAAATCTGTCGTAAATTTTTTTTCGAAATTTTGTTTATTCCATAAAAAATACGAATTACCTCGGACAATCTTGGATTTAGAGTATGTTGTTCTTTAGGAAATTTGTAACAACTTTTGTTAATGAACTTTGGCTCGCAAACCATTTAGTGTGCAAGAAAAACTGAAAACGAAAATTCAGATTTTACTGTCGCCATACAACGTCCTTAATAAAAATATAATGGTGTTAGAAAAATCGTTCATCCAAATTGACGAGAATTTTGAATTAAAAAATCAAATAATTTGATATTTTTTCGGAGCCGATCGTGGAGATAATGTACAAATTTCATCCGAAAGAATGCGGAGATTTGAATGCTGCATGAATGTTCGATCTGTCTTTTTAAAAAGGGCCAGAACGGTAGGAGCGAAAAAAAAAGCAAAAAATTGAGATCGGTCGGAGAAATGTACAAAGAGTCTTAAAAAAAATGGGTTTAAAAAAAGGAAGAAAGTGGACGTCGAGAGATCGAGAAAAGAGGGAATAAAATTTCAGGTCTCGCCGACACGACGCGCGGTGTCGCTCTCTCGCGACTCTCACGATGCTCTCGTCCCCGCGTGTGCGCGGGAGAGACGCGTGCATAATATACTAGATCCTTAGCGAGGGCTTCGGACTCCTCCACCCAAAGAGAAGAGGATTCCGCGGATTTAACGAAGCGAACGCAGAAGGTAAACGAGACGACGAGAGAAAGGGGATAAAACGAGGACGAAGGGCAAAAAAACGGAGCGGGGCGGGGGGAAAAACAACAACGAAACACGAAATATACGCGTGCGAGGGAATATTTACTACGGGGGAGCTAGGCAAAGCTGTCAAAGGTAGCCAGACGCACACGATTTACACGTTCGATTCTCTTATAAAAAAGAAAAAAGCCAATTAGCCATTTTTGCCCCTTAAAAATCGAACCCAAAACCAACTTCCACTGATTTAACCCCAAACAATAAGAAATCGTTCCACTCGACCGTATGATCGACGAATAAACGATGAGCATTGATCGTAAAACTCTTTACAGGCTGCAGAGCCAGGGATGTCGAAAAAAAAAAACAAGAAAAATTAAAAGGAAACGAATAACTTTGAGAGCAAGAAAAAAGAAAATTGGTAATTTTTCACAGACTGCAAAAATTGACCGATTATTTATGAATTTGTTTGCCAGCATCAAAAAGATTTTTCAACGCCACGAGACAGTCGGGAATTTTTGGTTAGAATGGCGGAATTGAAATAAAGTACGTGCAAAATCGAGGCTCAAGTTTTATTGAATAAGTGAAAAGAAAATTGGCTTGAAAAGTGGCTAAATAATTTCACGGTATAATGATAAATAATAGGGGAGGATGCCAGAGAGGAGAGAGCAGGCGAGATACGAGAGGGTTTGGCGAAACGTATTGTGAGTTCTATCTCTTGCACTGCCATGCAATATACATACGCGTATGCACACATTGATGCACATAGGGATACACACACATTTATGCTTGCATATTGCGTTAGCGAGAGTCGCGCGAGCTCGCGGATCGACGTAGCGATTGACGATTACGCTAACCAAACACTCGGTCACGCCCCCGCAATTTGCCTGGAAGATCGCATCCCTGGGACCCTAATCGTCGCGCTAATAACAGGATTACCTTCCTTGCCTGCTACATGGAATCGTATACTTATCCCTAATTCCCCTCTTTTTTGACCCCTCTCATCCCTTTTTCTCTGTCGTTATTAATATATGCGATACAAAATATATTTAATATATACGATTCACGCATTCTGCACGCCAGGCCACATGCGAGGCTGAACTTGAGATTGATTTTTCTTTTTGGTATTGAGGAAACCTCTCGAAGGTGAGGGCACCCACGTCAAAAAAATCAATATTCAATTCTTTCGAAGGGGGTCAACCAAAGCGAGACTCGATAATTCAAAAAAAAAAACATGCGATACATGGACCGATCGTACATTATTCTTTCGGAAAGATTGGCAACGCGAGATAAGCGAAATTAAGGGTCAAGAAATTTTCGAACTTGAAAAAAGCGATGCCTAATAATTATCTCAGCCAAATATCCAGGAAAATTGTAAAAATTCATTGTTATCAAGAAGTTTACGTTGCAATGATTTTTGAAATTGTGTCATTTTGTCGATCGAGCATTTCTGACTCACGTGTAATGAGAGTAGGCGGACGCTGCTTGTTGTTCGATGTGCGAGGATGTTGTAAGCCCTTGCACGATAACAGCCGTTTGATCCCTAGCTGGCGATGAGTTTTGGGCTGAAGGTACACCTGCGTGATGGTAACGCTGGCACATCTCGGCCAAATTCCAACCATGGGCATCCATATATCGATAATCCTTCGATTTTCTTTGGTCCACCATCCATTTCACAAGAGTTTTACACCCACACGTATTCTCGTCTTTTTGGAACTTCACTACAACTGCAAAATAATTCAATTATCAAAAACAACGAATTAACAAGCTCGTCAAGTTCGTTGCCCTGCATTTTTATTCATTTTTTTCATTCGTTTTTCGATTCTCACTAATAATTCGTGGCAACGCGACACTCGGAAACATTCGACGCTTTTACATGAACGCTGGTAATGAGCAGTGCGACGTCTTCGTCCGTCTGTACGGAATTTGACAGGAAAACGCAAAGAAAAGAAAATTGCGGTTACAATTAACAAATTATTAACTCCCATCCCCTTTCAATCGATCTCATCATCGTAAATGACATTTTAATCGAACTCTGATCCCGAGAGAACATTTAGATCAATCAGAAAACGATGCGATCATTATTTCTTCAAAGCAGTCCTCGGAAATCACATTACGACGCGCCAGAAGTTTTTTTTTCCTCAGTTTGGATTTTGAGGAGGTTAACGAATTTTGAAAATTTTCTCGAAATTGCCCGCTTTCTTGAACGAGCAAGTATCGATCAGCAAGACACAGAGACTGAGAGAGAGAGAGAGATGATGGTACAGAGTTTATACTATTGCGGTACTCATGATTATTATTGCAAGAAACTGTTGCGTTGTATCCACGAAGTAACCTCCGGAGGGATTGAGACCTCCGCGAGTTGTCGAGGGGCAAGATGTTACACGCGTTCTCTCCCTTGCACAGACATTCATATACATTCGCGCACAGATCTTATGCACACAAAGAGACACGATAATAGGTGTACGCGGCGTGTGTATATAGAAATGTGATTCTATGTGATTTTCTATGCACGTAAATGTGTAATCCGCGTATGAATGTATCGCGACGTGCATAAACGTACGTCGATATGTTCATATGAGTTGGCGTAGATCGAAAACATAACGTTGAACGTAGAAAGGCGATGGATAAAACGTAATGGGCTCGTTCCACACGCGTCGCTTACGCCCGTATACGACCAACTTTATTTTATGGTTTCGCGGCTCGCTTTTGCACGAATGGCTTCCCTCTAATATTTACAATCTTCATACACATGGTTAACCATGTTCTTCCCAACGTATGGGCTATTATGTAGCAAGTGGCTTAACATTTGGTTCGAAATGCTTTCCAAACGAATGAGTTCATTCGAGGAAAAGAGAAGTGCGTGTGGAAAAAGTTTCTTGAGGGAGAGAATTGATCGAAAGCAAAACGTCTTTTTATTCACTTCACAAAAGACGGTGACAAACTCGATAATTAGTCGCAGCGTTTGTCATGGAAATCCCGGAAATCGACGATTTTACTCGCAGATCGAGTGCAGGAAAAGGATTTTTCCATTTCGATGTTTTTTTGGTCTGGGATTATTATCAATTGTTTCTTGCCAATTGATTGCTCGTGGGAACTTGATCAATAAGTTAAGATTCGTAATGGAGTTCTGTCGGAGAAAAATGAGCAGTTTGACGGTTTTAATTGTTCATGATCGGATATCGAATGTCCTGTAGGTTTAGATATATGTGTCGAGAGGTACGCCAGCCCGCCCGCGAGATCTACGCTCAACTTGTGGTCTCCCCATTCAACGTGGTCTAGCCTTATCGCTGCTACGAACATATAACCTCAACTCTCTTCTTACAAAAGAGAAAAAGAGCCAGCAGAAGAGAGCGAGAGAGAAAGAAGGAGAAAAGGCTCCACAATGAACTCGTAGGTATTATAACTCTGGCGATATATACCGCGAGAGGTGAAAGATATCCCGCACGAGTTTTGCTAAGTGATTCGTGCTACTAGTCAAGAGAATCTGACGATAAATTCTTCTATCAAAACGTCGAGGCGATCAATCGTAACGATTTTTTTCGACGATTTAAAAAACGTTAAGAAACCATTGCATTCGAGGAACGACTCGTAGTTTTTTCAATATTGAAAAGAATCGTGCTCGTATCGATGTTTTTCGCTATAGCAAGACGTTGCGAAAAAACGATCGACCACAAATTCCAATGATTGCAAGGATTTGTCAGCGTAATTGCAAAACTTGTTGCAATTTTTACAAAAAAAAACAAAAAACAAAATTATGAGTTATTCGTGCTACGCGAGTAAAGAGTAAATTTGAAAAAGAAATTGTTGCTCTGTAAAAGAAATATTTCAGTGGCTGCGCGCGCCTCCGATGAAAAAAATGCTCAAATTCCTTGTTGTCTTTTGTTCTCGTTCGTCGAGTTCCATAAATTCACGAAAGATTTAGTATCGAATCGGGGATTCAAGCGACATTAATTGGAGGTTTATCCCTACGAGTTGCGGATACGATATTTTTATTTTGAATAAAATCAAAGGAGAGATCGAAGGAGAGAAAGAAAAAAGGCGGAATAAAAAAATGATGCTCGATACCGAGAGGCATACAGGGTGTACCTATAGAACATGAGATACGCCCGTTACCCGGTACGCCCACGCTTCAGGTAACGGCCGTAGAGTAAATTTCTCGCTTATTATCCTTTCCTTCGATTTCCTGTAAAAAAATTGAAAAAGAAAAATCGACATAGCGCCAGGGTCTCCCCCTCGAATACGAGAGGGAACTCTCGCGATTGCTCGCCAGCCTGTGTGACTCATTGCGGTCCCGTCCAAGTCTCTCTCTTTTACAACAAGGAATATACACCCGCGAGATTTACAGCTCATTACCGATTTTGTGCTTCGACTCTTCTGATCCTCCGTTGTTGCGATAGAGCGTACATTCCTTTTTTTTTCTTTAATCTATTTAAAAAAGTTTTTCTTTTCATTTTAAATTTTACATTTTTCGAATTTACATTTTAATCGTTAATTATTTTATTAATAATTTACATGCAATCGAAATTCTGATCGCGAGACTTTCGAGGCAATAAAAATGGATGGTCAATTTTCTTCCGACAGAATTCTCGGGTCTAGAGGATTTTTATTTTTTCTTTATCTTCGATCCTTGAGACTATCTGTAGAAATGAATCCATCAAAAGGATTTTCAACGGGTTTAAGAGAATTTGAGTTTTTCTTATCGATGACGGAAATTTTGAAAAAATCTCGTTTAACATTTCCTTCGAACAAATTTTTTTTTCGTCCCCATTTTTGTATGAAAATCGTCGTATTCGGAGCAGTTAAGAAAAGATCGCATGGTTCAGATGGAAAATAAATTTTTTCATCAAATTTCAGAGCTTCGGACTTGATAAAATTTTCTACGAGTTTAGAGTGAAATTGAGATGTAAAATAATGATGATTACCTCTGTTTATCGAGCGCACCTAACGTTAGGAAAAGAGTGTGAAAATGGGAAGACACCAGAGTCCAAAGCACAAAGTTCACCGTCGGAGGATCGTTCGGAGAGTCAACTCGGCGATTCGCACTCCTGTGCTCAACTTTTGGCAAGGAGTTTCTGCGAGTTCACGACACCATAAGAAATGGAGAAAAAATAATGGAGACTCGGTGATAAAAAAAAGTTTGTCAACTGGAACGAAGAAAATGGAAGGCTGGGCCGAATCGCGACACACGTTCACTTTTCACTTAAAAAGTAATCCATCGTAACTTTTTTTCACTGATTGTAAACCGTGCGAAACGATGAAGGGATTTCAGCAAAAAATATAAAATCAAGTCCTTTCGCGATAATTCGCTTTGCGCGATGTAATTAAATCGTTAAGCACTTGAGCTGAGTCACGTTCAATTCCCAACCTTTCGAAATCCTCTCGAAATTCGTGCACTTTTTTAATTCGCACTTATCCGTCATAGTCCATCGCAGTAAAAAAAANAAAAAAAAAAAAAAAATCACAAAAAGTCCTGATTTCGCTTTCGCGATAAAACCAAAAGCGATTCTCATTGAAAATGGTCACAGTTTGAATTCCCCGGCAATTATCACGCGCAAATATCACAATTTCGCAATTGCATTGGGAGTTTCAAATTTTTTTTCAACTTTCGGAATTAAAAATTGGAAATACGTAAAATTTGTGAAACTTTATTGCCAATTTTTAATATGAATCTTGGACGGACTGTTTTTTCGAAACGCGATTGCGACGCTGGTAGCACACGAGACCGATCTGCGCGCCCGGCGGTCTCACTACATCTTCGGCGATCGCACGAGAGCAAGAAAGAGAGCCAAAGATAGAAAGAAAGAAAGATAAAGAGCGCGTGGTACGAGAGGTTCTCTGGGCCGAGATTGCCGGGGAAATGTCAAACGACGTTGGAGCTCCCGCGGCACAAGCGGCAAGCACCGTAGCTCGCGTGGGAGTGTGACATAATAAGGCTCGCTGTTGTATACCGCTCGGCGCACCGCGAACCAGCCAACGAGCGAGAAACACAAAGAGAGAGAGAGAGAGAGAGACAGAGAGTAAGCGCGCACTAGCGTTCGCGCATTAGCAGTCGCGCATGCGTGCACGACTCCGCACGTTGCCGGTTACGATCGAATGCGCCTGCGTCCAAGAGAACGCGCGACCAACACGAGCAATAGCGCGTGCGAACAATTTTTAGTGTGAAAAACATTTTCAGAAAATACGAAATCGTCCAAACTTCGAAAAAAAAAAAAAAACTCAAAACGAATTTTCAATATGATTTTTGTAAATTTTATATCAGCCCTACGTCGATGTGATTGCTTTGCACCGAAAAACACAAACGAGCGATATTTTTACTCCAACGAATCAAGCAGAACGTTGATTCGAAAAATTGCAACAAAAATTTCATAAATTTTAGAAAAAAAAAATCAAACTATTATCAGCTCGGGGAATTACCTCGCTGAAGGCAATCGAGCAAAATGGCAGCATGGAAAAAAAATTACTCAAATTCTATCAAGAACGAGGAACGAAATATCGTGCCAAGCGATATTTCGAGCTCGATCTGACCACCAAAGTGTTTGCACGTTCAAATTTGCATGAAAAACGTAACGAACGAGGGTTTTTTCGGACAAACGAGATTTTCCATATTTATCAGAATATTTATAAATAATTGTATTTTGTCTATAGATATCCGTTACATAATTACGAGAGAGGCGTAGGAAGCGGATCGATTAGCAAACACGCGAAGAGAAAGGCCCCGTCGTCTCTGTTCGTGGATTGGTCGGAGGGCTATGTGATTCACCGCTCCAGGACTCCTCAAGACAGAGAAAATTTATCTCCGTACAAATGCGTCTACATATACATGCACATTTTTTTGCTATGGGTCTCTCTCGGTCACCATAAGGAGCGAGTATAACGATTCTTAGATAAACGTGAAAGAATCCATCGCTGGCCTCTCCCTGTGGTGCAATTAAAATTATTTCCGCAGACGAACAAACCGCAAGGGAGGGTCGAATAAAGTTAATTTACTGATGAGCCATCAAAAATTTTCCCATCCTACCAAACAAAATCATCGAAATAACAAAAATTCTGATTTATGAAATTTCTCAGTGAATAAAATAAAAATTCGTAGAGTAATTAATTAACATGCAATAAACGAGGGAAAAACAGCGATGAATCATGAGGCACGAATTTGTGCAGCTTGGGCTGAGTGATTCATGCAGCTCGTAGAGAATTCCCAATTCTATAGTCGACGGAGCATAATCTACTTAATTAATGGTATTCACAAATATGTGTGTTACTTCTTCAATAAAATGATTACACGTTTAATCCATTCGTTGTGTTTAATTCTCCCCTTTGAAAAGTACATTGTCGGTTTAACGCTTCGTTTAATTTCAACGCTTCGTTTAGCGAAACTTGACCGCTAATGTCGAGGGAAGGGAAGAAAAAACGTAAGTAGATGATGCTGTCATAGTCAGACAAGCAGGAGGAGTGAAAAATGTTGAGGGAAAAGGGAAGAAATGTGTAGTTGAGATTTTTTTCTATACATCCTACTACGTGCTGTGTTTTTCTTCGAAGGATTCTTCGGCTTTATGGAGATGTTATAAAATATATAAACGTATATATATATGTATACTTTGATGCATAAAAATAAGTGTGTAGGACGAATGAAGACTTTTGCCACGTAACGGAGCATGAAAACTCAAAGATGTTACGATCTAACGAGCATCCTTTTTCCTGGGCCCTCAAACGCGTATGGAAAACACTCTTATGCATAGAAATGAGTAATTTGACTGTAAAGGGGTTCATATGCATATATACGGTCGGAGCATACACCAAAGTAATTTGTATACGGATGAGAGATTGATTAGAGGCCAGCTCTTAATTAATGATCCGCTGTTTTTAGATCGTGGGAGTTTGGTGAACGAGAGAATTAATTGATTTTCACAAATACACATGATGGCGTCTTCCACGGAAACTCAATAATCCGTTAACGAGTACAACAGTGAGTAACATTACGAGCATGCTTTCTTTTTTAATCTTCTATTTTTTTTACGCACCTGCGAATAAGAGGCCTCGTAACGACCTTGCACAAACTTTAATGTATCATCAGCGGTAGACGAGCTAACGGGTTCATCTTTTTTTCACACGATTCGCAATGGTACGCTGATCTCGCGTGTTTAAATAAAGCGCCACGAATGCAGTTTCGTGCTCCAACATTTAGGGCTGACGAGAGGTGTTGAAAAATTTTCGTATCCTCCTGCTTTTTTCGCTTTCATCGTCGTAAAGCTCCAACGAGTGTCATGAATGAATTTCCGCGTGCAAAGAAGACTCTGTTGAACGCTCAAGTATCGAAAACAATCGAAAAATCAATGAAAAAGTGACAACAATTCGAAAAATTTTGTGCGAACAAAAATATGAAAGATTTTTTAACTTTTCATGCTTGATAATCGAAGTTCCTTCAAGCGCGAACATCAGCATATAATTTATGAATCAAAAAGCACCTCCGTGTGTACGAGGACTTTGCAAAAGGGAAAAAACAGCGGAGAAGGGAGAAAATTCCCTGTAGAAGTTCTTGGCAAGTAGCTCTCTGTGTTTCTTTTCGCTACTCTATACCCCAGCCTTTTAATACAGCGTCATGTACTCTCGTAGCCATAATTCATGGCATGGGACGTGTACGCGTATATACAGCGTTATATAGTATATTATATAGGAATATAGGGAGCATCGCGTGTCGTTGAAGCGGCACAAGTATAAAGTAGGTCCACGAGGAGGACGCAAGTGTGTTTAGCGGTGCGGGCCGAGAGGAAGAGATGGATGAATAGAGAGAAAAATATGGAGGAAAGGATGAGCGGAGAGAGTGAGAGAGACCGAGAGAAAAATAGACGCAGATGAGAGGAAAATGGAGAGAGAGTGAGATAGAAGATGAGAGATTCAAGTAGCAGCAATAGCAGCAGCACAAAAGTAAGAGAACGACGAAGCGAGCGACGAATATCGCCGTCCCCTCGCAAGCGATGTAACCAATCGGCGGTTAGAGCGAGCTGCGTGAAGGCGGAACGCGCGGCTCTTCGTGTATCCGCGTATTTATTATTCAGTTTGCAAATACACGGGAAAAATGATCTCTCCCGTGGCGGATGCCTCGATCCTCTTCGAGAGAGCAAACAAGGAGGGAGAGCGAGAGAGAGGGAAGAAAAAGAGGGAGATCAGCGAGAGGTGGAGCCAGCGAGAACGCAGCAGCTCTTGAGCGGGAGAGAACTCGCGATCTCGCGGACTCCGCAGAGATCGCGACTTTTCTTCCCCTCCTTCCTTTTACTCTTCTCCTCCCTCGAGACTTTGCAACCCGTTAATTTGTTGGAATCGCCACTGGTGCGGTGCAAACCACAAGAAAACACCACTATTTACTTCTTTTATTTATTCCCATCTTAATATATGGATACGTGTGAGTATTTATGTTTTATTTATGCATTTGCATCCTTTCGTTAAGTGTTTGCCAACAAAAACTGCGTGCGTTTCGTTCAACCGATCAATATGGCGGACCGTTTTTCCTTCACCCTGTAAATTGTGAGCGCACAAATGGGCTCCCCGATCACTTGACCGTTCCGCCATATTGAAGTTTTAATCAATATCGAAAAAACGCTCCGTTACCGCGAGCTTCACAACAATTCATTAATTAATTGATCAAAAAAATCATCCCGTTAAATTCAAATCACACAATTCATCTTCCGAAAACATTTTTTAGAAACAATTTCAAAATCTTTATATAATTTTCGTACGAAACAACGTCTCGTGAGTAATTAACTTATAAAAATGGTATTTTCCAGCTGCAGTCTAATTGCAGTAACTCCCATTTGTATTCACGTATACGAACGAATCACCACGAAACGAGTTTCCCTAAGAAGAAGAATCGTTTGAGATTTTCTCCTCCTCTTCCATTTGATATTCCTCGGGAAATCCCCAAATCCACAAGAACCTTGCATACAATTTCTGCATTTGAATAATAAAAAAATCGCCATCACCAGAGCAGAAGCATTTTCATGAAAATCTTGTCTATTCTATTCGTTTCCAATATCCAACAAATCGTGGGCATTCTAAATCATGGACACCGATTTGTATTCGTGTTACGAGTTGGATCATTTTTTTGGTCGCAGAGCCATACAAGCTGTTACCATATCAGTCGTTCGGTACGTTTAGATCGATAGGAACGAATATTTCATCGCGAATCGGCCGATCCAGAGAAACTTTATTTAATTTGTTTATTCAATAAACGTCTGGCGTCTTGTTCGTACGTACGAAACTTTACAAACACATGCGTAGTCACTGTACTATGCAAAATTCGTGAGGTCCACGAAAAAAAAATACTCACACGTACGAATTAACGTCTGTGTGTGTGTGTGCTTCGCGAATGCATGGACCAATCGAAAAAAACCATTTCCAAGATTACTTCCATCTCTTTCTCGCTTTTCCATTCCTCATAGCTGCATAGCTCTCGTCTGAGCTCTGCAGCTCGCTATATATTTTATTACCCTCGCGTAGATCGACGACAGATCTGAGATTTATTACCTACTCGACCGCTCCTTCAAATGTAAACATATATGTGTTTATATATATCTATATATTTATAAATAAGTAGATACGGGTGTACGTGTCCATAAACACGTATACAAATGTCCAGACATACTCGCAACAGTTGAAAAATCGCGCAAGTAAGCATAAATGTGTATGTAACGATGTAAAACGAGTTATCACGAATTTATTCATGGCTATGATTCACCGATGTCCGTAACATCGATTTTCTTGATATTTCAAATATAAGAAAAGAAAAAACAATGATTGGAGCAAATTTTTGAGTTGTGAATCATTTTGGACAATTTTTCGTATCGATTTTGTAATATTTTGCGTATTTGTATTTTTTGAATATTCTCGCTCGAGCGAAGTTTCATGAAGCAGGAGATATCGAGGAAGATTGTGGAAAAAAAAAAAGCTATTGAGTATTTGTGCAGAACTCGGGTTCGTTAACTCAGAATGCGTCTGCATGGCCGAACGCATATCGATATCATCGATACAATTGATCGGCTCAGGCTCTTAATTCGCCGAGAGCAAATACGCTCTTTGGTGCTCTTGGAAAGCAGACCTGCGATATGAAATCGCGTGCCTTGATAGAATTCAATGCTTCCGAAGCGATATCGCGGTTTCCGCACTAAAGGGTCCGTTAACAAATAAATATCTTTGTCGGGAAATGATTTTAATCGCTCGTCGTAATGGAATTATTATTCATAAATGGATTGAGTGGATCA
This sequence comes from Hyposoter didymator, assembly GCA_037952995.1. Classification (NCBI taxonomy): domain Eukaryota; kingdom Metazoa; phylum Arthropoda; class Insecta; order Hymenoptera; family Ichneumonidae; genus Hyposoter; species Hyposoter didymator. The sequence continues at coordinate 4,627,667 of JBAJMU010000007.1, forward strand.
TTAACCTTCAGAATTATTTTCCACAGTAATTATTCAGTTTCTCACTACATTGTTCATGTTCCCGTTCTTATCGGACCTCCTGAAGTTTTATCAGGAGTATCGCACTCGTACGTCGTCCCAGAGAATCTGCGGAAAACCCAGTCGATCCAGGTGGCTGTGTAATTCGTGCAGATCCAATAAAAATGTGCAAAAAATCTAGAAACTGTTGAATATGTTTTTTGGGGCTTTTCGTCATGAGGCTACACCCGTTCCTCGTGCTCGTTCGAGGTTTTAGCGCAGGCGAGGATTGAGAAAGATAAAAAAATCATCCGTTATGATGTCAAGTTATGATTTAGCTGCCAATTTCATTAGCCTCGTTAGTCATGTCTCCTTGATCGTTCGATTACGTTGGGAATGTGAACGAGAATGCTGGGCATTGATGACTCTCCAGAAATCAAAGAGACCAACGGTGAAATTCTATTTTACATGCATATCTGTATGAGTAGATTTCTCTCGACGAAAAGGTTGTGAATTACACGATTCCTCGTGTAGATTTGTCCCAGTTACGCCCTTCCATGTGAGAACTAATGGTAAATCGATCCTCGCTATACAACTACGAGAAAAAAGAAAAGATCGAGGCGTGACTCGTCGAAATTCATGATCGTAAGTTCGGTGTTGGGTAGCCAAACGACTTCCAAAACTCAATTTCAATTTAAGCGGTTTATCAGGACGAATATACATGGACGTACGATAATTTTATTTGCGAGGCAGTGACCGTACAGATTTTCGAAAGGTCACGAGAAATCAGAAAAGCGTATGAATGCAACGCGTCATTTTCGCGCGACATTTGGCTCTGAAAAAGTTTTGTCCATTTTGTCAAAATCGTTTCAGAATTTTTTAGCCAAATCAACATTTTTTTTCTCTCAAGAAATCCTGTGCTCGTTGGATTAAAATTTCTATTGCAAAATGTTACCGTTAAGCGGCGGAGCCTCGGCTTCATTACACGGGAGTTAGGTAGCGGGTGCACGCACTTTATCTGATTAGTGAAGGCGAGAATCCGATGATGGCCTCATGCACGAGCGATAAAGAAAGGAAGAGACGAGAGAGGGGAATAAAAAAGTAAATGAAAAAATCAAACCAGAGGGAGGGAGAGAGAGAGAGGAATTGAGAAAAAAAAACGAATTCATTAAAAATGCCCCGTTCACTCGCGCGGTGTCGGAGCAGCTCGCATCCTCTTTCCCGCTCTTCTCTCACGCAGTACTCTTGCTCCCTATATCGTTCAACTGTGTACAGAAAGCGGAAACTAACAAAATAATTATTATTTAAACGAGAACGCTACTCAAGCACTTCCGTCCAAATAAATGATTCCAAAATCACATAAAAACCAAAACAACAACTCTTGACCAGAAAAAACAAAAACCAAAGAAACATTTCCAAGATTGCAAAATCGGGTTTAATGAGCGGTTCGGAATTTTCGACGAATCGTTTTTCGACTTTGCAACTTGCCATGACATTCGTCGTAAAAAAATAAAAGAAATCTACGAAATCATGAAAAAATATTGATCTCGTGCAAAGAATCCGCGGTATCGAGATAAAGCCGCGTGTCTAATCTCCAGAGGACGGTGCGTACATCGAGGAAAAATGCAGGTTGAGACCTGAGGTTGGATTGCTTCGTAAGAAACATGGTGGGCCCCCTCGCTAAGAAATAAGAAATTTTCTGAGATATAGAGAATCTCCGACAGAGAAAAAAACGAGAGACTGAGAGAGAGAGGGAGAGAGAGAGAGAGGTGGTGAACGCGAGGGAGGAGAACTTCTAGCCGAGCGGCGAACATAGTTAATTTAGATTGTATCGCGTGAGAAGCAGGAAATGACGAAATATCCTGAGTGCCAAGTTACAACGCGAAACCATGAGGCCTCCTTGCCTCCTTGCTCGTCTCCTCGATACATATATCCATACAAGCAACTTCCAACAGTCAGAAAGAACTCCGAAGAGTCCAGATCAGCCCAGAGTTTCGCTGCATCCGCCCTTCTGCATTGCAGCAGTTCTGTACGGTAGTGTATACTTGTGGGGTCTTTCGCGTTATAGCAGGAGGCAGTACAACTCTCTCGAAAGGTGCTCTCCGCGACGACTTCTCTCGCGACCTCACCAGCGCAAATGTGCAACCTGCGGCTGTGCTTCATATGTCTTGCCATGTGCATCCCCGTATATGCATTTACATGTATTATTAAACCTTGCTACCAAAATGGCGCACGTCCTGGGTCTCGACACTCGTTCGAAGCCATTTTCTCTGTGAAACCTCCATTTGCATACACTGTCGTTCAAAACTTTGATCAAAGTCTCACTCCTTGCGAAACTTGATTAAAAAAAAAATACATCGATTAAAAAATGGTAAAAAAAATCGTGGGATTATTTTACGAGATAAGCAAATTTTCATAAAATTTATCAAAATCGTGGAACAATTGATTACATCCAAACAGATGGAATGAAACAATTTTTCATCATGTTTTCCACGAACTTGAAAAAAAAATTGACACTTTTCGATAAACGTCAGATTTGGGGAATTTGAATTTAGCGAATATCACGAAAGAGCCAAAATGATGATGAGAATAAAAATTATTATTTGATAACGGTATTAAAAAACTTTTGAACTGTAATATACTCGTGGGAGTGTGTGTGTGTACGAAACGAAGACGACGAAACCATGTGTTATGGTGCACGCGATGTGTTGCACACACTTGTTGTGTATATAGACACACCAGGACTCTTTTTACTCCACCTTCGACCTCTCCTTTTTCTCCCAAGATTTCCTCGCCTACTTCGATGTCGAAAAATTAGAGAGATACTCAATCTTCTTAATTAATACGACACGGAGACATTAACCATTTTCGCATATTTTCAATTTGTCAATTAAGCTTCTTCTCATTCAATGAAAATTTCATAATGTCCCGAGATTCCTGCTCGAATTGTGATCGCGTTTCATTCGATTGAACTTTCTTATTGGTTGGCCATTAAAAAACGTTGATTGGAGAAATTTGAGTTCTTCTCAAATAATGACGGACGTCCATGCAACGATTTTTTTTTTCCATAGATCGGTTGTGGAAATTGAGGAAATGATAAATAATTATAGAAATTTGGTAGTAAATGGTCGTTTGAATTTGATCGATAGGATGGAGACAACTCAATCACAAAAAACTATATTTACCATCAAATATGTATGATTATAATCAATCGGTGGAATTGCATCTCGAGGTAGTTGGTGCAGCGTTGATTTGACTCTAATGAGGTTTATAATTGGCTGAACTCAATGTCGTATCTTGCTGTTGATAGAGATTAAAAGAAGACTCAAATATATGACAAGGAAGAAATGCTGATGGCACAAAATGTATACAAGCGAAAGGAAGAGATAAAAGAGAAAGGGATAAAGAGAGAAAAAAGAGATCTCTGTTGAGCAGAGTATCGGATCTCGCGTGCTTTCCGAACGAGTCTTCTCTTCGTTCTGGCGAACCGGTCACCGGAAGTGACGCTGCGATCGTTCGCCACGCCTCATCAAAGACGAGGATAAGAGAGAGACGAGAACAGAGCTCTGAGCGTTTGGGTTCGTCATTTAGGGGCGTGACACGAACGAGAAACGCACCGCGTGATCGGCAGAGAAATCGATTTGTAGAATTATACGTCTAGTACGACTATTCGCGCAATGTATTATTATATCATTTTTCCCTCTTTACTTTCGTATGCTTTTGAGATCTTTGATCAATTCTTCGATGAAAACCAAGTTTGCCATAAAGGTCGAGCCAACTATTGAGACATCTAAAAATCCGAGACAATATAATTCGATTGAATATTCAAGCAGAGCTTCGCTCAATCTCCGATTAAAATGATTTTATAATTACGATTCATTTCATCCAGCAAATCAGTCAAATATTTTATTTTTTATTTATTTTATCGAATATTTATTTTTTTATTGATTTTTATTTTTATCTATTTATCTTTGAATATATTTATATTTACATTTAATTTTTTTCTTATGTTTCTCGATAAAAAAATTTTTAAAACGTCTTTCCATTCGCAGGAATTTTGATCAATGCTGAAGGATAATTTATGAATCTGTTTATCAACTAAACCCATAGAAATAAAATGGTGAGATTGAGGCCACAAATGAGTCACTGAAAAAAAAGATGCTCGAAGATTTAGCCAACGCTTTTGCTGGGAGAAGAAGGATGACAAGAAATAATGAAAGAAAAGGAAGAAAAACGAAGCATTGGTTATATCACGGGAATGATAGTTGTACATAAGCACAATCGCGGCGCCTGAAACATCGCACAGAGACAAGACCTTCTTGCCGCGAGTTATAAGAGAAAAGAGCGTGTGGGTGTATACGCAGCAACAGGCGGAGATATATATACAAGTCTGTATATTGGCCTGTGGCTCTCGCAAATAGGCGCAAGAAAAGCTTCGATACATCCCGATATCTCGCGCGCGGACTCTCGCGAACCCTTTGCTTCCTCGACTCCTCCTCGCATTTCTATATATATATATATATACATTTATGTGAAAAAAGAGAGATGCTTGTGCGCGAGATCTCGAGACTCCTACGAGCTGCTTTACATCGTGTTATGCACGCGTACTCTAACCACGAATTAATTTTTTCCTTCAAATAATAATAACAACGCTGCGAAGTTGTGAAAATGTTTCAACGCTGAGCTTTCACCACGAGAAAACCGATAATTTTAAACTCATTCGGTCTAGTACAATAGAAAAAAAAAATACGGAAGGGAAAAGTCCGCGGAGAGACGGAATCAGAATAAAATAATGTTTAAAAATGTGGAAAATTGAAGAAAAAACACGAGCAGCACGAATGAAGGGGATGAAACTTTGTACAAATAACACGTGAATAAAAAACGACGCATTCATCGCTGAATTCACAAATCAGAACGCATCTGGACATTCTCTCTTTATAAATAATCATTTGTGCAATAAAAAAAAAACGCAGCACTGTACGAATGATATTTTTTGAAAAAAAAAAGAAAAATGGTTTTTGCACACATTTCAAGGAAAACCAGGCTGAAGTAGAACTGAAATAAAAGTGTGTATTCTTTTGTTCGAGGCTTGAAAGACACAAGGGCATCGTGTATCTCGGAGCTATAAAATATTCTGCCAGCGAATGCGCACTGTATTACCCTTTGCTACGCAATGCGCGTTATTCGTTCCACTTCCTTGACGCTTATGGTCACCCGGACAGAAGTCTCGACACTGTTCTGTTCGCCCAATTAAACATTTGAGAAACACGAACCGGTCCTTTCCACTGCTGATTTGTATTTCCGGTGAATAGAAGAAAAAACATTTCATTTCTATCCGTGAAATCCAGAGACGAATATGAAAAATGGAATTGTCAACCGAGAGCAATTTGAAGAAATTTTAAATTATCCCCACGAGTCACAGTGGCGGCTTGAATCGGTGGAAAATGTAAAAATTTAGCCAACGCGACTTTTTGCTGAAAAATGAAATGTTCTCGAAGCTCGAAAACGAACAAACAAACACCTTCAATTATTTGCAATATTTTCTGACAGGAAAAAAAGTTCAGGCTCGCCAGAGCGAGTTCTGCGGTCCTGATAATATTTTTTTTGTCCCTGAGAGCGATTAGCTCGCCGTTGGAGCAAAGAATAAGAAGCAAGAAACATGAAGAGAAAAAAATGGAGCACTGAAATGGTTAATGCGTGCTTCTGGTCGTTTGTAATAGTCCCGATAAAGTTTTAAAGGGTAAAAATGGTCAGTAACGAGTCCGAGTACACACATCCATATGTATACACATATATATTGAAGACAGCCATTATATACGGTCCCTAGGATTATTTTTCCGGTCTTGAGCCAGCGTTCTCTCTTCGATAGAGATTTGCGTATGAATCCTGGCGAGAACCGAGAGGTTGGTTAGCGATCGAAGGCATACGCGTATAAAATCTCTCTTGGGCCTCGTATGCCGATAAGGAGAGAGGGCTGCTTCGTAACGCTCGTTGAAGTTGTGCATGTATTCGTTGCAAGCCCTCTCTTCGGATTTGCTTATAGAAAAGTACATACGGGGGAGACCTCCGGAACGCAGTGAAATCCGTTGCATGCAATCTGGCCTACGTATACGTAGCTGCATACTTATATTTGTTTAAGCAGCTATAGGGCATGTAGTTGAAGGCTCATGAGGCCCTCTCGGATTGCTGGCACAACTTCGCAGACGTCTGCCTGCTGCTCTGCGTTCGTAAATTCTTTACACATGCCTAGCATGATTGCGTACTTCATTAATGGCGAAAAAAGCCTGTAAAGCCACTCGGATTAGATTCTTACGATGGGTGGGGCCCCTTGGCCTCTGGCTCTGTTGCCTGTTGGATTTTTACGTGAATCTGGATCCTCTGATAGTTGCGTTGGTCGATAGTGACGAAGCCGGTTCATTGCCACGAAGAAGCCTCCAAAAAGTACTCATCTAGTTTGCAACATCAATTGGCATCGTTTGGGTCCATCCCCTTGGTTCCAAAAAATTGGAAAAAGCTGCTAGATTAGCTGGTTCCACTTGCATCACTTGGTAGCAGTTCCAATCGCAGGTATCGCATTGATTTTGCACGAAACCACGCGTGTCCTCAAACGTATTCACGTTGACAGTGTTCAGGGAATTGATTCACTGGCTAAAAAGACTCCAAGCAAGTTTAAGCGACGGTGTTGGGTGGATTACGCCTTTCCACTTGCTAGTCTTGTTTGTATCCATAGGAAATAATGCGAACGCGTATGTACGTTTCTTCACATGCATGTTTCTACATATAGGTATATATAATGAAGGCACTCGGTACAAGATGCCGCGCGTCGATGTAGGACTAGGGTTATTAGCCCAGAAAGCAAGGCCCTCGCTTCCGGTGCAGGCACTTTAGCCAGAGAGCGAGTTTCTTAACCCCCTATTCTTGCGCGACTTCACGCTACTCTTATGTCCCGACTGAAAACACTCCTGGCATTGCCGAGATTCACCAACACACACCAACTCTATTAGTGTGTGGGTGTTGGTCATGTCGCTGTGTTTGGGTTTGTTGGCAGGCTGTTGATGCCTGGCTCTAGACCCTCCTAGTCTCTGGCCCCGTGGCCTGCCCCAGGACCTCCTTCGCTTCGCGGTGGGACTCTTAAATACACACACGCGATGCTAACGTAACGCCTAAAGAGGCTTAGCACTGGGAATTTCATTTCGCAATAATATTTTCAGACTATAGTGTGGAAATATACCGAGTCTGCAACGTTCATCACATACTTCACTGCACTGTGATCTCTGTTCACTTCGAATTTGACATTTTGCCAATCAGAGGACGATTGGAACGTTTGGAAACCAATCGAAACCGTGGAAAACGTTATGAACGCTGAAAAAATTGAATGCACAGAGATACACCAAAGGAAGTACTTTTCATGCAAATTTCTGGAGAATCTTTGCAACTTTTCAACATCTAAGAAAGGATTTCATGGCAAACAAATGTCTGTATCAAGTTTTTTGCAAATTAATAGTCCTACCGACCTTTCTAAACTGCATTTTGTTTCACTCTCAAGTTCCACCCTCGCGAGGCTCAGCATTTCGTACGAGATTATAATGCCGGTAAAGGGCTTGCATAAGTATAGATGTGAAGAGGGTTTCTTCACCCTTCGTCTGTGGGAGGGGATGGCAAGTTCTCACGATCTTAAGGGTAACCCAACTATTACGAAATTCTTCATGAGTGTATATTTTCTTGTCTTCTCGAAAGCGAGGCTTTGGGGTTAAAGTTTGCAGGGTCTTGGAGGCCGTGTAAAAAATTCACGACGATTAGGAAGCTTGGTTATTAAAAAATTAACATTTTGTTAAGAACAATTTTTTAAACACCCACAAAAAATATTTGTCGATAAATTCATTTTGTTTCTGTTGCTTTCAGCATATTGTGGATGTTGAAAAATTGAAAGGTCAAATACACATTTCATACATTTGACTACATTTAATTTATTAATGGCAATTGTTTAATAACGAGCTCCCTAATACTTTATACCAAATTTTCAGAATTTTCTAAGCTTTTGCCATTTGGGACTCAACATCCTTAAAAATCTCTAGCTCGAGCAGCCCATGGGTTCTGCATCTCTTTTCCTCTCACTCGTGTTCTCGATCGTTTCTGTTTGCTCTCTTATAGCCATGCAATTTTTCTAACGGTTCATGTCGCACCTGGGTGCGTCGGGAGTCATGAAGAAGTCGGAGGTCACTGTACCTTGCGAACTGACTGCATGTACTTGTGTATCTGTACATATACATATGTATAGAAGTGTAGAATTACTGTTTATGTGTAAAACGAGCTTAAGCTACGTAGAGTATGTACACGATCTCGAACGTATAGACTCTCTGCCTACAAGGAACTTGATGTCAAATCGATTATGCTCCATCATTTGGTCCAGACTTTAGTCTCGATGCTATCGAAATATGCAGACGAGATGAGGGCAGAATGGGAGACTGGAGGTCAAAGGTCGATTAAAAGTTTCATCGGGAAGGCAAAATGAGATCGGGAGTGTGAAGAAATAGCGAAGGAACAGTCTGTGGAGTAAAATGATTAAGGGATCTCGTTGAAAATGGCATTTCGATGAAATTTATCGAGCAAACCGTGGCAACGACGAAAAGTGCTTTTCCATTCGTTCAAGCTCGTGTCCTGGCGAGCCAAATTTCTGACTTTCCACAACTGAAACGATGACTTTCTTATCAGAGCAATTAAATCTCTATTTTCCGTCACTTTGAGGCAGAACGTTGCGTAGAAAAAATCAGTACTTGACTCTCCAAGATTGACTGGTATATATGCGCGTAGTTCTGGGAAGAGGAAACGAAGGGAAAAAGAAAAGGAGCAAGACAGAAGCGACGGGAAAAACTAACGTGTGCGTTAATCGTTCGAACCGTTTACCTTCTCGCCTCCGTTCTTGCAAACTAAGGGCGATCTTCTCGCGTTCTCACGCTGTTATCTTCGTTAATGACGTCACGGTATCAAATTTCTCAGGTTTAAAGAAGAAAACTAGTTGACGATATAATTACCCGGAAGACTCTCTCACGTACGTACTATTGTACAGATGTATGTTAACGTGAATATATAAATAAATAAATACATACACACACTCAAATCCACCAGCGTATACGAATGAATTAAATTTCTTTTAATTTTATTCTAACACGCGAAAATAGGATATTTTTTAAATTACCGGTTAAAAATAAATCTCGTACGATGATGATGATCCCAGGTGAGATTATCCGAGCGATTCCGAGTGTAATCTCCACCTTCGTAGCTTACTTTTACCGTACAAATTATAATTTATAATGGAACGATGAGAGAGCAAAGAAAAAAACGTTAAGTGGGGCCAAAGATTCAGTTTTCTTTTGTAGAAACAACTATTTATGTTTGTGAGTATGTGCGTGTCTGTGTGTCTGTAGATTTTTAAATATCCGTATGCGTACACAAGGATATACATTTATTTTTTTATGCTCGCACTCGTTGACTGACCCTCTTCGTCACACATCGTGCCTCCACGCTCGAAGCCCTCCACGCACGGCGAGAGGGTCACAGGTGAGAGATTCACCGCGAGAAGTCACGAGGACGTGTATATGTGTGCCTATGTCTTGAACTCTCCCGCGAGGGGTTCGTCATGAAATCATGGATAAATCGTTACACGCATGTACCGTACAACGAAATTTCACGTTTTGCGTGTTTCTCCTCGCATATTCGATCACTTCCTTCTCTAGGCCATGCAATCCCCTGGAAAAAACTCCAAACGAGACGAGAAATCTCGTTTCACGCGCAGGTTACTGTCTCTGAAAAATTAAAATGACGAACTTATGCTCCGATTTATTATGACAATATTTTCCTCTTCTTGTTATCACTAAACTTCGATAGAAAGAAATTGGATTTTTCGTCATATTATTCCGTCTAAATGCATAGAAAATATTTTGCCGTCTCTTTGCCACTGTCGTTTCTTTCTTCGAATAAATGATTTTTCACAAAAATGAATAAATGCACTGGAAAGAATATTTTGTTGGATCCACGTTCGACCAAACTTTTTTTGAAAAATCCCAAAAATTTTGTCATTCCAGCAAAAAATATTTTATAAAGTCTCTTCGAAGAGCAAATTTTTGTCATTTCAATCGTGAATTTTGCTGAGAGTTTCGTTAGAAATGAAAAATATTTTCCAAAATGACGAAAATTTGGAAATTATCAAAAAATATTAAGTTTACCACGTGTTGAAGGAATTATCGACGTTTTTTGACAACAGTTCAATTTTCAGTGTGATTTGTTTAAATGGTTAAATGAACGCAGGGCCATGTAACTATATATGTGTAAATATCACATATTGCTTTATATAGTTGGCGCGGTGTTTTTCGCTGTACTATCACGTGGAAGGCGAACGGATGTCTGGTGTGTAAGGAACCGCTAAAATGGTGTTCGCTCTTATCCGAAGATCTAGAGCGGCGATGCGAAGAGAGGCACGCGGAGGGTTTATACGCGAAAGAAAAAAGAAGAAAGGCAAAGAAAAGAAGAGACACGAAGAAAAGCGACAGAGAGACGAAGAGAGAAGAAAAGCAGAGAGAGAGAGAGAGGGGGGAAAGTGAGAAAGAAGATCAAAGAGGGAGGCAAAGAGACGAAGCAAAGAGAGGGCTGTGTCGGTACTCTTGACTGCTCTCTGAGGTTTTCTGTTGGTGCGCTCTCGCTTGGCTGACTCTTGCCAAGACTCTCTCGGTACTCTCCGCGGATTTAGCTCCTCGAACAGCAGCAGCAACGGCTACTTCGCTTGGTTAGTGCCGTTACTAGAGAAACAACCCACCTTAACAAGTATACGCAACAATGACACCAAAAAAATCGTGTATATCGCGCGGACTCGTTCCGCGAGACGTCGAAAAAAAAATGTCACCTTATTGCACGCCCTTGCTGATCATCACACTGTGGATTTTCCGCCTCGTATATAAAAACCACTAAAACGACTCAACTTTTTCATCGAATCTCATGATGAATGTTAATGAGATTTTGATAAAATAATTATCGAACCTCGAGCAATGAAAATGAGACAGCGGAGTCGCGAATGCATTTTCAACGCCCACGCTAAAACACACGCAATTGGGGTCTCTAAACAATTTTATAATCTCGCAGGAACTTGGTTAATCTCGCAAGAATCTTTGACGGAAACCTGTCCCGCTTAACGAATTCTTTCAGTTCCCATACGAACGCGCAAGAGTGTTCGGAAAGACGAGGGACAGTGAAAAATGTGTCAGAGATGCGAGGGTTGCAATTATTTGCCTTTTAAGGTGGCAACGCGATACAGTTCTTTGGTCGGGTGGAAGAATATGGCGTTACAAAGTCAATTTTACGCTTAGGTTCACCGACTAAAAAACCGCGAATCACTGAACTGGATGAACGAGCCAAAAGATTGTATTAATGACTAATTATCATTTTTTTTCCTTAATGAAGCGCCGGAAAATTCCTCGGGGCTATGAAATTTTTGCTGTGACACGTAAAATCATTTCACGCAATTTTTCCTTGTGACTTCCGTCAAGAATGGTGTGATTCGTATTTTTTTCGATGGAGAATCTGGCGCAAGAATTTTCCATCGTCGTTTTTTTTCAAATTCACAGAATAATTTTCCTGATGTTACATTTTCGGTTTATACGATTTTAAAAAGGTTCATGGATTTTGTGGAAGACGAAATAAAAATAGAGAGAGGCCAGTCATTGTCGAGGAGTGGGGGTCAAAGAATAAGAGCTGCTTAACCTACTGGGTCGAGAATAAGAGAGAAGAGCAGGAACGGAAATGGCGCCGTTGGTACCGCAACATTTCACTTTTTCGCAACATCGCGCACTTCGCCATCTCTTGCCAAGACCGAGGGCGGCTAAAAAGTGTGTGTCTGTGTGTGTGTGTGTGAGTTGCAAGACTTCCTAAACGCGTCTCGCGTTGCTGCTATATCACCGGAACGAGAGCTCGTAAAAAAGCTGAAAAAATGCGGCGTTGATATTGGCGAACGGTCAGGACAACGGCGTACCTGTACTTTTATATATTTTATGCATATTGTTTATGTACGTGTGTGCGTCGATGTATATAGCGTGATGCTGATCATTAAGCCGCCATTAAAATTACAATTTTCATTCATAATTCATTCAAGCCGTAATTACACGGTTCCTAACGCCGTGGGAACGATATCTCCCTCCTTAGTCCCTCGAGGACGAGAACGATAGAGCGACCCAGATCGTCACTGCACTAACTTTTTCCACTGTAAAAATGTATTCTCTATCGATGCAAAATCGAAATAAACGCGATTGAAAAAAATATCCATTTGCAATTGTTTTGCGATTTTTCTTCGAAAATATTTGACAAATTTTTCATATTATTCTCACTAATTGTTGGCCATCAAAATAATTGAAAAATCGATCGAAATTCTCTTGAATGTTATTTTTATAACTACACAATAAATCGAGAGGCGATCACTCCCACATGCTTCCTCAACGTGTATCTCCGAACGGATAAATAGGAACAAATCGAGAGCGAGAGAGAGAGCTCCCCCGGCAAGGATATCAACGAGTCAAAAAATAAAATGAAAAATAAAAACATATTTATCGTATAAGAGTTCAATAAAAGCAGCTCACTTGGATTCGCGTTCGTTGCTTTTATCGCGAACGTTTCTCTCCCAGGACATCGGGCCCGGTATACAGGAGATAGCACGGCAATGGTCCTTCCGGGCATTTCCATCCTTTTTCTCATAATATACGCACCACGCGAAATATCACACATTAACCTATGTTTTCTTTTTATCTTGAAAAATACAATCATACTTCCGACTAAATTTACCACACCCACGGTCAATTGCATCCGCTATCAATAAATTTCTTCGCCCTTTCAAATTGGCAGTTCACCAAATCTCATTCGCGCTATCTTCGCAACGATCCGCGAGATTTGTCAGAAAATCAATAAATAAATAATAAAAAAACAGATCGAAATGGAAAAACTTCCAAAATCGCTTTGGAAAAATCTGAAATTTTCTCGTCACGTCCAGTGAACGAAAAAGTTTCGTGTAAAAAAAAAAAAAAAAATAGTTAGGGACGGGATTTAAAAAAAAAGGAGGAAATTGTTGAAAAAAAGTGGCGACGATGGGAGGAAAATTTTGCATGAAATAGGAGAATTTGAAAAACATGAAAAAATCTTGAAAAATTGTTAAATGGAGAAATAAAAGAGCGGACGAGTTGGAGAAGCAGCGGAGCAGCTGCAAGCGTAAGGAGAGCATCGTCGAGAAGAAAAAGGGATGAAACAAAAATTGATCGCGAGGGGTGAGCTCCCGTTGCTCTCTTCTTTGTTTCTCTCTTTCTCTCTTGGTGACTTCCTTATCTATAGAGAGGCACGGCGGTTTCGCACGCAAAGTCTCGAAGCTTTATTTATCGCCGGTCTCGGGAAAGAGACACTCGTATGGAAGCAGGCGAGGGAGCGTACTCGTGGCTCGCGTACCGCGATCGAGCGCGCGCCCCAACTATACACCGTGCGATTTTTCTTTTATTTATCCTCGCGGTTTTCGTTTTTATTTTCTTCTTTTTCCAATACATTTTTTTCCCATTTTTCCAACGTTTTTGCAGAGCCGCGATTCCAGGCTCTTCTTCCTGAAGCCGGGGAAGCGCTTTACATTCCTTTTCGAAGTCTCCCGGGACCCTCGCCGCTGATACAGACCCGCGGGACTCTTTATTTATGCACCGGACGCTTCCATATACATACTTACATTTTATACACATATTATATCCTTAAACTATATATATCGCGTGTACTCAATGTGCAGCTACTACACACGTCTCGCTCCACACACGCCCCCTCCGCTGCTGCACTCGCGGATTAAAACTTGTGTACGATTCTAATTCACATTCTTGGAGCAAAGTATAAATTATATCGTGACTGTCGAGCATACATCAGCGAAACGATCGTCGCACCCCTCATCTTCATCATTACTCAGACACACGCAAACACCGACACCCACGAATAATATTTATTTTGCATTCGAACCGCGAATCCCTTGCGCTCCGCGCTCAAGAGAACGGAAAAAGAAATGAAATTTTTCAATCGTCAATAAAAAATGCGTTCGTGAATTCCTGAAGAATGTTTCACGCGTGCCAAAAAAAAATTTTCTAACGGGATTTCAGATTTTAACGATGCAGATGCAAAACCGTTTTTTTTTCCTTCGATGTTTATTTTTATTCGTTTCCTCCGATCGAATAAATCGTAGGAAACGTGTAGCTGCTGCTTTTCTTCATTTGGCGCGATTCACTATCGAGATTGATTGGAAATTGACATATTCGATCGAAATAAGATGTAAAGTGGTTGAAAGGAGAAACAGGCTCGGGATTAAATAGCGTTACCGATATACGTGATACATCCCAGACACGATATCAGGTGGCCCATCGAAGAACTGCGAAATGACGATGCTTCGAGTTGCATCCTATCTCCGAAGCCCACGAAACGGAATCCGTGATCGTGTTACCAATCGATATCGATCGTGATCGATACTTACTGATATTTCACTCCCTTTGACCGCGCACGTTCGAACGCCAAAGTCTCCAGTCCATTGCGTTCCTCGAACATGTTGAATTTGTACGTTATTACATCTGGCGATGTTTACACGAAATTGAAGCTTCGAACACTCTGTAAAAAAAATGAAAAAACATATTCGTCTGTCACTGAAAACGAAATTTTTGAACAATTCCAAAAATTGTGTCATTGCAGCAAGAAATTTTTTAGAAAAAGTCTCTTTCGTTCCAATTTTTGTCGTTCCAATCGTAAATTTCGCTGAAAATTTCAATAGAAACGGAATTTACTGCGAAAATGACGTGAATTTTGAAATGATCCAGAAAATATTTATAGTTTACCGTGTTCGACAAAATATCGACGATTTTTAACGATATTTATACGAATCGCGACTGTATTTTATTCGTAAACTGTAGAAATCACTATCGAAAGATCGGTAATGAAGAAAAAACATTTTGTTATTACTGTTTTAAACATTTTTCCATAATTTGTTGTTTCAGGTGGATTCTGAATTAATAAATTGATGGAATTTCATTGGCTAATTATCCCGAAATGAAGCTGCAAATTTTGCTTCGATTTACGTCCAAGTTACGACCAAATATCGCACTAATAATTTATTGAAATGTATACGCGTGAATATGGGGTAGAATTTGATATTATTATCTTTTAAATTCAAGGCGCGATACCTCGCAGGATATTTAAAAATTGAAATAATTCGTTGCATATATTCATGCAGTTACTTTATTGAGGACGCATCGCGATGCAGGAATATTTCAATGATGAATCATGATCCGTGTATTCGGATAAGAAAG
The DNA here is from genome assembly GCA_037952995.1 of Hyposoter didymator. Taxonomy (NCBI): domain Eukaryota; kingdom Metazoa; phylum Arthropoda; class Insecta; order Hymenoptera; family Ichneumonidae; genus Hyposoter; species Hyposoter didymator. The sequence continues at coordinate 4,643,011 of JBAJMU010000007.1, forward strand.
TTCAAGCGTCATCGTCTCGAAAGTTCAGGTTCATCGACGATATATTAATTTAGTATGTTAGATGTTTTCTACTCGATTATGAAAAATGGACCATGTCAAACGTATGGGAATCTTGAGGGGATCATAAAGAGAATGGTCGGGTTGATATTCGTTGTATTTTTTTCTAATAACATGGAATGCGGAATAAAAATAATAATTAATTAATAATTCTCGCATTTTTTTATTTTCGAATATCGTTTACGTAGAAATTATTTTTTCATAGCTTTGTTAATACAGATTCGAAAAGTCTCTCCAGCTATCGCGATGCTCGTCTTATCGAGGTCTGATCGCGATCATTATGAGCCACGTGGGTGCCCTCGTCGTTTTTCACTTCGTCTCGGAACGACATTCGATCGTTTCACCGTTACTCAATCAATTATATTTACTCAAAATCACCGCGTAACTATAATTCACCATGACTCTCAATTCGTTTAGTTACGAGTAGAAAAAATCCGTTCAACAATTTGAAAATCAAGAGCGAATGTCACGAAATTATTGAAATGTGGTTGTTAAAATTTCGGGAGCATCCCGCCGGAGAAAAATAGTCTCAAAAATCTTTCAAGTTGATCCAAATGTATAAAACAACTAGCCATGCCTGCAGACTTCGCCGGGGCCCGCAGCAAACCCATAGCTGGAGCAAAAGAGTACGAAGAGTTAATTTTTTTTTTTTTTTTCAATATCTTCAAATTTGATTTTACGAAGATCGCTATTTTTTTTGCAAACTGGCACTCTAACCACGACTCATTATCTTCATTTTCAAATGATCTTCGAATTGGTAATTAGCGATTTTCAATTTATTATCATTTATTAGTTGCTTCTGAACTTTGAAAGTCGAAAACGTGACGAAAGATGCGATTTTTTGGTTCGGGTTCGAAAAAACAATAAACTATCGGAATGCTCTACAGCCCATTCGGATTCACGAGCTTCATTCTTGTGAAAGATTCATCAAAATTGGTTCAATGGTTTTTGCGTGAAAAAGGCACGAACATAATTTAGCGGTATAGAGTTTTATATGTGTAGAGATTCTGACAAACGATTACTGATGCAAACAAATGAATCACAAGATAAATCGATCAATTACTTTTTCTCAACACGATGTATTTATGAACGAAGAGAAAAAAAACACGAGTTCATAAATCAAAACTTTCAGTGTACAGGAGATTCATTCAAATCAGAGAACGAATCAACTTTCTCTTGGCGCAAAGTCTTTCAAAAGAGTGTGAATCAGTTTAGTGAAACGATAATTCACGCCAAGACCCAAATAGTACTGTTTCAAAATACTATATAATTATTTTCAGTGCCGTAGAAAAAAGCGGTACCGAGGTAAATGTAAATTTGACGTAATGTAAATCATTCTCGACGATAATTGTCTGCGTGGTCCAAAAACCAAAATTTCACAACTGTGAGAAACAAATAAGTGCGTATAAAAAAATATAAATAGTATTTCGAGAGCAAAACTCAAGTTTTCACATCACACCGAAGCAAGTTCAACTGTTTACTATCTCAATTATTAATCAATTCTGTCAAGAGGTCCTTTGCACAAAAACCATTGACAATTTGTCTGCGTGAATTGAAAAAAAAAAAATCTGGCAAGCTCATGTAGGTGCTTAATATTTGGAAAAAGTTCTGAAAGAATTTTGCGAGTCGAATCCACGAAACCGCAAAATGTTGGCTCGATATGTTCATATGAATTTTTTTATAATTTTTTTTTTTTTAGTCAGAAGGGAGCGGACTACTACTATGGCTACTAAAACTATATACTGAGATAATAATACCCGAGGTCCTTTTCCACTCCCTCGCCTCTCGGTCCTTTNTCCGGGTTTTTTTTTTTTTTTTTTTTATTTCATTTATTTATTTTTTCTTTGCCTCCAAAGTATGTGTGTACTATAACCTCGCAGCGCTTCCTCTTCAGCATCCCCCTCGGTCTCTTACAGTTTCTCCCCCTTTTAGCTCGGCAAGGAATAGGAGCGTATACGGGTGGACGACAGAAAAGCCCGACTCCGGAGACAACATAAAGATTTAAGACTGGAAGATGCGCCAATAAACATGCTGTGCCCAGTCAGCCCTGCGCCTTTACCGCTGCATTCGCTTCTGTTACGTTCTCCTTCTCCTCTCTTTCTTTGCAATCTTTCCTCCTCCGTTCTCTCCATTCCCTCGCAGTCTTTGCTCTCCTCTTTTCATCTTTTTTCTCTCATTCCCTTTTCTCTCTTTCTTTCTAGTTCCTTTATTGCTTCGGTCCAACTATCTTTCACCCGCGTGGACCTAGACGAGAATTGCGCCCGCGAAACCGAACCCTCTTCATACCATAAAAACGAGGACAGATCTACGCTTTGGTGCTGAGAATTTTGGAAGCTTGACTGGAAACAAAATTTCGCTGAAAAACATCGATATTTTGTTCGGTACGTTCGACTAAACGTTTTTTTTTTTTAATAATCCCAAAAATTGTGTCATTTCAGCAAGAAATGTTTTAGAAAGTCGTTCCACTCGTTAATTTCGCTGACAATTCCTTTATAAATATACTGCCGAAATAACGAAAATTTGTAAATTATCCAAGAATATTTAGTTTACCGTTTTCAACGAAATATCGACGATTTTTAACAATATTTCGTTTCCAGTGTTCATTTTCGCATGAACAATATAACAATGATATTTTGTTTATACAAAAGAGAAAACAAAGACTCCCCCATGGTGGGCAAAATATTGAAGATTTTGGTCAAAAGTTACAGTCGAAAATGTCGAGGCGGAAAGCTGCAGATTGGCGCGGATTTTCATTGCGAATTCATAACTTTCTTGATGTTGTAAAAATCGCAAATTCTCAAGTGAACTAAGGGAAAAAAATTGGGTGGGGTTTTGTCATTGTACGAAATCAAGACTCAACGATTCTCCTCGCGATCGTACAGTCTGTAGTCGCTAAAAAGTGAGCAGAGACGGTGGTCCTGTCTTGGATTCACGCGCCGGAGTGTCGGAAGGAAAGTGACGATTTTTCCTGGCAAGGAGCCCTCCCATAAAGTCCCATTACATGGCTGTAACGATATAACTAACGGACCCAGAGCTGGGAAGGTGGGTTTTTTGCCGGAGGAGGAAAAAATAAAATAAAATGAGGAGCGTAAAAAGAGAAGATGAGAAAAAAATGTGTCTTTGAGATAACGAGATCGCGATACACCTGCCCAGGTGTATCGTAACCACCAACTAACTGCTGTTGGTTATCCTTACTTCTCGCTCTGGCTCGCCTTCTCTCTTGTTCTCTGGAATTCTCTTAGCGCTATAAAGCGAAGATTCTCGTTGCTCTCTTACTTCCTCTACTCTTTTCCTCCGGCGCAGAGTTTCTCAGTGTAAAGGCGAAAAAGATCGTTTCACAAAAGTAGTAGATCGGCAACGCGACGACGACGACGACGACGACGACGACAACGACGATGCGAGGACGACGACCAAGTATAAGGACGATGAGGGGACGATCGAGGAGAGAATAAGCGCAACGCGGCTAAACCCTCTTGCCAAGCGAGGCACAGGAGAGAGAAAGAAACGTAAAGAGAGAAAAAGGCCAAGAAGGAGAGAGAGAAAGGACGAGAGAAAATCTTGAGGGTGTCCTCTCTCGCAGTGTCCTACTCCTCGACTTATTTATTCTTCTCTCCGCGTTCTCCCTCGCCTCTCATATACCTTTCTTCCCGACTTCTTCTTCTTCTTCTTCTCCTTCTTTATTTTTCGTCCTTTTGGCCGTTTTCTGCTTCCGCAAACGACAGCCGCTTATTTATATCCGCGGTTCTTTGCATCGCGCGCACGGGAGCAAGAGCGCGCTTATACCTTTGCTCTCATACTACTATGTATTTACACTCACAGCTACGATCTGTATACTCGAACGCACATATATAGACCATTTTTGCGTCTCCAATGCACTTTTGCTTCTGTTTCTTCCAACTATCCCACACACAATTGTACATTCCTATGTATTATATGCTCCGGACAAGTATTTACTTTCTGCACATACGAGCTTACATCCAAATCGAATACTATCCATATCCTTGTGTTTCAAACGTTCACAAGAAGATTTTCTATTTTCTTCTGCAGTCGCAAAATTTTTCTCGAATCCCAACAAGAGTCTCGTTTTTCAAATTCCTCGCGTCGAGGGATTGATTGTTACGAAGACTTAATCACTGCTCCGATGACTGTCGAGTCTTCCGAGCCTCGAGAGCGAGTGGCGGTCCTTGGGACGAATCAAACCCCAATTCGTCCGCAGCACGTTGTTTCCCGAGAAATGAAAAATTGATGAATTTTTTTTTTTTGCTTTTATAAATTTGCAACGAAACTGCATTTTTTTTTCGAGCACTCGAATTTTCGAAGCTGATTCGAAGGAGTTAGAGCATCGTAAAAGACTGCGATGTTTACGAATAGACAGACGAGCTATGGACAAAAAGTCTATTTGCTGTCTATACGTGTGTCGCACACGTAAGAAAATAAATATACAGACGAAAGGGAAAAACTGGAGAATTGCAGCATCGAGTCACGAGACCCTGTGCTGCAAAGTCTCGAGAATCACGGAACGCAAAGCAATTCAGTTACTGGCATCACCTGTCAACGCAAAGTCCCATGTAACAGGTCTATATTACATCCCCACGATCTCCCCTATGTTTATTCTTATATGGACCGTTCCTTGTCGACTAATTCTTTTCCTATAGGTCTCCCCAAACCTATTCGAAATGGCAGGCAACTTTGTAACGAGATCTAGGTAAAGCTTGAGACCTTTTTCAAGTCCAACGTAACCTCCGACGATTCTGATCTTTCGAACCCTTTTTACGTGTCCGAATAAAAAAAATTAATCTTTTGAACGAATTTTTTCGTAATTCTATGATCTTGATGTTCTTGATTGGAAATCTGAAAGGAAAAGTAATGTTTTTCGTCACGCAGAAACCTGATGAGTTTCCAATATTGCCAAAATAATAAAAATCTCAATAATTACGAAGACGTGAAAACTAAGAAGTGCAAAAAAAAGGAAAATTATTCACGTCCGATGACAATGAGTAAAAAATAAAATCAGTAAAGTGGGAAATGCCCAGAACCAGTGATTGCGACGAGTTCATATCGAATTTCCCATATAGGCAGTATCTACAGTAAATGAATGTATATGTAGTTGTGGTAGCGTGGAATACACAGTACAAGAGTTTGCCGATCTACTGACACGGAGGTTGGTCACTCAAGCTCCGATTCACTAGCTCCGATTGTTCGTGTCTGCGAGAATTTCCATTGTTTTGTATCAATCATTCCACAGTCGGATCAATCTTTCAATGAAAAATTATCGTCATCGTTTTTATCGATGTTTTCGATCTTCGATCATTTGTCGGTGTGAATTTTTTAGTCTGCTTTCCACGCGTGGAACGTCGTCACATAAACGAAAGAAAATTTGGTCGATTGATCTTTCGAAATGAATGGATAAAATTGGAAAAACTCCGAGGTACGGCCTGGATTCCGATTTCTTATGAAGATTCATCCACCTCGAGCTTTTAATCGAAAAATAATGATGAATTATTAATAACAAAGCGTTTACTCCAAACCTGAATTGCAGGTGAAAAAGATTTTTCCATGAATCAAAAATCCAGTTGAAAAGCAAACAAAATTCATCGCACGAGCTAAATTTTCCCTTCGCAGCAACGGTCCATTTTGCCCCATATTTCGAGGCTGAATCTAAGCAACGCAAAGTCTAACGAAAAAAGGGTAATAAATTGGTCACAAAAGTCATTGATCTCAATGAAGACTTGCGGAAGTGAGATTTGGAAGTTTCTTTAAAAGGTGAATGCCTGGAATGATTTGTGAGCGATTTCGTTGCGTTCCGAAAGAATTTTTTTATTCTCTATATCGAAGAGGAAAGGGTTGGGACTGCGCTGAAGGCACAGAATCGAGCGCCACAGAGGGACACATAAGGGGAATATAATAGACGCCCTTGTCTCGCACTTGTATACGAAAACAACGATTCTCGCTGGTGGCTCGTCGAAAAAGGTATATACATACATACACAACGTTGTAAATGTGTGTGTATCAATATGTATATATATTTTAGAGGGGAGAGTCGTTTATAAGCAAAAGCGAGGCCGAACAAATAAATGCTGGAAAAACAGGAACAAAACCGACATTATGTGGCATTAACATACAAAGTATGTCAGAGATCCGAGAGGGCTTTTGGTCCCGATCGAGTAGGTAGGGAAATAACGTAGCGAGACGTTCCGGCGAGCATACCCCGCGCGCGCACTGTGCAAAAGGGAACCGAGGCAAAAGTCTTAACATTTTCTCTCCCTGTCTTTTCGCCTCTCGCTCTCTTGCTTCGACGAGAGGGTGGAAAAGGGACAGGATGATGCAAAATGGAGCGTGATAAAGTAGCAGCGGCTTATAAAGGAGAGAAGACCGGTAAAGCTTCGAGGCTGTGTACGAAAGTATACGAGGAAGCCAAATTGGTGCTAAAATGGACCACTCTTTGTATTTCATCAACGGGAGCACGAAATTTTTTTCATAAATACATAAAATATTGTCATCATTAACTAATTGCTTCAGATTCTTCTCCGAGGAGTTGCAATACCGATATTCTTCGAACGCTCCTGATTGATCAATGGGAAATCGATCGTTTCGCGAATGGAGGATAAAAAAAATGAATCTACTCGTATTTTTTCGTGTTTTTCTCAATTTTCTAGTCTGTGAACTTACGCATCTACGTGACAGCAAACCAAGCAGCACGCAGTGCCCAAAAACTGGAGGGGTCCAAATTCCAACCAATTCTCTGGCTGCCTCGATATCTTTCTTCTCTCTTTCCGTCTCTTTCGCTCCACCCAAGGAGACAAGTTTCCGTGCAGCGTTTACGCTATCCGAGCACAAGTCCCCCGCATCTTTGCGTCGTCTCGTTGTCTCCACTGTGTGCCACGCGGTGCGCGGCTTTAACGCAAAAGAGCTAAGGGATAGAGAGCCGGAGAGAGAAAGAGAGAGAAGTAAGAAAATCGAGAGAGAGAAGGAGTGAGAGGATGAAAGGAGGAGCGAGCGAGAGAAGAAAAGATAAACGGAGGTAGCGAGAGGATATGTTGGTGGACGAGGGAGTGAACCGAGAGAAACCTCTTTCTCTCGCTCACTCTGTCTCTCGTGAGAGAACTGCACCAAAGGGAGAACCGAAAGGCAGAAGCGAAAGGTAAATGCAAAACGAAAAATCGAAGGGCATATATCGAGGCGGTCTTTCCAACGACGCCAACACATACACACATACATCTATCCATGTATACTGCTGTACGCAAAATATATATATATATGCGGAAAAGGATTCTCTCCTTGGGTTCTCCTGCAAAGGGACTCCTGATCGCGGCTACCGCGCCACCGACGGCTACGAACAAACGCTGCATATCGCAAGTCATTTTTTCTTATCGCTCTCGATCTCAAAAAATCTTTTCCTGTCCAATTGGATCGAGATTAAAAGATTAAAATTGCTACATATATCCAAGAAATTTATACATCTTTTTCTCTGACGCACTCGATCTTTTGGAAACTCTTTTTTTTTCTCAAAAAAACGAAATAAAATAAAAATATTTACGATCCAAATTTTCATTTTTTAAAATAACAATTCATCGGTTCCAGTGAAGAAACAGTGAAGTAAACCCTTGGATTTGGCTTCGATGACGTATGAGATAGTCTCAGTCGCTTTGGGTATCCACGAAGTTTTATTTTTCAATTATAGGACAATCTTTATTATGGAAAATAATTTAAATGTCAAAATTCGATGAAATTGAAAATTTGAATATTTCGTTATACACGAAACAGGATTTAATCATCATATCGCATTTCCTAATACATTTTTTTTACGTGGTCAGAGTATCAACTCGAAAAAGGAATATTAGCATAGAGGCTCGAGAAAGAGAGGAAGGGACAAAAAGAAACAAGTTGTTTGAATAACAGATGGCCGTTTCATCCCTCGAACTGACTGAATTTCTAAGCAGTCTCCTCGAAACTATCCTCGTACCAATTTGCATACGGGGATAGATTTAGTGCGTTCTATATACCCTCGAGATTTATTACACTCCTGCGATACCCACACGTGACATTACAGACTCTAAACTCAATGGCAATAATTTCGAACTTGAATTCTTGATTTTTCAACATTTTTCATCGTTCACTTATCATGGCAATTTATTATTCAATCAAATTTTTCTTAGACCTACAAATTCGTCGTTAAAAAAACTTCGACGTTAGAGAAGTTAGAAACGAAAAGTTTCCTTTTTGCTTTGAAATTCTAGTCCTTTTAGAAAATAAAATTGGTGCTAGATTAATTGTTTTCTTCTTGCGATACGAAAATTCGACGAAAATATTTCGCACGCAGTGCCTTAATTTTTAGGACTTGTTCCGGAGACGTTCAAGATTTTCTGAATTATTACAAAGTTTTCAATACGCTGTACCTTGTTGTTTGTTTCTTACGTTGGAAAATAATTCTTCCGGATAAATTGTCATTGATGCGGTGCATGTTCGCTAGCAGCTTTCGGCGTTCGTTTCTCTTACTTCGGAGTTGGTCGCTACCCTGCTGGACATCGGCATCGGGAGTTTTGATGTCGCCTTATATTTCCCTTCGGATATGTTTCTATCACCCAGAACCGCCAGATTTACGAAAACGCGTCAGGGAGCCTCCTTGTTGTTGAGCAGCTTGGCCGTGACGTTACCAACGGTCGGTAACTTGAAAAATAAATTACGAGCACCAAAAAGTAATAAATACTATTCAAGCATGAAAAATATAATTTAATTATGAAAATCAAAATGAAATGATAAAAAACGTTATTCGATAATAATGAGAATGGAGTCTCACGAGTTACAATGAAATATTTCTTTATTCTGCCACTTTCTTTTCATCTTGTTTCAACAATCATTCGTCGAAGAAAAAACGAAGGAACAAGAAATCCATAACATGATCAATACCTGGCGTATAGTCCGGAAAATAATAAAACATCAATAATACAGGATCATTAAAGAAATGACTTGATTCAACTTGCTCAGCTCTTGCAGAGAGAATTTCATTTTTGTTCGAATGTGTCGATCGTTATTTCGAAAATTAGCTACTCCGTCCCTCACTAGAACTGTCATCAAACGTGTCTATAATTCTAACTCGTTTCAGAAGTTCAGAACACCTCAAGATTGCTTTACAGAAAACCTCATGATTATAGAATTACGGAGCAATATTTCCCAAAAGAAATTCAACATTTCGAGGATCAGGAATGTCTCATCCAGACGTGACTTTCTCTTTTCTAAGAGATACGAGGTACCCTTTGGATGCAAGGACTCCTCGACATTTGACGTGGACCTGGTAACGAGCCACCCAACTCAAAGCCGTTTCGGGACCGAAAACTTGGCTGATTGCTTCGGCTGGCAAAATTTCTGCACAGAAGAGGAAGAAACTTGATTAGAATTTTTACTTGAAAAATCCATGAACCTCAGGTCGATCTTTATAAAATTTTTTCTCTATAATCTGCGAAAAAAAAAACGCGCCAATAACTTACGGCAAGGATCGCTGTGTGTGAGCAGTTGGATGAAATTTTTCTTGGTAAATTCCTGTAACGCGGGCGGCACAACGCAACAACTGGCAAGATTTATTTGAACGATGTTCGGTTTCACATCCTGAAACACAGTGAAAAAGAAACAATTTTGAAAACTCGTAGCAATTGATTTTTTCGAAATATAATTGCATGAGAATTTTCGCGACGAAGGAAAACTCTGTATCGGACATTCAAACACTCACTGCTGCCCATTCGTGAAGTTGAATGAAGACATCGGTATCTACGTCGCTCACACCGGCACTGCAGACCGTTCCTTTCTGTACGTAATGTTCCAGCACCGGCCAGAGTTCTTTCAGAGCACCCAAGACTTCCTCGGAGGTTTTACCGACTGTGTCGTAAGAAATAACAACAGATTCTATGGAGCCAGCATCCAGGCTGGTCAAAACTGCAAAAACGTAAAAGATTCATCGATTAGAAGTCCCTGATACGTTGTTACTCGCACGAGCAACGGGCTGGCAAATAAAAAGAATTAGAAACCTTGTTCCAGGGCCTCGCCGAGGGCTTTTTTATTAGCTTGCGGAATAAACACTTTGACGCTGATTTTCAACTCTGTGCTCTCGACGTCGGTCAACGATAGGTTCTCGTTGCAGCTTATCTGTGTAAGGAAGAATATTACAAACTTAATCCTCCGCCTCGGTGTTTTCTAACGTTTCGATCGTTAAAAAGTATATTTACTGTATTCAGCGTGTCGTTCTTGCTCCGAGGCTCATTGAGAGTGATTTTCAGAGCTTCGACGAGCTGCGGAAAAAACATTTTGCCATGTTATTAATTTGTACACACGAACAATGAATTTTCAGACGTACAAACAGCGTAATTGTTATTTTGGTTTCTGAATTTTCATCAAATCCTCATTCCCAATGTTGCACAAGATCGTGAAATTTGAATGGAGTTACGTTAATTCGTAAAAACTACGATCGTTTCGTAATTAGTGATGAAACTTCATTTATCAGTGTTTTTATGACTTTCGTCCGAAGTCTCTATCACTCGAAACGTTGAATCACACTTGGGGGACGATTTTCAAGGTCTCTGAACTGGGAAAACCCTGTCCCGTAATATCGCACATAACCTCAAAACGATGTTTCGAATTAAATGTCAATTGCTCGGCATTATTGTTGAAAAAAATCGGAGAACGGAAAGAAACGAAACTGCGGTATCGAAATTCCGAACTGTTTGACATTTTTCAAAACAAATGATTGGCTACAGGTGGAAATAACCTAAAACATCGCTGACACATGCTCCAAAAAATCATTCGTATCGAACGACTGCAGAACTGTCATCTATCAATTTTGGTGAATTACTAATTGAGAAGGAAATTGTGCTCACCTCTTCCGAAGGATTTTGTCCAGCTTTCTTCTTCAAATCGTTCAAGGACAATATATTTCCAGTATTGACTAGCAGGTTGCGAGACGCCATTCTCATGGGTTGATTTTTACACACGAAAGTCTCTTTTTTGTTGTATAGATTTTGTATATATACGGGTATCTTTTTATGTACAATGTGGATTGTTAGCTTCGTGCACAGCGTGTGTGAGTCGACAGCCCAAAGTTTGAAAAAACGAATGTGCACTCCGATTCCTAATGAGCTCGCGATTCAGAGGGAACTGATAGATATTGCTAGCAACCCACGACGACGCTTTCTCGAAAAATGACTTGCACGATTTTGCTGCAAGATAATTGACCGTAAAAAAGGGAGAGCGGTTGATTGAAAAAAATGTACATATGAGAGCTTCGTTTACAGGTGGCCTTGAACATCGTGTACTATATGACATCGTGCTCTGTAAGTCTCGAATGGTCGTATACTTGAAATATCGAGATAAACCTTCTTTATATATCGATATAGTTCTCGATCGTGTAATAGTTTCGCTTCGTAAACATATATATAGTAATACGATCTATTCGAACGAATATTTATGAATCTATTAACGGTAATAATTCATCAATTGCGAACTGTATAGATTATTAACTTTAATTTGTCGTTTTAAAAATTTATTATTGAAAAGTTTTTCGTTGAATGACAATCTATTCGAATAAAATAGTAATTGACAGCGGGCGGCGCGAAAACGGAAGAGGGGAGCCTCGGTCTCGCTGTTGTGAATCGCAGAATTTTTTGGACCGTCCGCAATTCAAATATTTTACATAGCAATAGTTTGAAAAATTCATTTCACGATGTTTCATTAAACGAAAAAAATTGTTCGACTACACGATCTAATTGGTTGAAAAATAAAATGCACTTTCTGATCCGTCTCGATTTTTCCTGAATCTCACGAAATTGTAATTCGTGCAAACCAAATCGAAATTAAACTCCATGTCTTGCGCATTTTTCTCTTCTCCTTTTTCCCCTGGTTCAGCCGGCAATATTCTTGGCAGTGAAGAACGAACTTCTAGTAAGACCAATCTCGTCAGTCTCGCATCAACCACCGCACGGAGTGCGTCAGGTTCCATATTTTTCGTGCCGAATAATACTTTTCGATACATTTTCCAAATTCGTTTCATCGATTTCACACACAAAGTTTATCGACTTTGTCTCATTTCCGATACGGTAACACTTCAAGTTTTTTTTCGTGGCACATTTTTTTCATCGTGTCAATTTTCTATTCTTGAAGATGCAATTCGAAGTTCAATGAGAAATTTTAAGTAGAAAATACCAGAGATCCCATTTGAAACTTTGCATAGCACATGCTCTGATTCGTGAGATTCCAATTCTTAGAACGAAGACATCATAATTTATAACTGAGAATTACTTGAGAGGTTGAAATAACAATTAGAAAAGTGTGGAATTCTTGGTGCTTTTTGGAAACCCGAGAATTGCTGATTAATGCCAAAAATCCAGCTGCTACCGCGTCTCTTGATGATTTTTCCATGGATGCTATCAGCTCGAAAAACAGCAAATTGAAACATAAAAATTACGTGCATTGTATTGTAATGCTAAATGTACCAACAGTTTTTCTCATTTTCAGGATTTTTGAAATGTCGTTTCTACGATACTCGTTAGTTATATGGATGTGTCTATTGCTCATCGTTGGAATCCAAGCATTTAACTGGGGTGAGCGATAAAAAACACAAATTCCTTGAATTCGAGTGGAAATATTTTTCGCTAAATAAAAAATCTATGAAAAAATTCATATTAGTAACCAGTGAATCTAACTGAATTCTTGGTGCTCTCGTATCTCCATTCGAGGGCACAAAGGCTTTCCGTAATCGCGACTTCTCTCCATTTTTGAAAGAGGAGCTGCGACACAGCGTTATAGTATCGCACGGATGAAGTTCAAAAGCAAAACAAGCAAGGGAAGAGATATACTTCAGTATTTTTAGAATCCGAGATAAAAAACTTGACGTACAGCTGTGGACTCTTGATATAAGTTTTCAGAAACTTATCGAGAGTCTCATGTAGTAAAATACTTACTAAGAGCTCAATGTAACAGAAATCGTTTGAACTTCGTACTTCACGGATGCGTATTTATTCCAAGTGTGAAACGGTTCAAAACACCTCTCCGCGGCTTCGCAATGAATCCGATGCAAAAAAAGTTTCGATTGAAAGCACCCAAATTTGTAATGTATGCGATTAGCCAAATATATTTCCCGGGGATAATTTTCGGGTCTCAAATGTCTCCCACGGTGGTCCTGAAACCTAGTGGGTGTTCCGGCAAACGACGCTGGGCATAGAGAAATATTAAGAGATTCGGTGGCGTCTCGATCGATGGATTAAAAATCAAAATTCGATTAATGTGTTCTGAATTTAATGATACAGGTGAGAAGGTGCTGGCATATTCTGTGGGATCACGAATACAGTACATAAAGTACGGAAGTAACAATTACTTCGGATCAGGCGGCTTGATGACTCGCGTTTTCGGAATCGCGTTGTCTTCAGATCCAAAACGGATTTATTGGTCGAACATAAACGTCGATGATAAGAAGATAGCGAAATCGTCTCGATACAATGACGACTACCAAACGATTGTAGACACAGGTATACGATCCCTTACTTACATTCGATAGCAAGGCGTCCATCCGGGAAGCATGAACTTTCCAAATGAGAATGACCATGAAAGCTTTTCATAACTATATCAGTAGTTCATTTTTAATTTTCGTGAATTCTGTCTCGTATATGCAGCAGTATCTTGACATTTTATAGGTCTCGTCGCACCCGAACAATTGGCACTTGATTGGGCAACAGGAAATCTATATTTTATCGACAATGCTAAGAAGCACATCGGTGTCTGTACACACAACGGTTCATACTGCACAATACTATTTGATCAAACAACTATAGATACGCCGGGTGATTTGGTTCTCAATCCCAAAAACAGCGAGATGTTCTGGAGCGATTATGGAAGAAAACCTCAAATATGGAGAGCGGGAATGAACGGAGACGGTGAAGCGAGAGCTGTCGTTAGCGAAAATCTCGGTTCGCCCAAAGGCCTTGCAATAGATTATTCAAAGGAACGTTTGTACTGGATCGATTCGAAGTTAGAGACGATAGAATCGATAAGTATCAATGGAGGAACGGAGGATCGTCAACGTCTTTTAAAAACCAGGAACAAGCTGCTCCAGTCAATAGCGATAGTTGATGGGCAAATATTTTTTAACGATTGGAAAAGCTACACGATCGAAGCGATGGATATCGCGACTCGTGAAAATCGTGAAATCCTTGTCACAGAGACAGAGTTCATTAACGATATGGAAATTCATGATTATTCGTTCGAACCACCACTGCTGAATCCCTGCAAAAATAATCATTGCGCCGAACTCTGTCTCCTCGGTCCCGGTCCTAATAATTATACCTGTGCATGCAAGGTCGGCAACGTATTGAATGCCGACTTACATTCTTGCCGTCCGAGAAACGAACTTTCGCATCTGGTGATCGCTGCCGGTAATCAAATTATCCACTATCACGATGACATTCTCGGCAAAGCCCAAATCCAAGCAACTACCGTGCCGATACTCATGAATCGAATTGCTTATGATCGCAACACCAGAAGTTTAGTTGCCGACGATCAATTCACCAACTCTCTGTTTAGTTTAGATCTCGTAAATAACGAGGTTCGCCGGTTGACTTCTGTAAATAGCCAGTATTTAGGAGGCCTCGACTTCAATGATAGGAATAATGTTACTACTTGGTCCGTTACTGGCCTTCGCCGTATCGACCAAATGAGACTCGTCGATGGCACGACAACTCGTCACGATATAAAAGATCTACCTCACGATATTATTCGGATTCCTTATGGGTACGATAATTCTTTGTGGTTTGTAGTTTTCCAGGGTGAAATTTGTTCATACCCCGGGCAGTGTATTGTACGGATGGACCGAGAAATTTCTCTTGGCTCATTCCACAATGTTTTATACCCTCTTCCGGTCAAATCAAAGATATCATTAGCCTATGACGAAACTTCAAGGAGGCTATACTTTGCCGATGAGACAACCGGAACAATCGGATCTCTTTCCTCGGACATGATGTTCTCTTTATCTTCTCCGTATACAACCCGGGACACGAAAACCTTATGTTCCGGTGTCGAAAATCCCGTCAGTCTCGCTATTATGAATGGTAAAGTTTTTTGGACCGTCCGCAATTCAAAAATTTTACAATGGGTAGACATAGAGGATGTGAATTGTGAAATAAAAAGTCAGGTTCTTCCCATAGGAGAATTTGCAGGCATAAGGGATATCGTCGCAGTTGAAAACATTGCCACCTGAATTTCAAAGATCATGTTCAATTGATATTTATAATCCTTTCAATGGACTCGCGGCAAATACTTGCAAAATTGATTTTCTGATGTTTTTCTTTGAATGAAAACAACTGTTCGACTACACGATCTAATTGGTTGAAAAATAAAATGCACTTTTCTGATCAGTCTCGATTTTTCCTGAATAACGATACTGTAATTCGTGCAAACCATATAGAAATTAAATTCCATGTCTTTCGCATTTTTTCCATTAGGAATATTTTCACGAACATCTCATCGAGTCTTTTTGCCCCGTTTGAGGCTCTTAATTAGGACGTTCGACCGTCTCGATCCGGTTTTGAATTTTTCATTTCCCCTTTTAGCTCAATAAGCTCTATATATTCACTGAACTTAGGATTATCACGAGAACCGAGACATTTGTGTGGGATTGTAAAAAAATTTCGATCACCATTTATTCTCTGCAATCGAATCGTTTTTTTTAACAAGGGAGTCTCAAACACTGCACAAGTTATAATCGTTCCAATTTCCCATTACAAGTTTCCACAACATGCCGAAATATATGCAGTTTTTGTAATTAGTAATTTTTACGTCATTGATTTTGTGGGTTTTTTTTTCTTATTTTGCTACTGAACTGCAGGATTTCATGGGGTACAATCGAGCCAGATCGTCGATAACTTTATTCTATGGATAGTATATTCATTTTCATAAGACTCGCTCATGATGAACATTGAGCCAAACAATTTGCAACTTGCCTGTTTCTCCGAGACCGTTAAATCAATTGCTTGATTTTATGGGAGATTTTGTCTGCAACTCTGCTCCAGAATTTTCCCGTGGTTCGGATTTAGATTCATGTTCGACCGACACGTATTGCCTGAACAAGGAAATACATTTTTTTAACACGGGCACTTCAAAAAGAATGTAATGATGAAAAGACTTACTGAAGAGCTTCACTATTTTCAGAATAAGAAATTGAACAAAACTCTCATTTCAGGACTTTTTAGTGGACAAAGAAAATATTTATAATGAGCTACGAAATGATTGGATAATTAGAACAAGCCTGAAAGTTGATTAAAAATCTGCAAACGTTCAGAAAATAAAAAAAAAACAGCGAATGACCAAATTGGCTTACACAAGACCGCAGATTACGTCGGATTCGTGATGTCCGTTTGCCAGAGCCTGCTCAAAAAAGTTCTCGACACCCGACGGAACTCGATGCAGTACGAGAACTTGATTGGTGATAAAATTTGTGTAATTCGATGTCGGTGGTGGGCTTTCTCCGATCCCAAGAACTCGGCCATTTCGATGATAATTGAACTGGGGAATAGCGATCAAAGGTTTCTGGGGACCTCCACTTGCCTAGTGCGGTATTTCGAAAAAGAATAAAGCGATTGCACATCATGAGACGTACGTAGGAAAGTCTCAAGATATTTAAATCGCTACTGTTAATAATTTCATTCGAAAAAAAAAAAAAAACATGATGTACGAAATTAAAACGGAAGCAAATTGCTGTACATTTCGTTTTAGGGGATAAAATTGAAAAAAAAATTGTTACATTGCCTTAAATTACATTTGTAATAGCAAGTGCTTTTCCCGCCTCATTGCAGTGATCGCCAAGCTTCTTTGCCTCGTGTATCAAACCAATATACGTTCCGTTTTCGAGAAAGAAATAGACACCCAGTGTCACTAGCGGTTGGTTCGAGGAACGTTGACTGAAATATACATATCCTGCCTGTAAACTGTCGCTGTCTTTCTCCGGTGAAAGTATCGCAGTCCCGATCAACTGTTCGAAGAAAAATATAGCTTTGAAATCCGCAAAAATATCCTTCTATTAATCCTGGAACGGTAAACTTTTTTTTTTACGTATTTCGGTAATTTGGGCTTCTAAATGGCCCCAATTTTGAAAAATTCAAATCTCCGGTAAAATTTATCGAAATTTTGATGTCAGTTTCGAAGGACGACAGCACGTTTCGTCTTGAGAAAATAAAAAACAAACTGACATTTGATACTTATTCCGATATGATATGAAAACAAACATTTAAAGTGTCGTCGTGATTCCAGTCGCCATGCTGTTCGGTGGCTGCTGACGCTGCCAAAAGTAATACGATCGCAATTGTCCTCATTGTCAATGTTTTTTTTTGTCAACAATTACTTCTTCGACTTTTGACTCTCTGTAAAAAAAATTTCACGAGCGTCAACTATTTAGCAAACATTGCTTCCGATGATATTTGTGATTTCAATAGAGAGCGGACAAATGTTGGGTGAATTCTGACATTTATGGATATTATTCAAAACACCAAAGCTTGATAGTTGTTCATGTGCTTAAAAAGCATAGCCAAATATTTGCAAATGTGACAGAGTTTGGGTGCCAAAAATATTTAAAGAAAACTGTAATCTTTGAGGCGAGTAAGGGCTCTAAATATCTGCACTCGATATTCGGCTTTTTCCACACATTTTTAAACTCGAATCCGTCAACTTAATCACGAATATGATGGAATTTCGTCCATCTCGTCTTATTAATTCCTTCCCTACGATATTGAGTTTTTTCGAAACGATGCACGATCAAGTATAACTCACCCAGTTTTGTGCATGCACGGGGAAGAACGGATATCCCTGCATTTCATTATCTCACTCGTATTTATATAGCTACGAACGCAAAGAGGTATGAAAAGCATTTAGATCGTTGCGTCAACACACATTCGTGCACTCAGTGCAACGCTTTTGTCGAAGCACGTAACTTATTATTTGAAAAATAGATAAAAACGTGCAAAAATGTAGAAAACCCGATGCAGGAAATGTACGAATATACAGAAAACTATTTTTTATCTTTGATAAAGGAATTGCTTCCATAGTTCAGAGCTTGCGTCTCGTATCAGCGACATGCACGCCGATGTTTTTCCTGACTCAATTCTTTTCTACGAATAATCCTAATTATTCAGGGAAAATCAATTTCCTTCATTTTTTCACGTCTTTATCACTTTTTGTAAAAATAAATCACGAGGAAATTTCTGGAGCACGTACTTTTTTTTATGTTAAAAAATCTTTATGTTGGAGGTAAGAAGAGAATTTTTTTTCATCGGCAACAGATCGATGAAGAAAAAGAAAGAAAAATGTTCGGGATTACAATTTCGATGTCGATCTTAACGAAGATTTTCATTTCGAATATTTTTGTTAATGCGTGCGATGAAATTACTGAAGTATCTGCAGCGGAACTTGAGACAAAACGCCACAAACGTTTTTGTCCGATTATCGTGGCGTATCCACAGCCTTTCCATTCTCTATCCTACCGACCGCATCATTTACCATAAAACCTGACGAGCGACATTCTGTGTAGCACACGACCAGCATTTCCTGGTCGGTGAGTGGCGCTCGTGGTCGCTAGTGCGAAAGGCGAAGGCGCCACACTGTGCATATCTTGCACTGCATGGACCGGAAGTGCATGGCAACTGGGAAAAATCGTGCACTGAAAAATTATTCAATATCAATGAAAATATAAACTCTCCATCAGTTTTTTCCTTAAATTTCAAATCCTCTTAAACAATATATAAACAAATAAAACGTCCAAGTCCATTTTTCCAGGAGATGAAAAAAATGGGCGCTGACTTTACACCAAAAAAAGAAAAATTCCGTTAAAACTATTAACTCTCGAACCATTTTTATTTTCTCTCCAATCCTCTCGAACGATTCGAATAAACAAAACTTGTTCACGAAGGTTTTCCTGACGCAACTGAGAATAAAATCATCATAAACATATAATCGTCCGGTAGCACTTTTCTTTGATCGTTGCGGGACAAAAACTGATCAGACACTGACATTTAAAAAGAAAAAAAAGAAAAATTGCGCAAACGAAAGGCTTAGATAGCATTGTGCACACTGAAAAGTACAAGCGCTCCAAGAATCTCGTTAGCGATACGTTTATTATAAAGAATATAAGTTGCTAATGGCAAATTGCGTATTTCCAGCATCCAATGAGAACGAAATTCCTAATATATTTCGTAAACAATTGATTTTGCCAATAACTGGAGATTCCCAAACGATTACTGTCTGACCAAACAAGAGTTCAGTCCCTCCCATGATTTTCTTTACTTGTCCATGGAATTTTCAACATTTATTAGCCAATTTGTTTATCTATCGAAATTTTTTCACTGCGTGGGGTTGCAAATACGAATACGTCAGAAAGAAGCATAAAGTGTATCGCGTTTGATAACCCACGACATTATTGTGCGCGTGACGACACGAATTGAGAAATGCTTTTTTTTTTTTTACCACACGCGTCTCTGTTTCTTCTCATTCGTAGAGCACACATAATACAATTCCCACTAATAAATCCCAACACAGAATGTGCTGCAGTGACAAGTGTTCGCTCGCTATAATTTTCGCCGATTAAACATCCAACAACCTTGCTTACGTTTGATAATTGAACTCGTTACGTATAAGTTTCTCGATGNTTTTTTTTTTTTTACCACACGCGTCTCTGTTTCTTCTCATTCGTAGAGCCCACATAATACAATTCCCACTAATAAATCCCAACAGAGAATGTGTTGCAGTGACAAGTGTTCGCTCGCTATAATTTTTGCCGATTAAACATCCAACAACCTTGCTTACGTTTGATAATTGAACTCGTTACGTATAAGTTTCTCGATGTGATAGAGGGGAAGATAAAGAGATTGAGATCTCGCAGCAAGGAGATAGTAGTATCTCGGGACTCGTCGGTTTAACACACACAGCGCAGTCGCGATCGTGCGGTCGGACGTACCGCGTCGAGAATCTTCTTCCTGCAGGTTCCTCTGTGCGTGTGATCTTTCTTTCGTTAGATATAACTTTTTTTTCACTCCGGCCGTTCAAAGTGTCTGATTGCGGTCTGATTAAGCACGTGAGTGCTCGAGAGATAATCACCGGCAATAAGTTTTTCTCTCGAGTCCCTTATATTCTCGTCGAGATTTCGCGGAGCTGCACTTTGTTGCTAACTGTTGAACCGTCTGGAAAAAAAAAAAATTGCTCCCAAAATCTCTAAGCTGCCGAATTGTCTTGCAATCGGCTCGTGCTCCGGAAATCTTGGAGTGTTTACCAGTCGATGGAATAGTGTTCCATAAAATTGAGGAAATTATAAAATTAACGTTGCTTCGACGTTGAGCATCGAAACTGCAAAAATTATTATTACGAACGAATTAATACAAAGAAAGTGCAAAATTCTCGGATTTTTCGAGCATTTTTTTATGTTTTTGTGAACCAATGTGAAGAATTCACATTAATTTCCAGAAAAGGTACGTCCACTCTCTGTTTTTCAAAGCACTTTGAGCAATATTAATTAATTTTGACGTCGTGTCTTGGAGAAATTAAAAATCACCTAAACTTTCGAAAAAAAATGTTTGATCCAATGCACACGGAGCTTGTACGTCGCTGTAACTCCGAAACTAAATGGTCAAAATTCTTAAATTTTTTAAAACAATCTTCATAATACATTTTTCTGTTCTGGAGAAAAAAAAAAACAGAAAATAAAATTTCGGAGTTATTCCTGAAAATCTCGAATACATTACGGTAAATCTTATGGAAAGTATGCAGTTTTCTCGACGGGGCTATGAATATGTCGTCAGAGTCTGAACAAATTTTGTACAACAACACTTGTCAGACTAAGACGTTGAAGCACGTGGTACTTTGATTACGTCACTCGCACCCAAACGCTCACGCATTTGTATAGACGAATTTGCTTTCACAATATTCGGAGGCCGGAGGGAGGAGCCATAACATGTTTTCCGTTACATTCTTTACGTTCGAGTGCACAGTGTGTTGGTGTGTCTACTTCTTCTCTTCCCGAACATAATAAACGTCTGTAATAATTAATCTAACGTGCCAATCACAGAGGCACCACTGTAGCAGATATTCCTATGCAAAAATCTGCAGAACTTGCATTGGAATCACTGTCTCCTCGAACCTTCGCATTCCTTTGGAGGCAAAACCTGTTTACTCCAAAAAAACATAACGAAATCTCGTTCGATGCAAAGTTTTCATAAAAAAAACTTGATCAAAAATGAGAAGAATGGATTTAAAAAATACTTTAGTCATTTTCATAGTTTTCGATTTATCGACTCGTCAGAAAAAAAATCAAAGAAATTTTTGGGAATTTTGGTTTTTGGAAAAAGAATCGAAATCATTTTTTTTATGGGTCCATGAAAATGATGATGATGATTGGAACACCTTGATCGGGAAGCAAAGTCTCAGGCAAAAAGTAGTGAACTCAAAAGTTAGCAAAATTTCTTGGAATATTTTTCACGTCTTATCGAGCAACGCAGTAAATCCTCGACGTCGATCGACATTGTAATAACTACTTAAGCCGATCAAGAGCTCTAACATTTGAACAGTCGTTATGCTAATACCAAGTACTCGTCGTAACAGGCACGAGACAACTTTGCGTTATATGAATGATCTTGTCTTGACGAGATTCTGTCGAAATAATTATAAACAAAATGGAATTATTAATACGTAACTGATGATGATGAAAAAGTGAGTGTGGATTGAATCTATCAAAGCGACGATTTTTAGGGATTCCTGAAAAACATGGAACAAGCAAAAATGAATGGATTTTCGATCAAGACGAATGGAGAAACAAAGACGAATCATACGACCGGATTTGAGTCCAACAAATCGAAGGAATTCAACACTCTCGTATTATACGTGAATGGGAAAGAGGTAGATCTACACTTTTTAATCATTATGCACTTGGTTTTGATCCTCAAACTCGAGGAACTCGAATCAAAGAAAAAAAAATAATTGAAAAAAGTTTTTCAATCATTTTTAGTAACAAGTATTTCGAAAACATTGTTTTGAAAATGAAAAATGCTCGTTACGTCGTGGGTTTTTGGAGAGCATTTTTTTCTGGCTCTTCAAACGTCTCACCCCGAAATAATTCCATTTTATTCTCAATCACAATAAAAATAACAATCATTATATCGATGAAATGTAGATCGTGGATTCCGCTGTGGAGCCTGAATGGACGCTGCTCTACTATCTCCGAAACAAACGTATCCTTTCGTTCCAAAGCGTTTCGAGACTTGGATATTTTATGAATTCAAAGTGGCGAAACGTAGAAAATGAATTAGACATTTTAATTGTTTTTTGAGTGATTTTCTTTGACCAATGTCGAAATAGTACGGCTGTGTGGCACGAAATTGGGATGTGCTGAAGGAGGCTGTGGAGCGTGCACCGTAATGGTGTCGCGAATCGATCGCAACACTGGAAAAATTGTGTATCCTTTTTCACTAAAAATATAATTCCCTTTCGCGAGTTAAAAAAATATCAAAAATGTTTAAAATCGTCAAACGAATCATTATGAATTTTGATTAACATTTTTTCGAGGAAGAAACTTTCAATATTTTTCTGAACCTGCCAATTCCAGTCACTTAGCTGTCAATGCTTGCCTCGCACCAGTTTGCAGTCTCCATGGAATGGCAGTCACGACTGTCGAAGGAATTGGCAGTACGAGAACAAAGTTGCATCCGGTTCAAGAGAGAATAGCAAAAGCTCATGGTTCGCAATGTGGGTTTTGTACTCCCGGCATCGTTATGTCGATGTACGCTTTGTTACGTTCCATACCAAAGCCAACCATGGAAAATCTCGAAATTGCATTCCAAGGTAAAAAAAAAGTCCGACGTTTTATTTTTGTGAAACACCAAAAGAATAATTTTCTTGTCGACATAATTATGATTGAAAAAAATTTGTAGGAAACTTGTGTCGATGCACTGGCTACCGACCAATCATCGAAGGATTTAAAACATTTACCGAAGACTGGGAACTCTCGCAAATGTCATCAAAGCTTAACGAAACTGAATCCAATGGCGAACCGAGAACTTGTGCCCTGGGGGATGCTTGCTGCAAAAAAGCATTTACTTCCGAGCCCACGGAGGTTTTCAATGCAAAGGAATTCTGTCCTTATGATCCTACACAAGAGGCAATATTCCCTCCGAAGTTATCAGTAAGATTTAAATAAACAATCAACTTTTATTTGCTCATGAATTTTTCACAAGTTTCATTTCTCACCATTTTGGGAGTGAACACAATATTTTTTTTTTTAACTCGAGGCTGGAGATCTGCGAGAATCTAGAAAATGCAACGAAAATGATGAATAATTCAATTTTTTTCAAAGAATTATCAACTAATTTGTCAAAACGATGAAAAAAATACTTTTTCAGCTTTCGGCTGAATTAGATGAACAATATCTCGTTATCAAAGGAAAAGAGGTGACTTGGTACAGACCGACTACACTGAAGCAAGTTTTACAGCTCAAGGAAAAATATCCACACGCAAAAATCATAGTTGGGAACACAGAAGTCGGTAAATGACAAAAATATCGGTGTCAGGACAGAAAATCTTTCCAATTTTTCGTTTTCGAATTGCATGAGTGAGGCGCGTTTACAAAATTCCTAATTAAGTGACTCTTTTTCCGTTTTTCAGGCGTTGAAGTCAAGTTCAAACACTGTACGTATCCGATATTGATAAATCCAATGCAAGTGAGAGAAATGCGAGAAATTACCAAGTTGAATGATGCAATGCGCTTTGGGGCGAGTGTCACT
The DNA here is from genome assembly GCA_037952995.1 of Hyposoter didymator. NCBI lineage: Eukaryota > Metazoa > Arthropoda > Insecta > Hymenoptera > Ichneumonidae > Hyposoter > Hyposoter didymator. Next base: position 4,666,854 of record JBAJMU010000007.1, read on the forward strand.
CTCGTGGAAATGGAAGATGCTCTCAGGCAACAAATTCAAATCGAACCAGGTAGAGAATTATCAATTTTCTTTGGTTCACTCAGTCCCTGAAATTATTTGATATATATATTTTTTTTCAATGCACTCACGAAAAGCGATGATTCTAATTTGCAGAATCGCGGACGAGAATATTTTTAGAAGTGGCAAATATGATGCACTGGTTCGCCGGAAAACAGATACGAAACGTTGCGGTAAGTTTGCCAATAACTTGGCAGTTTTTCCATAATTTTAAAATATTTTTTAACTTTTATTTGATTTTATTTGTACAATCTGTTAATATTTTTGAAAAAATCAATGAAATGATTGTTTTTATTTAATTAGAGAGTTCGATTAACAAGAATTGTGTAATATTTGAAAAAATTCTTGTCTGAAACTTTCAACACCATGCCTGACCGAATTTTGTCACATTTTCGTAAAGAATTCGCAATGAAATTCCAAATTGGTATCGAAAAATTGGAAAAACCCCATAAAAATGAAATGGGAGCGGGAGGAGCCGCTGGTACTTGATGCAATGGAGTTTTGCTTGTTTTAGGCGATCGGAGGCAACATTATGACCGGAAGTCCGATATCCGACCAAGTGCCGGTCCTAATGGCAGCGAATGCGAAGTTGACATTTTCGAGTCTGGCTGGAAAAACGAGAACAGTTCCATTGGACCATACGTTTTTCGTTGGTTATCGTAGGAACGTTGCTTTGCCGGATGAAATATTGGTTTCCATCGAAATCCCATACACGAAAAGTTCGCAATACTTCGTTGCGTACAAACAGGCGAAAAGGCGTGACGATGATATCGCGATTGTTAATATGGCTTTGAACGTGACTTTCAAGCCCAACACGAATGAGATTGTGGAGGCTCATTTGGCTTATGGTGGGATGGCTCCCACGACCAAATTGGCGGTTAATACTTGTCGCGATATGGTTGGAAAGTACGTTGCAATTCGTTGCAAGAAAAATTAGCAAAAAACTTCAAAATTTTTAAGTTGAGTAATTTTCGTTCGTTCCCTTTCGATTGTTTTAGAAAATGGGACAACGAAATGCTGGAATCGACTTATCAGTCGCTCGTCGAAGAATTTCCATTGCCTGACAGTGTTCCGGGAGGACAAGTTCATTATCGTCGTTCCCTGACCCTGAGGTAATTAACGAAAAAACGAAACATTAATATCGATGTAAAAATGCAAAGCCAGGAAATCGTTTCTCAGGATCGACGTTATTTCAAGTTTTGTGAAAAATTCTTTTCCAGCTTATTTTTCAAGGGTTTCATTGAAATAACGAAACAAATGCGTCGAAATTTGCCAGGGCTCGAACCACTGCCTCAGGAATTGATCTCGGCGTCGAAAGGCTTTCATTACGTCGTACCAAAAAGTTCGCAATATTATGAATTGGTACGTAAAAAAACGTCAAATTCAAATTTAAGAAAAAAAAATGCATTTCAAGAAAATTCGATTAATTCTTGAAAATTGTTTTTTTTTTCTCATGATGGAATTGCATTCAAATATTAATTGAACAGAAATTCAATTAATATTTGAAAAATTCAATTAAAATTTCAAAATTCTGAAAAAACCTTGAAATTTTCGAAAAAAAAATTCGAACAAAGATAACTCAAGAATGAAATGAGGAAATGAAATTTGAAAACTATAGGCACCCAAAGATCAAAACCCTGACGATTTGATTGGAAGGCCAATCGTGCACGCGAGTGCTTACAAACAGGCGACAGGTGAAGCGATTTATTGCGACGATATTCCTCAATTTACCGACGAGTTGTACATGGCACTGGTACTGTCGACGAAAGCACATGCAAATATCGTAAAGATTGATGCCTCAAAAGCACTGGCCCTGGAAGGCGTCGTTGCGTTTTTCAGTGCGAAGGACATTCCGGAGCACCAACGATGGGTCGGGCCAGTCATGCACGACGAGGAAGTCTTTGTCTCGAAAAAGGTAGTCGCTGGAATTTCGAGCAAAAAAATAAGAAAATTTACTTGAATAAATTTATTGACCAAGTAATTGTTTAATCTTCAGGTAACCAGTCAAGGGCAATCCATAGGTGCCATCGTCGCAGTCGATCAGAACACTGCACAGAAAGCAGCGAGGATGGTCCATGTCGAGTATGAAGAACTTCAACCCATCATTATCACCATTGAGGTATTTTTCCTATTTTCTAAAATTTTTAAACTTTTTAAAAAATGAGTTATCAAAATTAATTAATTGAATTTAATTAAATTTAAATTAATTTAATTTTTTAATAAATTTCTTGGAATATTTTGTTCGTTCCATTAGGACGCCATAAAAGCAGAGTCTTACATTCCCGATACACCGAGACGTATCGTAAACGGAGATGCAGAAAAAGCTTTCGCGGAGTCCGACCACATTCTGGAGAATGAAGTACGGATCGGAGGCCAGGAACATTTTTATCTCGAGACTCATGCTTCCCTCGTTATTCCCAAAGAAGTTGATGAGCTAGAAGTTTATGCCTCCACTCAGCATCCATCAGAAATTCAAAAATTAATTTCTCACGTACTTCATATCCCAATCAACAGAATTAATGTTCGAGTTAAACGTCTTGGCGGTGGGTTCGGTGGTAAAGAATCCAGAGGCATGTTGGTCACTTTACCAGCTGCTTTCGCTGCCTACCAGTATGTATTCATTTTTCATTTTAAACGTTTTTTTCATTTATTTATTTATTCACTTATTTATTTATTTATTTATTTATTTATTTATTTATTTGTTTATTTATTTATTTATTTATTTATTTATTCATGTATTTATTTATTTATTTATTTATTTATTTTGCAATAGATTAAGAAGACCAGTACGTTGCATGCTGGATCGTGACGAAGATATGATGATAAGCGGTGGAAGACATCCGTTCATGTTTAAGTACAAAGTCGGTTTTACCAACGAGGGATTGCTTAAAGTAGTTGAAATAAATATTTACAACAACGCCGGTTATTCGATGGATTTGTCACATTCGGTATTAGAGCGTGCTATGTTCCATTTTGAAAACGCCTACAAAATACCTGTTTCCAAAGTTTATGGATACGGATGTATCACGAATTTACCATCGAACACAGCTTTTCGTGGATTCGGTGGACCACAAGGCATGTTCGCCGCGGAAAACATTATGTGGGACGTTGCCAATTATCTTGGAATCGAAGTCGCCAAAGTAAGCCCAAGAAAAAAGTGTTTTTTATCGAAAAAATGTAAATTATTGGAAAACACACATTTCGTTATTCATTTTTCCAATTTTTTACTCACATTTTAACGAAATTTCGTATTTTTTTATTTTATCAATTTCCCTCACGATTATTATTGTTTTTCTACAGTTGTCGGAGTTGAATCTGTACAGGGAAGGCGATACGACACACTACAATCAACCCCTCATAAATTGCCCCATAAGACGATGCTGGACCGAATGTTTATCGACTGCTAACTTTGCGGAAAGATTTACAGCGATTCAAAAATACAATCAGTAAGTGAGACTCGTGTGTCGAGAGTTCTACGGAGATTGTGACGACACAGCCAAATTTTTCGTAACGAATAATCGACCAAGACTGATCAGCAATTATTTTTTTTTTTTTTTACAGAGAGCATCGCTACAAGAAAAAGGGAATCGCAATAATACCAACGAAATTTGGAATTGCTTTTACAGCTTTGTTCTTGAATCAAGGCGGAGCTCTCGTGCATGTTTATACGGATGGTTCGGTGTTGATAAGTCACGGTGGAACGGAAATGGGCCAAGGTTTGCACACTAAAATGATACAGGTAGCGAGCAGGATCCTCAAGGCCAACCCCGACAAAATTCACGTATCGGAAACTGCGACTGACAAAGTACCAAACACTTCGGCAACTGCTGCCAGTGCTGGATCAGATTTGAACGGAATGGCTGTAATGGTAAATTAAAAGACGATGAAAAATTCATTTTCTATTTAAAAATTGGAGCTGGAAAGAAAATTGAGAAAAAAAAACGTTCCCTGTCTGTTTCCTTCAATTTTTCTCATTTTTTTATTTATTTTTCTGTCTAGAACGCCTGCAACAAAATAATGGAACGATTGAAACCCATAATCGATGCTAATCCAAACGACACTTGGGAACAGTGGGTCTCGAAAGCGTACTTTGGAAGAATCAGCCTCTCTGCAACTGGATTTTATAGAACGCCCGATATCGGATATTCTTTCGCAACAAACTCTGGTTTCCCTTTCAATTACTACACGTACGGAGTTGCCTGTACCGAGGTTGAGATCGATTGTCTGACCGGAGATCATCAAGTATTGAAAATTTATCATCAACATATTTTTATTTATTCGAGTTTCGATTTAAAATCTTTTCCAAAGAGAAATGTCCTTCAATAGTGTGAAATTTATTCTCATCCATTCAACGTTAATGAATTCAATTCTATGATAATTTATTCCAGCCAATTTTGTCTTTTTTTTGCATAATTCAGTGAAATATAAAGTTCTAAAAAGCTCGGACAAAATTTAAAGGGAAGGATGACTTTTCTGAAACATAAAAATCAAATGTTTCGGCGATATTGAGTTTCTGGAAATTTGTTTGGTGCAGGTACTGCGAACTGACATTGTAATGGATCTGGGAAATAGTCTGAATCCAGCGATAGACATTGGCCAAGTAGAAGGTGGATTTATGCAAGGCTATGGATTGTGCACCCTCGAAGAACTTATCTACTCGCCTACCGGGACACTTTACAGTCGAGGACCCGGCGCGTACAAGCTTCCTGGGTTCACGGATATCCCCCAAGAGTTCAATGTCTCTTTACTCAAAAATGCTTCCAATCCACGAGCGGTATATTCATCGAAGGTAAAAAAAATGAATTCTCAAGTAAATGAGTTACTCGCGTTTCCACGAAAATCAATTTTTCCTTCTACCCAATGAATCGTGTAGCTAGAGACGTATTCGTGAAGAGAAAAATCAACAACGACCATTATGAAATGAATTTCAGGCTGTCGGAGAGCCGCCGCTGTTTCTCGCATTTTCTGCATTTTTCGCCATCAAGGAAGCGATCAAAGCAGCCAGAAAGGACGCAAATTTGACCGGACCTTTTAGATTAGATTCCCCGGCTACTGCTGCCCGTATCCGGATGGGATGTTCCGACCATTTGACAGAAAAGGTGAGAAAAAACCGCAGCTTTTGTCCTGAAATGAAAATTGATGATAACTGGAAAAAATAGAGTTTCTTATACTTTTTGTTTTTTTTTCCATTAATTTTTCCGTCAAACTCGTTCTCTCTGCTGCAGTTCCCAGTGCCGGATATGAAAAAATCGTGGAACACCGTACCGTGAGCCATGATGAAGGGAAAAATGGCTCAACCGGAATAACGCTTCAAATAGGCAGAAGAAAATTATGAGATTATTTATGAATAAGCTTTACCGTAGAAAAATTCGATTTTTTCGAACGTAGTTGTATTTTTAAAATATATTACAAATAAGAATTGTACAATTATGATTATGCGTGTTATTACTCGATTAACTATACGACTATCAAACGCTGCTTATACCAGATTTTTCTACCGTGTCTAATAAAGCTTGCAAGTTTGTTTCAAAGAGCTCGCACCTGATGGGCATTTCCAGCGAATAAAATGGATTTTTTAGTGCGTAATCGGCGTACAGTTCGTAAACTCGCTTACAGAGGATTTCCATGCCAGGTTGGGAGGGTTCCGCGACCAGCATGAACTTAACTCCCGTCAAAGTTTGGTAACAATACAGCCTGAAGGTATCCGACTCCAGAACCTCGATTCCGGAGCATCGTGGCTCCGGACTCAATTGGCTAGCTATCGCAAATAACGGATAGAACATTGAGGCGAGGAAGATCTTTTCGTTGGTGGTCATTTTGGCGCGACAGAACTTTAACGTTATTGGGAAATTCTTTTGCTGCTCCAACATTTCCAGAACATCCCTCCCGTCCTCGAGCTCGCGATTCACCACCGGATTTCCATTGACCGCTGTCAGTACGTGACCGACTACAATTTGAAAGTTTTTTTTCTTTCTGATCAGCCGATTCGATGTTTGAAAATTTCAGCGATGTGAATTTTTAGGTTAGATCGCTTGACAACTGACAGATTAAGAAAACTAAAGTTTTCATGACCGTGAGTTTGAGCAAATTATGGCTTTGCCAGTTTGTAGTCGTGGGCTAATGGTTCGCATGAATAATTTTACTGTTTTAACATCGCCTACCGTTGATTCCGTCCCTTTGGCCGAAAGCGACGACGATCTTCTTGTTTTCGTAGGCCAGCTTGATATCCAGTGGATACGAGAAAACTTTCTCGTTCTCAACTTTCGGCACATTGTGATCGTGATTGAATATCAAACCTCCGGATTTTGAAACTATGTAAACACCGTATATGACCATTGTTTTTATTTATATTTGAGGTTAGAAACGTCTGAATTGGTTGGTCGTATCGAAGAACAACATGGAACAAGTGTTTTTCCTTCCCAACGTGAATCAGCTGTCACTCGGTACTTTTGGTTCTCGTGCAGTCAAGTAACCCGACGGGAGCAACATTACCTACGTACGAAAATTCAGTGTTGACGAGCAGACGACACGAACGACAGACGTTCGACGCGATGTGTGTTGTCACCGGGCACAGTTATTTATAAACGTGATCAGTCATGTCTCGTGTCAACAAATGTTGACAAGAAGCGACAATTGTACTTATCATTTCCAAAATACTTTAAAGTCGAAAGAATTCTTTCACTTTCACAATCAATCGCTCTAAAAATTACATCGAGTTTAAATAGAGAGGTTATCGTCGCACATCAGCTAGTGTTTTTTTTGCGTTCTTTATCGCTTCCAATCGAAGTTTAAATAAAAAAATCAATATTTATTCAGTGATCACCATGTGCGATGATGAGCAAGATGAATCCAGCGATCAATTACCTGAACTTCCGAAAACTGCGGTTTTGGTACATAGCTTACCATTGCCAAATGAGACGCCAACGGTAAAAGGTGAAGTTCCGCTAATTATTTCACCGAAAATTCACTACCCGTGTGTTCGATAAATAACAAAATATTCTCTACAATTTCCTGTGAATCTCATTTCGTCTTTCTTACAATAATTCTTATTATTATCGATTCTATGCCCGACAATAAAAATTGTCAACAAAATGATACAAAATCGAAAATACTTTACTGTGATTGAAAAAAATGGTCAAGTATTAATTTTCGAATAACGATTATAACGCGTTATTGTAATGATTATCGTTTTTGCTTTGAAATGCGCCCTTTGTGGGAATGTTTGACAACAGGCTACGACTGGAACAAGGGCATCGACTACCATGCGCTTTTCCAGAGCTACAAACACTCCGGCTTCCAAGCAACAAATTTTGGTCTCGCCGTTGCGGAAATACAGAAAATGCTCGATGCCCGCAAAGTCCCTTTGACCGATGAACAAATCGACTGGTCCGAACAGGACGAGTTTATCAAAAGGAAAAGCGCTTGCACTATTTTTCTAGGATACACGTCGAACATGGCTTCTTGCGGAGTCAGGGACACGATACGATTTCTCGTCCAGCACAAAATGGTGATTACACGATTTTCCTATTCTTCTCCTTACGGAGAAAACCAAATTACCAGGAAAAATCGAAACAAGGAATTCATTGTTTTAGGTCGACTGTATAGTCGCGTCGGCCGGAGGCGTGGAAGAAGATTTGATAAAATGTCTGGCGCCCACTTACATAGGAAATTTCGAAATGCAAGGCCGGCGTCTAAGGGAAAGGGGGATCAACAGGATCGGCAATCTTTTGGTTCCCAACGATAATTATTGCCTGTTCGAAGATTGGATCATGCCCAAACTGGACGCAATGATGAGAGAGCAGAAGGAAAAGGTTTCTGAGACAAAAACTTGATTTTGCTTGTGATGGAATAATTCTTGAAAATATGAATAACGAAATGTGGGTTTTCGTTTAATTTTTCGTTCATTATCACGAAAGTATTGTAATTATGTATTTTTACAGGGAACCGTTTGGACACCTTCCAAAGTTGTAACGAGATTAGGCGAAGAAATCGATAATCCAGAATCGATATATTATTGGGCAGCAAAAAATAAAATTCCAGTTTTCAGTCCCGCGCTGACTGACGGCAGTCTCGGGGACATGATGTTTTTCCATTCGTACAGCAATCCCGGCTTGATAATTGACATACTCTCAGGTATTGAGAAGCTCATCACACAATTGAAGTATCTTTGACCTTTTTTTGGTTAACCCTAGAACGATAACCTGAGGTCAAAAACGACTCCAGGCGAGTTTGAGTCTCGCGTTTTTTAAAAATCGTTTTACCGCATTTTCGACCAATTTTTTTTACTTCGAGCAAATCTGCTCCAGGCTCACGTGATTCTGCGTTAAAAAACGAAAATAATGATCCCAAGTTGAACCCTTTTCGTTAACTTTTACCGGAAATATGAATTTTTCAAAATTTGAGTAATTTTTTATCTCAGATCACGGGAATGGGTAAAAAAAAATTAAGTTACCGTTCTAGGCTTCAATTCGGGTAATTGCTCATTCTCTACGTTACGCGAATTAGCCCTTCATCGGTTCCGGGCTCCCTGAAAATTCCATTATTCACGTTTCACTCTGTAATTCCTTTTGATGTATAAATCAGTGATATTTTTACAATTTCAGATCTGAGACGATTAAACACAATGGCGATGAAGGCGATCAACTCAGGGATGATAATCGTTGGAGGCGGTCTCGTCAAACATCACATTTGCAACGCCAACTTGATGGTTCGTTATGCCAACATACGCTTTCTTTTTAAATACTTGGCGCGGAGCCGCTACCGCGTCTGTTGATTTAGTTGAAAAATTTTATCTCGAAGAATCGATATTTCGAGAAATTCTCTTTTTGACGAATGATTAATCAACGAAGTATTTCTCAATGTTTTCGAAATTCCAATTAATTTCAAAGTTTTCGAAAGTTCGTGCGAGTTCATGTTTTTTTTAAGTTTTGATACAAAGATTGTAATTCTTGACTATTTTTGCAGAGAAACGGAGCTGACTTTGCTGTTTTCTTGAACACGGCTTCGGAGTTTGACGGGAGCGATAGTGGCGCCCGTCCTGACGAAGCGATATCTTGGGGAAAAATTCGAAAAGATGCCGAACCGGTAAAGGTTCGTACGAGTTTCAATAAATCTCAAGGACTTTGTGACGTTGCAATAAATCGAGAAAGTATTGAAGATTTTTTCCCTTCGGCAGATCTACGCGGAAGCGTCGCTCGTCTTTCCACTTCTCGTGGGTGAAACTTTTGCTCGCGAGTATCATTCCTCGCGCGAGCGTACGGTTTCGGACGTTTAGGAAAAATCTCGACCAAATACATTTTAAGTAAAACAAGAAGAGCGTTCTCCTTTCAATTGCCCATCCGATAATTTCCAGAAATTATCTACCCGACGAGTGAAAAATCCGAAAACCAGGAAAATGCTTTTCCCAAAATTCGACGATTTTTTTCATTTTTTGACAATTTTCCAAGAATAAAACCGACAGTCGCAAATTTATTCAATTCCCTATCCGATCGTTTCTAAAAATCATCTACTCGACGAGTGAAAAATCCAAAATCCAAGAAAATCCTTTTTTTCAAAATTTGACGATTTTTTCCTTTTTTTTTTTTGACAGTTAATGTCGATCTTTTTCTATCTTTTTGGAAAGAATTTTTTTGTGAGTTTTCCGACAATTTTCCAAGAATAAAACCGACAGTCGCAAATTTTTTCAATTCCTTATCCGATCGTTTCCAAAAATGATCTACTCGACGAGTGAAAAATCCAAAATCCAAGAAAATCCTTTTTTTTTTTAAATTTGTCGATTTTTCCATTTTTTTTTTAGTTTTCGAGTTTTTTTTGACAATTATGCTAAAATGGAAACGACAGTCGCTAATTTTTGGTTGATCCTGAGATTTTTTTTCTCACAAACGATGATTGGCTGGAAAATATTGTGCAGACGAAATGTTGAAAACATCGAAAAGAATGGATTGCTGGATTTTGAGGTTACAAAAATGCGGACAACATGAAATTTTGATCCTCGGGCGGACGACGCGACTGTTGGCTGACAAAAGAATTAGAAAATGGCTTGATTGTTGGATTTTGAGGTTACAAAAATGCGGACAACATGAAATTTTGTATCGTCGGGCGGACGACGCGAGTATTGGTTGACAAATGAATTAGAAAATGGCTTGGCTCGGCGAGAGTAAAGTAAATATGCATGAGAGACTAGCTCGAGTCCTTGGCAAGTGGCGGCGGCGAGTAGAGAACGAAGGAAAGAATTTAGTTGCGCTTGCGTCGAGCTAGCAGGTGTATTGCGGAGCTTTTGCTTGTGGGGTGTTTCCGAAGCCCGACAGAGCGAGAGAGAGAGAGAGCGAGAGGGATGAGGACCGCGAAAAGGGGCGGGGGGTGCGCTCGAGGCTGTGGGGAAAAACGTCGTTTGTCAGTTGTTTCCCGTAAGCCCGCGCACGCGGACGGGCGTGAGATTTGAGAAATCCCCCTCTCGCCCGTAAATCAACCCCCGTTGTCGTTTTTCGTGTTAAAAAATAGCCGAAATTTCTAAAGCCGCGAAACAAGAATAAAACTCATAGTCACACAAGTAAACACATTGTTTTGTTCCCACAATATAATCCGTTCCGCGTTGTTTATACTCGTACGACAGTGATCAGTCTCACGATTTCGAAGTTATTCTAATATTTCGAGGCAAAGCAAAGCGCTGTGGTGTCTTCGCACAAATTCTCCTCACACACGAGTACAGACTTCCTTTGACGTTCTTTTCATTTTTTTTCATCGTTTTCTAACGATAACTCGACGCGGTACAGTTTTAATTGACGATTTGCCATCAAACCTTCTCCCCCCAAGAGGTTAATGCTTGAAAGGAGACGAAACCATCGCTCGTCTTCGCGTGAAAACATATCAGTTTTGTCCATAGACTCTTCTTACGAATAATCATTTTTAATCGACAAACAAAAGAAAGAAAAATGTTAAATTAAATAAAAATATAAAAACTCAAGTTTTAAATACACACACACATTTAGCACGTATCGGAATAACTCAAATCTCAGGCATGTACGATGATGGACGTGGAGGAAACGAATACGGCCTCCACTGCGAGCTCCTCATCCAGACCGTCCAGTCCCGCTGCGGACTCGACTTTTATCAAGTAATTTAAAATTTCCTCTATTTTTTCACTAATTAACTTTTTCCTCAAATTTTCATAATTACAGCATCTTCGTGATTTTCTTTGTTTTGCTTATTTTTCGATCTTGTCCTTGTCTCGATTTTTTCCAACTTGGCTCTCGTTCACCGGCCCTAATTGAGAGGTTCGCAAATCTGCGGATTCCTACTCACTCGTTCGTATTGTGTGAGAACCTCGATGTCGATGCTCAATAATAATTGAGTCGCTATAAACGACGATCGGCTTAACAATGTGAATTTTCATTTTTACAGTTTTTTTTTTCGAATTTTATTGATGAATCGACCCTTTACGAACATTCTCCTTATTGTTTTATTTTTTTTAACATTATTTCTGGCACGACGATAGTGACGATCGCCTCGACAATGGAAATTTTAATTTTTACCATTTTTTTTTTCGATTTTTAACGATGAATCGGATTCGACTCGTTGTTTTATTTTTTTTAACATTATTTCTTGTTCGATCCATCGATTTGATTTATTTCGTTCGCATGCCACGATGTTTTCATAATTATTTTAATTATCATGCGTATTAATAAATTTTATTTTAAATTATATCACGACGATAATTCGCTGGATATTAAAAATTAAAAATTCTCCATTTTTTTCCATCTCTGATGAAACGATCGAAAAATGTGACCTTCAACATTTTTTCGGCAATTTGTTTCGCCCTCGTGGATAGGTAGCCGCAGGTCGTAGCGACTCTGATCCATAGCCTTTAATCGTTAAGACCCATGACAGCAAACTCCCAAGGTGATCATTCTGAAGTTTTACGTTTTTTTTCCTCCGCTCGCTTCTTCAAGCTTTTAATAATAAGCAAAGTTCTCTTTTCACGTGTTTGGAACAGCAGCAGTGGACGAGCTCCAGTCGATTGCTTTAAACATTTTACTCAAGCTTTTCACTTGGAGCCATTGACCGATATATTTTCTTCGTTTCTCTATTGTCAACGCAATTCAATTTTTTTTTCAATTTCTCTGACGAATAATTTTTCGATAATTTGCAAAAATTGTAGACGAAACGTTTTTCTTTTTTTTTTATCGTCTCTATAGGGGACGTAATCGAACACGTGCGAGGTATAGAGTTCGAGAATTTATGTAAACATTGGATAAAATTTTTTTGTAACTTCAAAAAATCCAATCAGATCGATTTTTCTCAAAATTGCAAATTTTCGGACCGAATAACAGCAAAACAGCTGGGCTCCGTTTTTCAGTCTCACGAGACACACTAAAGAACAGAAATATTCGTACGATTCACACGGAATGCGGGTTTTTGGTGGAAAAGTTTTTTGCCGGATAAAAATCGTTGCCTCTTGACGTCACTGTTGGTCGCGAAGTATCATCAAAACTCACAATAAATATGTCACAACGATATAGTCAAAATTTTCATCGAGCGAAGTAAAATTGAAGAATATTCGAAAATAGAACTTGACAATATTTCATTGCCGTGTACGAGCTCCATACGTTCAATCATTCACCCTTTAAGTGCACCTCTCGTCTTACTCGGTGGATTTTTTTGTCTGGACCATTAAAAATGTAAGTCCTCGGAGGAGCAGGAGCTTGACGAGCCGACCGTACAAACATGTAGACAAACACGAGTATATTCTTGTATACTTGGGTACCAATGGTACCATTCGATTTCCCTCAGGATTTCTTACCGTTCCTCTTTTTTCCTTTTTTTCCCTTTGAGCTCTTTCGATCTCGTTCCTCTGTCGTTTTCTCCACATTTTCCATTCCGTTATCTCATTAACTCGCCTTTCTCTGACGAATATTCGATAATCATTGAAATGTTCGCGCAATTGTTCGTCCGAATCGATTTGAGCCTCCGAATGAAAATTTCGTTATTGAGTTTGCTGATGGACGTGATTTTAAGTTTTCTCCAATGTTGCAAACAAATTTAGCGAGCTACAGGAAAATTTTGAGAAATCGACCAATAGTTGATTTACTGGAAATTAAATTTGGTCAAAAAACTTGGATATTTTGTTGCGAACACGGTAGACTAAATATTTTTGGATAATTTCAATTTTTTCGTAATTTTTACAGGATTTTTCGGTTCTAACGAAACTGTCAGCAAAATTTACGATTCGAATGACGAAATTTTGCTTTCTGAAGAGACTTTCTAAAATATTTATTGCTGCAATAACAAAATTCTCTTGTCAGTGCAGGTTGGAAAATGAAAATTTAGTAATTAGCAGGGCAAAAAACAATAATTGCGAATGCAAGAAAGCTCTCATTTATAATGATTATGAAAGCGAGCTAATTGAAGTAATTCGTTCGATTAAAATAATTATTAAGTCCAATCGATGCATGTCCTGCGATTAAATGATTTGATTGGCCGAATAAACTCATTGAATTAAAACGAGCGATCGCGCAGCCAATTGGAATAAAATATTGAATAATTTTCGAAAGGATTGCTAAAAAAGACAAAAAGGTTTTGCTCTCGAAAGGATTTTCATTTGATTACCAAAATCAGTTGAGTCTTTCATCGATTTTTCATAAATCGAGTGACATCATTTTTCTAGCTCGTGCAAAGATCGTTGTTTCACATTATCGTCTCGGAAGAAACAAAACTTTCCTCTCAACGGACCTCGGAAAGGATTCACTTATATAAAATCCATTCGGAGCTCATGCCGCGTACGTCCGACTTGGAGGAAAAAAAAGTTTATCGACAAACTTGAAACAGCCGCAAATACTTTTGACATTAAATCCATCGCGCATCGAAAGGGCTTGAGAATAAAAAGGGGGTGTCGAGGAGGGTTGGTCAGCAGCAGCAGCAAGGGAAAAAGATACATGCTTCTTTCCATTTCTTTGCCTCGTAAGTCTATTTCTCTTTGGATGTGTTGGGCAAGATTCGAAATAGGATATCTATTCATAGACGACACGAATCTGCTACTCGATACGGACCGCGCGCGACGTCGGTCGCATCGGCGGCTGCAAATTCTATACCGATGGGTATGGAGCATTATGGATGCTATGTATGCAATCGAGAGGAAGAGGGAACGAGGAAAAAACGAGAATACCAACTGGAGAGTGCAGCTTGTAACCTCGATGAGGAAAAGATCGATAGCCCATTCTCAATATAACAATTTTCGTTATCTCCGTCTCTCCCCTCCCGTTTTCGTAATTACAACAAAAAAAAAATCATTTTTCGTAATAATTTCTTGCACGAAAACGAAAATTTGTTGGAAAAGATCGATATTTAGTTCGATGCGTTCGACTAAACGTTTTTTTTTAATAATCCCAAAAATTGTGTCATCGCAGCAACAAAATATTCTAGAAAGTCTCTTAGGAAGCTTACTTTTGTCGTTCCAATGGTAAATTTTGCTGACGATTCCCCTGGAAACCAAAAATACTGACAAAATAACGAAAATTTTGAAATTTTCCAAAAATATTTGGTTTTACGTGTTTAACGCAGTATCGACGATTTTGAAGAAAATTTCACTGAAAATAAAAGTGTTCTAAGGTACGAGGCGAGTTGCGTCGCTTGTAGATTTCCAGGAAAAATAATTAAGCAAAGAATGGAAGTTTTGGTCACCGCACCAAGTATTGATTTCGCCCGAAAATGTTTAACGATGATCCCGAAGCGATGCTGGTGACCTATCAACGTTGACATTTTCTATTATTTTAACTAATTGTCAGCTCCTTGTTTTGGCATTTGATGCTGCGTTATCGTTTTGTACTTTTTCGTTGACATAATTGATTCCGATCAGGTTCTCATCCTCGCTGCCTCTCTCTGTCGTTCTGCTTGTCGCGCTTTCTCTGTCTCCTTTTCTTCGTATCGAAAATATCGGGATAAAAAAAGCATGAAATTTGCTGCGCGATATACATACGAATGAAGGTGAAACGTACGAAACGGTTCGAGAAGGTAGAAAACAGTTTGTTCAATACCCGAATAAAAAACGAACGATCGAACGAAATGGGAATTTGTTTTTTATTTTTTATTTTTTTTTTATTGCGCAATTGCCCCAATTTGTTTGTTTACTTTCGCATATATGTTCGAGACGCAAAAGGTTCGAGTCATTTAGTTTGCCGCGCGAGGGGAAACGATTGGTATTTTTTAACAAATGTCAAGTTTTTTTTTTTTTTTTAATCGATTTTTTTATTAATTATGCATGCGTCAAGGAAATGCGAGAGAACGAGTACGTACAGAAAAATTCCAAGATATTATACAGTGCAAATTTTTTAATACCGCCTCGGTATTTTCACTCACTCGACAAAAAGTTTTAATATCGGATTTTTTTGGTGAAGAACGATGTGTATCGCGCATGCAGAGTATCCCAGTGGATGAGAAATAATTAAAAAGTCGTGAGAGTAATTGGACGGCGAATTCAAATTAACGTCTCTATTTACGCGAGAGTTTCACCCGACGATATGGCAACTCGAATATCCACACGTGCACCCCACTCGTATACAAGCCTTTCCACAACAAATTGAGTTTCGCTATTTCCAGAAATTTCTTATCGTGCCACAAATATTCAACATTCTGCAGATCAACCCGAAACGCAATTTTCTCATTATTACGATCTCGTAACAACGTGTGAACGATATATAGGGTCTAGGAGACCCAAGGGGGTCTTGAGAGTCGATTCTTTAAACAAAACGATGAGACGAAATTCTGTGCTCATCAAATTTTCGATTTATGAGGAAAAATTCTGGATTTGCAGAAAGTTTTACTTTTTTTTTCATTCTGACAGAAGATAATTGATAAAAATGATGCAGTAAACAACGTGGAAAATATTAACGAGTTTTATTGAATTTATGGCAACGAAATCAATTAATTTCCTTTCCCTCGAACGTAGCGATGATTTTTCATAACAAAATTGTTACGATCACAGCTATTCGGCTTGGAGAATGTAGAAAAAAAATCGCATTGAGGGTGAGTAAAAAAAGATTCTGATAGGGCATGCCTGGATAAATATATTTGTAGGATTGCGAGGACGAAGAAGGAGAGTGAGGAATTAGCAAGGGTTTCTTTCGCTAATTAACCAATATCTCAATTACTCGTTACTTCCCCGGACTCATTCTCTAGTGGATATAAAAACAAAAACTCGTTTTACCATTTTTTTTCTTCAATATTACACAATCTTCATTGCACTTGTAAATTTAACATAAATTTTCCTCCATTTCCGGTATTACGTCGAGCGGATCGAATGTGCATACAGTTTATCAATAAAATAATGCAACGCAGTGCTGGAGTGAATTTACATAAATGAAAAATAAACAAATCAATAAAACTACGAAACTTGAGACCGGATAAAATGCCTCGGTCGTCGCACACGTTGACCTACTTTTTTCTTTTCGAATTATTGGAAAAATCGTTCCTCCTCCAAAATTGTTCCGAAACTTGAGAATTTCAGGAACATCGCATCAAGGAGGCTTCGCAATGTCACAGGGAAAGAGAAAAAGATAAAAAAAACCTTGACCCTTGAATAATAAAAATAAAAATAATAATACGAACATTTACTCGGATGTTTAATTTATTCAAGAGAGCAGAGAGAGGGAAACGCCTCATTATTCACGTATACGCGATCGGCCCGATTTTCCTATATTCCCATCCACACGTTGCACAGCAAAATAAGTATATACGCTTTCAGGTATCCTGCGCTGCGATTAAATCCAATAATGCCCAAGCGTTGAAAACAAAATATCAAAATATATCTATACACTCGTGTATATATGTTTGNTGCTCGTTGAAAAAAATGTATCGATTCACTGAAAACATCGTTCATGATTCCAACAATGATGCTTTGTCGATAAAAAACACTATTGAAGATAAAAATTTCAGCCGGATTCTTATTTTTTTATTTTTGTGAAATTTTTTTTTTTTTACTCAAAAAATTGGTTGTCTCAATTTATCGTGCGATCATCATGAATATTTTGTGACGGACAATCAGAGTTCTGAATATTTTGCAAAAAAAAAAAAAATTTACGTTTTTCGGGGGGGTGTTCCGCTTTGCCCGGGTGTTCCGCTTTGCCCGGCTTTCCCCTATATATGTTTGTATTTACCGGGGAAGGTGGATCGCCGTTGGTGGTGCAATCCTCATCGATGTTGACCGTTGCACCAAGAGTAAATACAAACATTTGCTGCTGGTTTACATTTGCACCGAACCAAGTGATCGATCATTCTCCATGCACTCTCTCTCTCTCTGTCTCTTGATGTCTCTTTGTGCATTAAAGGAGGAAAATTCAATTAGCGTTACGAGACCCATTTCCCGAGCTTTAAAAATGCAATCTTCCCGCCCCCGAAAAAGTTGGCAGCTCGAATAGCATCTGGATTAGTTGTAAAATGAACTTTTCTAGACGCAGCGTTTATCGTTCAATTTTCAGGTAAAAATTTAAAAAAAATTAATTAACGCTTTGCAACATTGATTTGTGGATTCAATAGACCGAGTTATTCACTATGATTTAGACTATTTTCCGAAATCGATCATTCGCTTGAGTTGCTTAGAATCGTTCGAGCAGATTCTAATTGCTTTGATTATTATTATAATGTTTTCAACATCCGCATCGATGTGAATCAGTAAAACGCTCGTATGCTCCGTCCTAATCCAATTTCACATGACTGGAGCCTGTTAGAAGCGAAGCAACAACAAAAAAGTCTGCAGTCAACATTCGAGCTGTTGAAAACAATTGTGATCTTGTTATCCTTGATCTAGAAAACGCCCCGGAGTATTTTTATTTCACTCTTTTTTCTCTCCTCTTATTCCATTTCTTCGGGTGTTCTGATCGTCGCGTTAACCTTCACCGTACGCAAGCCAGATCGTCGTAACCACCCTCCAACCCCTTTGCCGAAATGCTACGGAACCGAAAACTGGGTCAGAATGAATGCGCTGATCGTGAAGCTGTGTCGCAGTTCTCGTTGTTGCAGCGCATAACGATGACAACGTCAGTTTACATGGAATGTCTCCGGAGTCGAGGAAATATGTGAGGAATGCACAGATCGTAGGATTTTGAAGCATAAAGTACTTTATAGTTTTTCTCTCCGACCCAGCGTTCAAAAGATATTCATTAATTGATCGATCCCGCCAATCGGCCGCGATGACGAAGGAAAAGGGGAGTGGCCAGCGCCGTTGCCGGTGGCTCGAAGGGCGTGGCGCGCTCCCCCACTCCACGCTTTCCCCAGAAGCATCCTCATGATTGGCGATCATTCATTCATTCTTATCTCATGAACGTTGCATCAGATAAAAAAATGCTTGAGGACTTTTCGCTTCGGAATTTCACGATCTATCTAGCATTCAGTTTGTAAACCCGTCTAGCATTCCCAAGGGATTTTCACGCTGAGAAGAACCAGAAGAAGCTTTTTCAGCAGCAGAGGGTGAACGAGGGGAGATCGCGTTTGAGGGAACCGTTAAACGAGGGAGACCGAGTATCTGATGGATGTGCTTTGGGTCGATGTTGACGCCGGCGCTTATACCACACGCGATTTTACAGGATATCGTTTTTTTTCGCGCTACGGAGACTCAATTGCATCCTGAGGAGCGACAAGGATGGAGACTCACGAAAAAAGGAACAGAGACAAAGGGGGAGGGGTTTTGGCGTCGGCAGTATCAATCCCCGTGCTCGAGACAATTTCTTATCCTTAAATTTATGAAACTCCTATGACACTTCACCAGCCGATTTTTCAACATCGTTTCAACATGTTTTTGCAGAATACAATTTTTTTATCGATTCCCTGAAGAAAAAAGCTTCTTATCGATCATTTTTATTGTTTTATTTTTTTCCATAACTCCGTTTTAGAAATGGATTTTGAGTCCAAAGTTATTTTGATTCTTTAGAAAGTATCAGGAATGAAATTCACAATCATCGACTCGCAATCGTCGTTTTTGTCACCGCGACGCTGAAAAACTTAATTAAATTGGAAACAGCGGTCGAGGCGGTTGTTTCCTCTTGCAGAATTCACCAGCTTCTGGTACACAAATCCGCGTGTGCCTGAGAGAGATTTTCTTGTTTATTAGATTCGAACTTGAACTACTTTCCACCACAATGGGCAAAGTAGAAACCCACGCGTGCCGAATTCAATAAAAGCCAGCCCTCAGCTTTTTATCTCCCTCGATGCGCATATGTTAGGCCCACAATCTCATCAAATTCGTTTTATTACTTTTTCAACATCTTCGTTCGTCCCCGTGCGATGCAGGATTCGCAGGAATCGTCTACATGAGCCCAGAAGTGCAGTTTTTTTTTGCAGTCCCATTTTCTAGAAATTACGAAGTCAGATGTTTAGATGAACTTTTGAAAAAGATTTTTTCCAACGAATGGCTTTTTTGTATTCGTTCTTTTTGTCGTCGAAAAAAATACGAAATGGTCGAAAAATTATTCGAAGATTTATTTTCATACAAAAGCGCTTGCCGAGTCTTTGAGATTTCGTTTGAAATACTTCGCGACTGTACCATCATATCTATGTATAGAATCTCCTGCTGGACCACTTTGACGCTGGAAGGATTCATAATGAATGTTTCCATTTCAGTGTGAAGCAAGAGCCGAACACGGAGGAGCCAAACAGCCCTCTGGAGGCGAACAGTCCTGGTTCCATCCTTCGCAACAACGGTGAGTCTTCTTATTCGTTTAAAATTTTACCTCCGTACATATGGAAAGAGGAAAAATTTCCAAAAATTCGAAATATCGTCCACTTAGTTTTGATCCTTTCAAGGGGTTAACAGTTTTTTTTTCTCAAGGATTAGAAGAAGAAAAAAAACGTTTTTCGAATCGTCGTTACTGACGAGAATAATTTACCATCATTGGAAATTAAAAACATGAACGAAGGAATGATTTTCTGCGATTTTCAAATTCACTCTGTTGGCATTTTTGTCGAAAGCTTCCAAAGCACACACAGTGAGAGCAACGAAGAGGGATTATTTGTCCTTTTATCTACTAATTTCTCGTTATTAAATTTGAGACATTAAATCCGTGGTATCTGGGCGCTAATCCTCTGGAAATGGTCTCTTTTGTGTAATGACTAAAAGAGGATTAAAAAAGCTCGTAAAGAAGCTCGAAAGCAGCGAGTCCAACACTTTTGGCAGAATTGACGTTGAGAATAAAAACAAAAGATTATTCTTTCATACAATATGTTGTTTTCAAATTTTCCAAGACCATGAAAACGTTCCCTCTCGTACAAGTTTCAACTTGGTATATACGAACGAACGTATAACACAATTACAACGGAACGAAAATACAGAGATGGGAGTGGGTGGAGGTTCGCGTATAGCAGCGGATGCTTCGAGGGCGCGCGTTGGATCGATTCAAAGGGGCAGCAAAGCGTCCCACCCTATTATGTATTTTTTTTTCTGCTATGCTTCCCTAGCCAGAAATGGTTCGTTGGAGGGGAAGGCCGGGGGGAATGCAGCCTCGGTGAGCACCGGATACCAAAGGGAGTCCGTAGTTCCGGGGATGAAAAGACTTTCCCTCAAATTTTGCTTCTCCACGAAATTAGCTCGTACAAAAACATGCCACTTTCTGTCTTGTCTGTCGCTTATTCTATCGTCTTAACTGCGAGTATAATACGAAAAAAAAAAAAATGTCAATCGCCGAAACTATTTTTTTTTCGCGTTTCGATTTTAATTTCGAAAAAAAAATAAAAAATACTCGAACTCTTGTGAAAAATTCTCCAAAAAAATACAACATTTCACTTTCTTTTTGTTTTATCAACAACTGATGAGAAAATGGGAAAAAAAATCTGTTTTCTTACGATTGCAGCTGTGACACACTTTTTGGTGCAACTTTTTATAAACGAATCTCTCAATTATATTCGGCTGTTAAATATTTACGTAGACTTTAAATAGCGCATCAAAAATTAGTGGATTTTCGGTAAAATATATCGCTCGTCGGAAATTACATGAAAACCCTTTTCGTAACAGAAATGTTCTCCAAATTTTATCGAGCATGTCAAAACTTCATATTAATCTTCACATCTCAAGAGGTCCTGCTCGCGCATTAATTTAACTTTCGATATTAGTTTTCCAAGATTCCAAAAGCAAAATCTAATTTTGACATCAATCCCTACAATTGCACGGAGATGTGCTCACTGAAATAATAAATTCAACGATATTTGTCGAGCGAAATTCATTTCAGTACAATTTTAATCCAATTTTCGAAACGATTACTTTTGAAAATTTGAATTTAATTGCACTACAGTCAAAACTCCTGTTCAAGGAGGATAAAAAAATCTCTTTTTTTGCATCTCGACCACCATTGCATTGAGAGACCGAGAGTGGAGCAAAAAAAAAAAACTTTTTGAAATTTCTAAACAAAAAAAAAAACAAAAAAACGAGAGAATACAAAAACTCCAATTATTATCTAACAGATTGACAAGAACAGATGCAAATCATGGAATCCATGAACGCGATTTGCTGGAAAGGCGAATTTTTTTAACCCCCTGAATTTGCGTGAGATACGACGATTTTGATCGCTTTTTCATTTCGATTTTCCTGGGATCCTCAACCGTTATATGGAGCATGAAAATGTCACTAAAAAATCAGCATCTCGTCAGATTACTGGACTTGCTCCTATAGTTGAAGAAAATTGGGCCTTGTTTCTATATTTTGTGTATATCGAAGGAATGAGGGTTGAAGGACATATTATACACTTTTGATAGCTATTCCCGCATGTTCTTTTGTACATGCCTGGATCGCTGCCATGATATAATTGCTCGGCGGGTAATTGAATCCGCACCCCAATGTTAACCAACTCCCTTTCATTACTGCGACGAGGAATTAACGGAGGAGCAGAGAAAAGGAAGAAAATCTGTGTCAAGGCACCCTCAGCCTCGCACAACACTCGAAAAAGAGACGCGCGAGGGTGCACGACGTTCATACATAGACGCATGCACGTCGTTTATGTATATATGTGGATCGCTGTATAAAGGATGAAAGCGGACAAGAGGAGAATAAGAAAAGAGGATTTCCATGCGGGTCCAAAGAGGCTTCCGGGTTTCCCTTGAGTTTTGCCAGCCGCGAGGAGAGGGATGATGAAAAGTAATCTTCTTAATCGCTCTCAACGCTGGTTTATCTTTCGCTTCCCCTATATCATCTCTTCCATGTTTTTATAACGATTTCTCTCTTCCTCGCGAGCTTAGAGCCTTTGGAAAAAAAAACAGAAAAAAAAAACAACAACAAAACGGTAAATATGAATGTTTTTCCAGTGACTGGGAAAATTGATCTGAATCCCTTCGATATCGTGCAGCATCAAATACCATTTTCTTTTCATCGACATTCCAAACCGATCAGCAATTTATCGACCGCTGGTAAGCAACCAGACTTTGAAACCAAACGTGGCATCTCCTCAATCCTGCACTTAATACACTACGCATACATACTTGAGAGTACCCGGACCAAAGGGAAAGATGTAACCGGTTTCCGCCAGGTTCATTACTCTGCGGAGAGAAGCGCATCTCCTTCCTCGCCAAGGCACTCTCTCGAGCTTGTTCCACCTTTCCTTCATCTTTCTTGCGCCCACTCTCTCTCTCTCTCTCTCTCTCTCTCTCTCTCTCTTTCTTTGGTATTCTCTAACTTGCTCGAATAATTAGAATCGATATCTGGCCCATCCTACGCGTGCGAAAAGCAGGAGGATCGATCGCTCCTTTGCAAATATTGTACGAAAAGAAAAATGGCTTTCATACGGAAAACTTGATGGTTTTTGAGTTTCTAGGCTTTGGGATGCTGTATCGATGTCTCCGGATAAATTCTCGTTACTTTCCTGCAATACAATTTGTCGAATAACGAGATTCGATCGATTATGGAATCTGCTTAATTGTTTTGTCCATTTAATTGATTGCAAAGCTTCCGCGATTTAAACTATAATTTTCGAGAGCTTCGAATTAGTTCGAAACATCGAGACCCTCTTATTTGTCATTCTCCAAACGAACAAACCGGTTTACCTCTTCTGGGAAGAAAGCGAACCCCGAATTTGTTACTTTTTATATCGTAAAATCAGTTTTAAGCCGAATTGAAAATCGAGTTACCAAAACTTGAAGTTTCGTTTCCTCGGTGGTGGTGCATTCACTTGGAGTGAAAATTATGGCAGCAGATTCGACAATAATGTCGGAAGATATTTTTTCATACGGCGAAGCATCGACGTTTCGCATCCCTGATGCGTTGAGTGCATTCGTTGATTTTACTCGGCTGCTCGAATAAAACGCACGGATGTTTTTCGACCCCTTTTTCGTTGCGGTTGGTAAACCAGCTGATGGTGAAGTTGCGAGGAATTCATGCTGGACCTGAATTCGGGGACCACTTTCCCACGGTTGGTTGTCAAACGATTAAAGAAAAAGGCATCCCTTGCGGTGCGCCCAGGGAGTGAGAAGATTGGAAAAGACGAGAGGCAGGAGCGAGGGGGAGAAGGAGAGGAAGGCAAAGAGATAAGACGAGAAAGAGACGCGCGCGGCGAGCCGCGCTCGACGCAAGATTCATATTCGTTAATGTGACTCGCGAGAGGGAAAAATGATGAGAAATTAAACTTGTACGTGGAGGAGGAAAGAGGGAAAAACAAAGTAGAGGGGGAGGAGGGATACGGAGGAGAAGGGAGAAAGCTTGGATACAAATTCTGTTTTAGCAGAGCCGGGGAGCTGCATCTGGTGCCCTGGTGCTGCAACGTCGTTTTCTCGCGGCTGTCTCGCTCGTCGCAAGACTTGAGCGTCCGTTCGGGCCTGCTCGGTACTTCTCGGTCGATGAACTATCGTAGCTGGTGAACCCAGTTGGTCCACTCGCCCCTCCATCCGATGCTACAGTCTCCTTCTCCTTTTCCCGCACATATTTTCTCTCCCTCTCTTTTATTCTGTGTCTTACCCCGTCTTATTTGTTTCACATTTCTTGATCGGCGAAGCTGTATCGCGCCTACAGTGTTGCTCCTTTCTGTAAACTCTCCGCCCTCTCTCTTGCTCCCTTCCTTGACGCAATCTCCAATCCATCGGGATACTCCGTTCGCCAGGGGAACGATGAAGGGTCGTGCATTGCTTTTTTCTCCATCCCTCTCCACTCCTCCGTATATCCTCAGTTCATTCGATCCCCTCTCTTTCGCACCTTATATATTGCGTATATAGACACACGTGGTTTGCTGGCCGAGGAAAGCCGCGCGACGGAGGTTCTAGCTACGCGTTCGATGTTGACTCTCCCGCTAACTCCCATCAACGGCATTATCCTTCCTCCTTCTCCTTCTCCTCCTCCCTTTTCGTCTCCTTCTGCCATCATAACCTCATGCATGTGTCTTTCTTCAAAGACCAACCGAATTCTCTCGCAGTATGAATTAATAAGGGTCTCTTTCTTATCGGAGGCTCCGGGCCCTCGTTTTTGAACCGTGGATGAGAATTTTTTCCATTTTTCTTTTCATCTCGACGCACGAATGATATTTTTTTCTGTTGTGTGTATACTCGTGGCTGGATTTCCTCGTTTCTTTCCCTTTGAACATGAGCAATTGACGATCTTCTGGTACTTGGAGGATTAAAGCAACTTTCTCTCTTACTTTTCGTTCCTTTTTCTTTCCGTATCGGATCGTAGCCGAAACTCGTAGTCTCTGTTGATTTAAAAAAATGCTCTTTCCCTCTCGAAACTGAGAAACGCCCGGTGCTCTCCCTCTGCTTCTTCTCAGAGCGTGAAATAAATCCCTCTCCGCTGCTATTCCTTCATGCCTGTCCTCTCTTGCCTGCACTCGCTCGGGGAACGCAATAACTCTCTCTTCTCTTTCCCCTGTCCAGGCATGAAATAAACTCCTTTCTCCCTCTCTTTTTCTCAAATCTTGTCGAGTCTCTCGCTGCTGCCTCTTGCCCGAATGTGAGAGGTCTATTTCTCTCGCTCTTCCATTCTATTTTCTCCGCTCGTCTCCCTTCAACACCATGGAACAAACGACTTTCTCTCTCTCCCTTTCCCCCTCCGCCTGTTCTTACCCTCCACTTGCTTGCTCTCCGCACGAGCTATCAGCGTCCCTCCTGCTGCTCCGTGTCCCTCTCTCGCTCTCTTTTCCTTTCGCTCTGCTGCTCTCTTGCTCCTTCAAAATCTCTGCCACGCTCACTCTTTCCTCTCCCTCGTTGTTTCATTCTCCCCCCCCCTCCGCACCTTTTCGCTGTCTCTCGGTCTCTCTATCCGTCCCACAGCTCTTTATAAACCTTTCCCACTCTTCCTTTTTCCCTCTTTTCCTCTTTCACTCACGGGAGATCCCAGCGGGCATAGCTCGAGTCCGCCACCATCAGTGAACGCGAGAGCGAGAGCTACCTCTCCTTCCCTCCCCACACGCGCTCTCAGCTCCCCTCTCCGCCCTGATATGGGCTAACACAACGCGCGCGACGTTCGCGCGGACTTGCAATGCCGTAACATGCCCGAGCGCCGCCGTCGTCCCCGGTTTTACTTACCTCACAGGTAAGCCAGGCTCGCGCAACTCTCGCGAGCATCCAAACGTCACAGAGCGAGAGAGCCAAAGAAAAAGAAGGACCAAGAGAGAGAGGGAGAGGGAGAGAGTGAGAGAAAGGGCTCGGGAGGAAGAGAGAGAGCGAGAGAGGAAGGAGGCCCGGCGCAATCGCAAGCGAGTCCCGCGAGCCGGTATCGCGTCGAGCAAGCACACACCGGCGTGTGTGCAGCTCCAACCACCGCTCTTTTTGAGCCTCCTCAATTATTCACCTTTCGTTATCATTTTTACGCTCATTATACGCAATAATTTTTTTTCTTTTTTTCTATAAACAAAACTCAATAAATCTAGGATCATCCTAGCGACCGTACATCGGAGAGAAAAGACTTTGGAGAGAATTAAGAGTGATCTGGAGAACACGATTTTTAGTCGATGAACTTTTGTGAGTTGAGAGTTTTTTGTTTCGGTTTTTATTGTTTTTGTCACGTGCAAGTGCATCCAGCTTCCAGAATTTACAATCCTTCTCGATACTCTTTTACGTGACAAGCTTTTTTTT
Source organism: Hyposoter didymator (assembly GCA_037952995.1). Taxonomy (NCBI): domain Eukaryota; kingdom Metazoa; phylum Arthropoda; class Insecta; order Hymenoptera; family Ichneumonidae; genus Hyposoter; species Hyposoter didymator. The sequence goes on from JBAJMU010000007.1 coordinate 4,692,933, forward strand.
AACTCCATCTTTTTGGTTTTCATCGAAAATTCATGCTGAGAGTGCATTCCCAGAGCTGAACCACTCAGCTGTGTGTATTCGCGTGTTATGTGCGTGTGTCTCGTGCTTCGGGGATGTTTTTGTTTGTTCGGGGCTGCGCAGAACTCCACCGCACACAATTCGTCCTGATGTGGATTACTACGCAAAATAACGAGTAACTTGTACAAGTGTTAACACGTTTTCATCAACGTTCGTCGATCTTGGTGCACGGATTTATTCACTCATTAAATGTGTTGACCAAGTTTTTGTGATTTCGTGCTTTTCGTCATTATATCGATCAATATCAACGAATCCAACATTTTCCGCTTCTTTTCGAACGTTAGGATTAGCTTACGATGAGACTCGTTCCAAAACTCCGGATGGCAACGACCTCCTTCTCGTACAGGTAAAACTTTGTCCTGCTTCTGTAATTATTCCAATTTCATATTTCTACATTTTTCACGATTCATCACGAGCCATCGTTTTATTTGTTTGTTATTCATTCGCGTATCACGCTGTCAATAATCGTCGTAAAAAGAATCAAATGCAATTAACTTTTGACTCGCGAGGCAGAATTTATTGCCTGAAAATTAAAATTTTCCAACGTTTTTGTTTATTTCCGTCAGACGAAAAATTGGCAGCGAAGTTTGTATCGTTACGATCCATCACAAATATTGTGACAATTAGCTCGTTTTTTTAATTACCAGGTCTCCCTAATTTTTCTTGTCAACTTAGTCTTCGAAGAGCAAAAAGTTATCGTAGCTGAACGTTGCATGTCATTTTTGGGCTTTTCTGGAGGGAGAAAAAAATATTTCGGTGCATTCCAACGATGCAAACTTCGAGGACGTAAATTGGCATGCAAGGGGATAGCAACATGTTTTTCATGTTGAAGGTTTATTTCCTACGGAATGTAATAATTCAACTTTTTGCTTGGTACAAATTCGTTTAATTGAGTTCAATGGGACGGAGAACATTTTAATTGATGAAAATTTTATCGAAACGTATCGAATCGACGATTATTCCATTTTCAATCAAATTATTATCTTATAACAGTTTATCTCTGTCGCTCTCTCTGTCTCTCTCTCTCTCTTTTTGCAAAGTGATGCATTCGATCGGATTCGAAATTGCTGCAATCGTGCATTATTAATTTCAATGAAAAATTCAAAAGTGATTACCCATTCGTTTGATCGCCCAAATAACGTTCGTTTATTTTAGAGCATGGCAATAATTTCAATTGGAAAAATTTGATTACAGCAAGCTTATCAAAATATTGATCGAAATAATCATTTATAATCGTTACTCTCGATTAGCGATCCCCAGCGAATTCTAGTTCTTTCGTAAACATCGAGATTTTTCTCTCTCTCTCTCACTCTCTTTTCTCTATCGTAATATCCGACGAGCCAGACATCAGAAAGTTTGGCAAAATTACTATTTGAATGACGATTCTCACTGAACGATTCAAACTACGGCACGAGATTCTCTCCAATTACATTTCCGTATAGATAGTTCGCGATTTGAACAAGAAAGATCGAAGTCGGTCAGAAAACTAAACTTTTGGCATTAAATATTTATTGTTGTTCTGCTAAAAACGTTCAAGTGAATTTTAAACATTACCGAACAAATTTTCGTTAATTTTTTAATGTAATTACATGAAAAATATTCTCATGGGTTGGGAACTGTTCAGTTGCAAATAAATTTGAAGGCGTGTGCGAAAAGAATTGGTAAATTCTTCTGCAAAATGAATTTTTATGAAAAAAATTTTTCACAAAAGGAAAATCGATCTCGGATTATTTCCAAAGTTTTTGGCACTCTGCAGTTCATTAATGGAAAAGTACTTTTTGGCCACTTTTCGAAAACGAGATTCGGTAATAAAGATTTGGATAATTGGAGTAATTGGAGTGAGTGGACGAGAGTATACGTAATCCGGAGGACAAGGTGAACGCACTGAGTTGCGAGGTGTATATAGAGAGATGGAACGCGGAAACGTATGGCGCGAAGAGGAAAGATCTATGTGTGTGCATTGCCTGAGACAAATGACCGTCTGAATGCCGCAAAACCGCCATTTGGATGAGTCTCTCTCTTTCTTTTTGGACGTTCGTGAGAAGCTTGCCAATTGAATTTTCCATCTCTCTCTCCCTCTCTTTCTCTCTTTCTCGTTCCTCAATTTCAAGCCTCTTCTAAAGTGCTTAAACGAAACATCACTTTTCGTGCACTCGTCCAATTAAACATGCTCTCCAATCCGATTTATACAATTTAACGTTCAGTTAATAAAACGATTATTCTCTCATAAGAATCGCAACCGAATTGGAATCGAATTAATAAAATTAAAAATAAATTTATTCTTGAAAAAAAAAGCGATGATTATTCTCTGTTGAGTCATTTTTCCGTATGAAGAAATTGAGAAGAAGAGCAATCGAGCAAGCACGAGCCAAAGAGCCGAGTTATGTCGAGACAGCAAACGGAGGAAAAGGTGCGCAAGAGAAGATCGAGAGAGAGAGAGAGAGGCTGACCACAAGACTCTCCTATACGGCGTGCCGCGAAAAGGGGAGAGGGAAAAGATGGTCCATGGCCAAGAAGTAGGTACAGATCGCGATACCATGGCAAGGAGAAGTGGTGACTCGTTTCTCTCTCTCTCTCTCTCTCTCTCGTCTCCCTTTTACTCTTTCTCTTCGTCACAGGCTCTCTCATTCTTTATTTCTCTGTCGAGGAAGTCAACGTCCGAAGATTACGGCAATGACATTCACTTTTTCTCAATCCTCTCGTCTTCCTTCGAGATGCTCACCTTTCTTCAATCCACTTAACGTTCTCTCTCTCTCTCTCTCTCTCTCTGTTTTACGTGGAACTCTTACGTGTCCAACGAACTCGCCATCTCAATATTAATACATCGATACATAAAATTAAGCCCCAACGTATCGAACAACAACGATAAATTTTGCTTCCTCGGAATGCAGCAACATATTTTTCTCCATGCACGATCTTCAATGACTTTGTTCATTTTTCAACTCTCTTCTAGTTCGATTAGCAAATATTTTTGTTGGTAGAAAGAATCTCGAAGGTGACGAGGTTTTTTTTGCAATCTTGTTATTTTTTTTTTTCATATTTATCGACAGCTGTGTGATAAATTGTTAATCAATCTCGATAGCCAAACGATCGATATACGAATCTGCCATTTTTCCAAAATTTCACAAAATCCTCACGTGATGCAGCGAACCATTTTATTTCGATCATTTTTTGCATATTCAAAATTCATGCAATCTGTCTCGTTCGTTCTGCATCCTATGAATGAATAATGAAATTTCAGTTCGCGGAACTCGACATCGCAGGAAAATTTGGAATTAAAAAAAAAATGAATTTTAAATTCGAGAAAAAAAATGCAACACAAAACGTGACAGTCTCCGAAATGCGTTTTATTTAAAAAAATCTCTTTCTACTTATAATTTGTTTTATTTCCTCATTACATTTTCGTTTTTGTGTTTTTCTCTCGAATCCCAAATAGCAGCGATGGAACACATGGATCTCCGGATCGGAGGAGCCCGAGAAGAAATGCCTTTTATGTTATTCGTGGTGTCGAGCACAAGTGATAAAACAACCAACGACGAAAAAGTCGTCGCCTTAAGGATATGAACGAACAAGGAGGTGAAGAATCGCGAGTTATTTGTTAACGCCTTTTCAACGAGTTTTCGCAAATAAGAACAAAGTCAATTTTGATCGTTGATCCTGTCGTTTCGATTGCTCGAAATCGTAGGTTGTTTTTTCTTCAGCTGTCGCGAAAATATGGGTTGAAAATAAAATTCGTGCTCAAAAAGAAAAAGGATTATTTCTGCAAAGCCGGAAATGAATGACGTGCGGTGAACAGTGACGAAACGATCGCGGTGGAAAGTGTGAATCGTTGGATTTTTGGGAGAAAAGTCCAAATGAGAGGGAAAAGAAAAATTGAAAGAAAAACAAAAATGTTTGGATTCTGCGTTGAATGAGAATTGAAAGAAAACAATTTAGACAGCGACGAGGAGGCTGAAGGCTTTGTTGTTATCGAAACAGGAAAAAAATAAAGAGCGAGTGAAACGCGAATGGTTACCTCGGGACGAAGAGTGACGAAAGTGACGATACGCGAGTACGTCGAAAAATTGTTATCATGGATGTTTTTAAAATTGATCAGTCGCTTACCGCGGGTCTCGGAAGCGCCCCGGCGCCGGACACTCTAACGCCGGAAGTGTCGTTCGACGCAGGAAGTGAATTCAATCTAAGCTTCTTCGACGGACCGGAGGAAAACAGCGCTCAGGGATTCAGTGATCCTGGCTCAGTTGGTAGCGCGAGTGCATCGCCACCCCCCGGTACACCCGGAAGCCTCCCGGGCATAAATCCAAGCAACGCGACTTTACCGCTTGTCCAGGTACCTTCCGGCATCGTCATTAAGCAAGGTTCGTTTTTTTCGTTTCCTCATTTTGCCCCCTTTCGTATTATTTCGCGTGTCTCCCTTTTTACCACTTCATCCCGATTTTTTTTTATCCAATATTTCTGACCCCTCAACTTTTTTTTTTTAAACATCAAATTCGCAGTTCGTTAACGAATTTCATCGAATAAGGACGAAGCTGTCGATGCCTCTGCCTCTCCTTTTTTTTCAATGCGACATTTGATCCAACAATTTTATTTTTTCGAGCAAACATGCAAAAGAATAATTAGAAAAAAATTGAATTGACGAAATTATCTGTTGAGCCTCCTCGTTTTTCTTGACGTTCCTGTTTTCCAGGAAACTCCAATTTTTCAACAATCCAAGCGTCATTGACGGCTCTTGAATTGCAAAAGTGCAACTCGAACGATCGGATTGTCAAATCTTTGCTCCTGATGATGTCACTGTCATGAATCTCGATCTCTCGAATTTCAAATCGACGAAACGATCAATTTCTACGAAATACGAAGATCTTTAGAGTTGATTTATATAGCAGAGGAAAACCGACAGTGATGTGGTCATTGTGTAGCTCGGGCACGATCGAGAGCAGCTTCAAGCGAGGTCAATACTTGGTTGGGTGACTGCACAGTCACAGGGGCTGGCGAAGGTTCTCGAAAATATCTCTAGGTCAAGAGCGATGAACGCTAGTAACTAACTTCGGGTCAAATTGACCCAGTGTGTATACAAACCCATATTCCAATTCTTTTGACTAAAAATTCAAACTCGAAATTTTCGCCCGCAGGAAAAACGAGAATTAATGTGCGAAAAATGGAATGAAAGTTCGACCGAAAGAATAAAATGAAAGTTCACGTAATTTCTCAGTATTTTCAAAACACTCGCTGTAACTACATTTTTTTCTTTCATTGTTCCGATCCTGCCATTCTTTCTCGGTAATCTCGTCCACCCACGATTCTCCGGTGACGAGTCACGTGTTCGTGAAAGTACCTAAGTAACGTAGCAGAGTCTTTATTCAAATGCTCTAAACTTTGCTGCTGCTGTGCCAGGTCAAGTTACGTGCTTGGCATAAAAACTCGTACGAAGCTCTCGTACAAAATTTACTGCAGCTATTGCGTAAATCTCTTTTACAATTACTCCAAATGCACACCATCAAAAACACCAGCACGCTCGATGCATAATTTCAAAGGATTCAATCATGTTTCACCGAAAAACCAGAAATTAATATCGCGCATGAACGACATTAATTAATTATTGCAAACAGAACAAAATTACGTGCAAAAATTCATCTTTGCCTTTCAAAAATCACTGAAAATTTAAACAAAATTTACAATTCGGAGATTTTAATCAAATAACACGAAAAGTAATAGATTTGCTTCATTAAATTTAAATCAAATGATTTTTAGTTGAACAACAAATTACCAACGGTTCGCATTTTTTTCATGCCTTTGCAAATAAGAAATTAAAAAAAAAAGATCACAATTTCACGCGCAATCGTTGTCACAAGGTACAGAAAAGCTTTTCCTTAAAAATATATTTATGTTTTTTGAAGAAATGCAACGAAATTCTTTGCCCAAACGTGCCTGGTTTCGTCACATATATATTTTTATATATGTCCACGTAAATATGCATAGGACGAGCTTTTTGTGATATAGCAGAGCGAAGCAAACGGGCAAGTAGTCAGTATCGTCGTGTACGTACAGTACATAGAAAATACGTTCATGCTGAAGTGAAACTGGGGGNNNGGGGGGGGGGGGGGCTATTAACCAGGAGGAAATATTCCGTACACAGCGGCAAAAAGTAACGCGCGGTATTCCATTATCCTCGAGCGGGGCCCCCCTGATGCAAAACCGGTCGAAATGATTGGATTTTTATCTTTCATCTTTGCCCTTTCTTTCCTCTCTTCCCGACCATCCTTCTCACACGCTTTGTCTCTCTTTTTCTTTTTTCCTGCATCTTCTTCTATTCAGGCCCTTTTTCCTGTCTCTCCATTGCTCCACTATACTCTTTCTACACAATCTGTACATAATATTACGCATAAATATATATGTGTATAGATAAAGAGAGATTATTAAACTCTTACGAGTTTCTACTCGTAATAAACGAGAATTACATTATTACTATTTCGTTGAATTTATCATTATTTTTATGGGAACGAACAGTGACGTTTGCTCTATATGCTGTTTTATGGAATTGACAAATTATACATTTTCCAAGCTCTCTTTGCTTGTTTATTCTCCAGCAAAGTCTCTAATCAACAAATAAGTATTTTTTTCGACCACAACCAAGAAAATTTGAGTAAACGTTTGAAAAATATTAAAAAACGACCAAGAATGGTCGTTTATGTTTATAAAAATGAAGCAAAATTCAATTTCATCCATTCAGGAAAAAAAAAACAACAATCGATTGATTTCGATGAATTTTTCGTTCGACCTTTTTGATTTCGATCTCACTCGGACTTGAAAAACGTCGAAAATCTTTCTCCATCAATTCACAGTGACGAATAATTTTCTTATTTCAATAAAAGAAAATTACAAAAATCTTTTTTTTTCAATTTGCTGAAAAAAAAATCGGAGCAATTTCAATCCACGATCTGATGAATCTCTGTACGATGCTTTTACGTACTGTATATTCATCGGTGCAACACTGTACGCAAACGAGTGGTATGAACGTGTTCTCGGGAGCGAAGCAACGTATGGGTTTAGCGTGTGACTCATCCAGGTACGTTGCACCCGATGTGCTATACATGCCCATCGTACAGAAAATCCACTGCTTCCATCCTCGAAAACAAACACACTAAAAAAACACGACGATTCAAGAATTTGTTTCATTGACCGATTGATTGATTGATTATAAAATTACGTCTGACGAGAATAATTCATAAAACAAATAGCATTGAAGAAAAAAACAGTTGCACTTACGCGGAAGTACCGAAATACAATGCAATGAAAATTAATTGAATAATCGACAACTATTTCAATAACAAGCTTTTCTTCGGGCCTGGAAAATTAATAGACCGAGACATCTCAATATTCAAAAACGCAACAACCCAATCAACGAGTCGACTTGGTAAAAATTTAAATTCGATACACAGATTGGATTGGATCAAGCAAAAATGAAAAAAAAATTAAATAGCGATTCAGGCAACAGCTGAGTGGACACGAAAGATGAAATATAAAAAAAGAAAAAATAGCTACACTGCGAGGAAAAGTATTGAGGAGAACCGCTGGTGGGAAAGAGAAACGTGTGCTCGTATCTCTCATGCTCTTTCTGTTCTTTCTCTCTCACCGTCAATACTCCAGTATAGTCCATGCGTTTGTGACAGATTCCATATATAGTTGGTCGACGAGGATTCTCGATTCTGTTGTTTTTTGTGCGCTTTCCACTCGTTGGCTCGTGGAATATCCGCCGAATGTATTAGTTGATACGCACACTCCATTTTAATCACGACTGTTCGGGACGCGGTAGGAAATTCGTAAACGAGGACTAACGCTTCGGGGGGGTTAACGAAAATCGCAACGAGTCCTGCAGTCCCCCGATCAACACATACCCTCGAGGTATTACCGCAATATTTGTCTGGTTCATTCCTATTTTCGCTATATAGCAAAAAAATACGCAAAAGTGAAGAGCAGCAAAAAGAAAATCCAAACAGCAAAAAGAACGAAAAGCGATTTCTATTCGCAGGATTTTGGACAATTGTTTTTCGAGATGACAAAATTGGAGGATCGAATCAAAATGATTCGACAATTTGATGGGAAAACGAGGTGAAAAGGTTTAATCTTTCGAGTAAGCTGTCAGCTGGATTCGCAATTACACTTTTCTGTATTCACACAAGCCTTTTTAATTCTTCAACACGTATCGATTAATAATTACCGATTAATCAATTTCCGACAATCCGTAGCAACCATTTGTATCAAGAATTTTCGAGAGACCGAAAAAGAGAGAAAAATAATGAATTAATGTGACTGCGAATGATTAGTTTATTATGCCCCGCCGGGAAGCCATGGGGCACGGTGATAAATGAACATCAAGGAACAAATAATCGTAAAAGAAGACCCAAAGCATCGTTCATAAAGCGAGAAAGTGAAAAACAATAGAAAAATGTATATAAAAGTAAAACGAGTGTAAAAATAAAACTTGAAAGTAAAAAATACGGATAGGAAGACAGAGAGGAAAGAAGAAAAAAGATGGGCAGAGCGAGAGCAGAGTATCCGCATGTCCGGGCTAAGAGCCAGAAAAGGAATCACGTGTGAATTATTAAGGGTCGTTAAAGCATGCGGTAATAGCTTGTATATAATGTAGATACGTATACATGCTTCTCTAGCCCGTCATCGTACGATCATCGTCGTCTTTCGTCACTCTTCCGTGAGACTGAGACAGGAAGATACAGAGAAATGAAGAGAAGAACGATGAGAGAGAAAAGAGAGATTTCAAAGTATTTTCTGGCATAAGTACCCACTCATGATCTTTCTCTCTCACTCTTCTGGATGTTCAAAACCTCTATACAGCTATATTATCATATGATAAACGGTATAGATATATCATGAAAGACAACGACTCTCTCTCTCTTTTTCCCTCTCTACCTCGTTATTTCTCCCTCCCACCTTCAAGAGCAATGAACTCTCCGGAGGGTATATCATCAGCGAAGTGATGCTACCAATGTACGAACACTTACGTACGTGTTCACGTACCGTCCATGTACCAATATACAGGCAGTCACAAAATTTGCATTAAAAATCGACAAGATTCCACAGATCGTGAAATTCCGAAGAGAAAAGTTCTCAGCTAATTTCATCTACGAGCCACCGTTCATGAGATATTCGTTATTCTTAGTCGCAGCCAATCACGACCGCGTCTCTCTTGTGCGAAAGGATCGAGAGTATAGGGGAAACGGAGCACGTGCTCCGAATCGTAGACTCGTGAATCTTGCCGCGACACTCGCTCCGAAAATCTTGCTCCTCGAAATAATTACACACTCGACTTGTTAATTTTAGCCTTGCGACGCGACTTTTCGGACACCGCTTATGCATATTAACGCAAATAGCGAACGAGCTTCCTCACAGCGGTTGCATGGACTGGTATAGATATATATATATATATATTCATCGCAACTCTGCCGGCCATTATTATGTGATGAATATGTACTCCAATTGCTTTCTACTCAAAACCACGAATCACTACATTTTCTGTAATCCTTGCCGTACGTCCTTTCGACTATCATCGATCTCCTCGGTACACTTCTTACGATGGTATCCAGCAATTTCTATCTACAGGCTGCTCGCTTTGGGCTCAGTCACTCAACTGGAAGATTTTGCTTCATTGTTGAAACTTTTATGGTTTTCCTTTCGTGCAGATTATATTCTTGGAGGATTCTTTTCGGACTCGTGAGCACAGCTCGCTACAGTTATTTGTGAGTAGGACTGGAATTTGGAAATTTCATTGTAAAACCAGTGATGGATCCTGACGCAAAGAAAAACCAAAAATTTTGGCTCGATTGGGTGAATTTGAAGAATTTTTTTTTGAGACTTTAAAGATTAAGTTTCTGTTTTACAAGTCGAGTAACTCGTTTTCAGATTTTCCCACATTTGCTTTTGGAAAGTGACGTCAAAGTGGAGAAAATTTTATTGGAATTAATAAATTCCTGAAAAAAAAAAAAAATTGTTGCTTCGATGGATTCTGTCGGGAAAGTCATGTTTTTATTATTTTTTGATAAAATTTATGAGCGGCTTGGATTCACGGGTCGAGTGCAGTAAGAGGTGGGGATTTCGGCATTCCATGTGTTTGCCTGGCAGCCGGGCGGTCGAGAGAATTCCTCGAGTATACGTAAAAAAAGTGAAGCTTCTCTTGTTGGGTTCTCTGCCAAGATGATGATACTCCTTAAGGTACGAAGGTGTGCAACGAGAGATTGAGAGGGTGAGAGTGGGACACTCGTGATTCCTTGCCCGCTGCGATCTCCTCTCACATCTTGCATTCTGCCAAGACTATTAACGTCTCTTCTACGTCACGATTAAGCAGCTTTCCCCGAAAGACGAGTACTGAAGTTATTAATTCGCTGAAAATGATAAACGATTTAAAAAATTTTTGCAAATAATTATTGATTAGAATTTTTCTAAAAAATCATCTCTCCAGCTTCGTGTTCTTTCAATCGTATAGTATTCCGCCAGGTTTTTCTCTTTTATTTATTCGTTCACGTTGCTCGAGATGATTGATCAAAAATTTCCATGAAATTCCTCTCGCTGCCCACTTCAATTTCGATTTTATCGACCGTTTGATCGTCAGTAATGGCTGGACCAGTAATTGACAGAATTTGCGAGATTCAAACTCAATAACCCGGAGAATTTTGTTTCCCGTCTATATTCACGGATATTTTGACTCATTAATCTTTCGAAATTCTTTGTAAATCTACGACTGAACCGGAAACGTGGTTTTCAACTTATTTTTGCTTTGTTTTCTGAGAATTTAATTCATAAGCCAGTAATTTGCTTAGCCAGTAATTTTCTAACGTGTGTTCACGCGCTATAACGAATTTTCAAACGAAGAAAGGCTCCAACGACTCATTGTTGAGCTGCAGCAATCGAGGGTACGAGCTTAGCGTGTTGGAGATCGCTAAAAAAGATTGCTCTTCGCGATGGGTTTTACGAGTGAAAAGCCAGGAGTCCGTATGAGCGTTTTGAGCTCCGTTTCAGGATTCTCTCTTTTCCTCCCTCATTCTCTATCGGCTTTTTATCGCACATATTCATTCCTATATCTATATATTAATCTCGCGTAAAATTCCTCATGCGAAGGCGTAAAACGACGCTCCAAAACGCCTAGAAACGCCCTCGAGAACTCTTGTGGGCTCGCGCCCTCTTCGCGAATAAGAAACAACTCGCACATTCGCGTCATGCAACGATGAATAAAAGGAAAAGGGATTAAGATCGCCAACTCGTGCGCGTACTCGCTCCTTCTCGCGTTTCTTTCCATATATATATAAAGATGCGGATCCCTCCTTTCGCAGAGATTGTAATGACGTTGCACACTCTGCAGTTTCGGGTTCAGCGTTTTTTCTCAATTATTGACGTTTGCATCTCGAGGTGACCCGATTTTCGATCCATTTTTCAAATTGTTGTTATTCGTCGTGTTACTTTTGTTTATCGATAAAAAAACAATAACCAAGAAAAAATATTAAATCTTAACGAATAATTTGTGTCACTTCTGATTAAAAAAAAAATTATTTTAAAAATTATCCTGGCCGCTCCATAAATTCGTCTAAAAGTTTGAAAATTCGTACTGCACCCCCCGATCCACTTTTTTGCAATAATCACAAATACATGCTCGATTTTTGCAACGTTTGTTTTTTCTCCCACTTTCCATCATACTCGCGCGACCGACGTATAATTTCTTCTCCGAGACGAGAACGAGACTAGAGGAACGAGTCCCGGGCGAATATGAAAACTTGTATTTTATGAATAAAAAGAAGTAAAGTGATATTTACTTGGCCGTGCTGCCCACAGAGTAGGCTTGAGGGATTCTCAGCAGCCCTTTCTCTCACTATACATATCCACACGTTCCTGCGAGAGTAAAACGAATGCTAATAATATTCATTTCCTGCGTCTCAAAGGACCTTAAATCACTCGCGTATGACACGTTTTGTATCTCTGCCTTATCGTACCGCAATCTCAGCCTCTTTTCCGCCTTCTAACCTAATACCAATTTTTTATTTTACCGGGAGAATCTCCTACAAGTAGCCAATCTTACATTTTCGTTTCATACATTTTTCCGTTAGAATCATGAGATTATTAGCTATTCAAAGCGAATTAATTCCTTCTTGATAAACCAGATTGCTTTCCTGCTTATAAATAACGAACTAAAATCCACCGGATATTCAAGAAACTCCAGAGCCTGTTGACGAAGTGCGTGCAACTTAAAATCTAATTAAAAAATTATCATTCCGTTCTTTGATTTCTTTGCCTCATGATTTCTCACGATTTCATCAAGTTGAGATCAAGGGAGTCTTCGATACTGAAACTTGTGTCGATAGTTGCAATATCCCATTAAAGTCATTTTTGTCAATCGTATTTCTTACGCACAATTGCACGTTTGTCATATTTTTGTAAATTACGACGTTTCTGAGTTTCCTGACGATTGTGCAGCACAACCGACTGCTCCTGCCACGCGGTTGAGAGCATGGCTGAGATTGCGCGAGAGGGCCTTGACCATGGAGAGCCGAGGTGGCTCAGGATTGCATAACTATAGTCAAGTGCTTCTCGTAGCTTTATAGTAGCAACCAACAGCACGATTCCAACTACACCATTGCTCTCGCAAAAGATCATCAGAAAGAAAGAGACAAAGAGAGACCAAGAGAGAGAGAGGAGGAGGAGGGAAAAAATAAATATATAAGGCACTGTGTATGCGGTAGAATGCCCTTAAGGAGGTTCGATCACGACGATACAATGTTGCCATGCTAAACCATCCTAAAACCATAAAAAATTCCAAGATAAAAATTTCATCAAATTCAGTAAATATATTATCTTTTTCAGCCTTTCATTCCATTTTAAAAATTCTGAAAAAAATGCAGCCTACTGTTCAAAATCTTTAACTTAGAATTTTAATTTTAAAATTTTAGGAAAATTGATTTTTTCATTCATTTTTCATCCAATAAATGGACCGATCCGCATCGTATTTTCCTGGACCCGAATGACCCAGGTTTACAAACCAAGTGTTGATAATATGTATGACGAAATACAATTTCTTTAGATTTTTCCACCACGTAGCACTCGAGTCATTGAACACTCTAAAGTTCACATGTATAAGCATAGAGTTCACATATATTCAGGTATATACATCTCGTGGATGAGAAGTTCGATTTATTTCTCAATTATTCGATAACCATGTGGTTAGAAATTGGGAAAAAAAATTGTGTTTTTATACTTGATGCGAAAGAATATCAGAATATTTTTATCAAATTTGGATTATTTTAATTTCGTGATCCATCGAAATTTTGAAATTTGTTCGATCTCCTCATTTAATTCACGTTGAAAGGCGAAATGGAATGAAATTGTTCTCGCAATATAACACGATGCATGTATCTGAGAGAGCTTGAAGAGATTATTCAAAAATTTAGAAAACTAGCAGCTGAGACTGAGATTCCTCGTTACTGGGAAACTGGATTGCTCTTATCAGAGTTGTCGGGAGTAGAATGATATTATTAATATAAAAAAAAAATGACAAACTCGTGGTAGTCGCAGGCGGGAAACAGGATATACTGGAAGTTGCCGAGAGTCATTCGCACGATTGAGACGCGTTAATGTTCTCGCGCAATCTCCATAAAAATGTTACGCGCTTCTAGCGTCAGCCATGGAAAAAAAAACAAAATGTTGGCTCCACCGCGTTTGCGAATATTTCAAAGAAACAGAATGTGGAAACGTGACAGTTGCGACGCGTGATTTTATCGTTGAAATAAAATCGCGACTGAGGACGAGGACGAAAAGCACGAAATTTGTCTTTGCAAAAAATGAAGAAAAAAAATTATAAATAAAATCGAGTATCGTTGTTTGACAGTCGATAAACAATGGCAATTTCACAATTCCACGAAAAATGCCATTTAAATACCATTTTAAAAACCTTGAGAACGAAACGACGTTTTTTTCTTCTTTTCCCGTCGTAAAAAGTTGGCACGATCGGAATTGGGAATGCGAGTAGATTATGCGTTTGTTCGTTGCGTTTCTGTCGAAGAAGTTATACCTGAACGAGAAGGGAGAAAGAAAGGGGGAGGGGAGGGCTACGAGGATAAGGAAGAAGGTGCGCTCGTTGGCGACGGTGGTCACGGGAGGGGAAAGAGGGGAACGGGAGGGGGGAGATGCTCATCAACAAGGCATTGAACCCGGGATTCCCCACTCGTTGCTGCGACGCGAGGAACGAACGAGGAGAGCAAAGACAGCCGAGGAATATGAGAAAAGGAAAGAGAATACTTCGCTATGAAAAAACAAAGTTTAAAGTCCCAGGACTACGTGATTCCAATATTTCGAGAAAACAAAACTCTTCGTTACTTATATCAAGACTGGAGAATCGTTGCTTTTTCCCCTCCATTTGATTCGATTATTCGGAATTTTTCAATAATTGTTCATGTCCTGAAACAATGTTCCAAAATATTCACATTTTTCGGGTGTCCATTGATTTTTTTTTGAAAAATCGGACAAACGAAAAAAACGTGAAAAAAAAACACGCGGAATCGTTTGATTTACGAATGGAATGCGATACAACGTAATGAATTAGTTGACACAAAAACACAATGTACATAGAAACCCGGGCAAAGATTCGACGCGAGCCTGGAGTGGACGAGCTCTCGCGAAGAAATTCAAATGTGTGTTTGGCTGTTCAGCTTCCAGCACTGATATCATCTATATTTTATGTGTCCACTCGACACTAGATCCGCGATAACGATACACCGAGAGTCTTAACGGCAAGATCCTCGTCTTTTATCTTGGTATCCCTCGATCTTTTACACGTACCTGTATATCTACTGAATTTATATAAATTCACGTATTCTCTGCGAAGAAGCCCGATTTCTGGGCAAACTAGATTATCCTAGGATAATCGAGTTTGTCCTGAAACGACTAAACTAGTTCATCCTAAACAGCGTGCAGGACAAAAGCCTCGTTGCCCTGGAATCGTTTTTGGTCGGTACGTTCATGTCCAAAATAATGGCATTCGTGTAAACATTCTCCGAAGTTTTCGCATCTTGATACGCGACCTCGAATTTATATTCGTTTGCATTCTATTTTGTTTTTTTCCTTCACGTTTTGTTATCGAACGTTGAAAAGCCGATTAGAAATGTGAACGAGCAGATTTTGAAAGTTTCGTCATATTTTGAATCATCCTCTATCGACGTTTGTACCCACGACCAATTACAAAAGTTGTAATAACATGTGAACACCCTTCCTCGTGTATCCTTCGTACGAAATAGCATGCTTCGCGATGAAACGACCAGTTGGTCGAAAGACAATCCGAAGAATTGAGACTAGGAGTAAAAGAATCTTTATCTGTGCACGTATGAGCTGTTTCAAAGGTTATACGACTCGAAGGGCGATTAGATCGTGTAATTCCGATGAGAAAAGTCTTTTAGCATTTTCTTCTCGGACGCAGCGTTAATGAGGTATCGATTGATCAGTAAAGACCAATCCGATGCGGCGTTACGAACGAGCAGGCCACGCCTACTTGTCCTCAAGAGCACGTCCGGTTGGCGGGCCTTTTTTAGTCAATATCTCGAGAACGCTTAATCCTAGAACAAAAATCCCGAGGACTTTTTTTCTCAGTATGACAAAACCTAACGATTCCTCGTATTTTAAGGGGGAGATTTGAAGAATCCTGCACGTGAGGACAAAAGTTAAACGCGCACCAATCATTAACTTTTTGCGAGTCAGCGCGCATGTTTGTGTTTTATAAATGCTCGCGTGGCTGAGAGACTCGCCGCGCACGCCGCCAGTAGTAAGCGGTTCAGCCCGAACGCGGAAGAATCTTTCGGTCTGGTCGACTACTGTATATTACTACTTGCCAGTGGTACAACAACCATTACGCCTCAGATCGACGGAGCACGTTTACACGTAACTCTCCACCGTCCAGACTGACTTAAGCGCGTGGTTACATACATGTGCTTATAAATATATATACACACGAGCGTTACGCCACTGGACTGTAAGATATTATGTGAGAGAATCATAATGACCTGAGATATAGATAGATAAGGAGAAAGCTGCATAGAAAATCGATCCATGCGCATTCTAATAATGCGATCTATAAAGTGTTCTCCGCAACTTTCTCGCTGCTTCCATGAAACACCATTATCGATTATTGCTTGAAGAAAAATACGTATACCAACTCTCTCGCGTATTGTATTCGATATTATCGTGATTATACCGCCAACGCGGAAATGTCCGATTTTTCCAAGCAAAAGATACTCGAAGCTTTCTAGTGTTAATTTATTATTTTTATATGAACAAAAAAAAACGAAAAAAAAAAGTCTCACGAGATACGGGAAACGCTGCTCAGGCAGTAAGCTCAAGTTGGCTCACCCTTGACGATATGATGAAAGATGAAAAATGTTTAAGTAAACTTTGATTTAGTTTGTTAATCGATGAATCATTTTCTCGAAAGTCGAACATTTTCTCGTGGCAGTTTTCTCTTTTCTCTCAAGTATTTGTATGGTGAAACGTGAGTGAGAATAACTCGTTCCGCATTACATTATTAGACGGTTATTTTCGAGGAGAGGAAAGAGCGTGGAGAGAGTAGGGCAGATTGAGAAGGAGAGAGTTCGTCAGAGTACTAAATGGCCAAGAGCGAGTGATGATTCGTACGACGAGAGAGAATTCGAAATCTAATCTCGTGTCTGTGTTCTCTTTCCCTCTTTTTCCTTTTCCATCTCGAAAATGTGGGCTTTCTATACTAATGGCAAAAGCTGGAGCAGTGTGTAGCTAAGAGGGAAGTTTTCGCTGCTTAGTTAGTGGAATACGGGAGCTCTGTTTGGAACTCGGAGATTGCAGAGAGTCTAATTCGTCGTAGGAGAGACAGATGTATATAAATAGATCGTGAAAGTGAGTGTGTGAGGGAGAAAGAGATATGGAGATAAAGAGAGAAAATATCTCGGACATGAAGAGAGTATAAATGCAAAAGCAGAGTTCTCACGATTCCAATCGATTCGCAACGCGACTCGAGATTTCTTTCTGCCCCCGAGTAAAGTAACGAAAGGCGAAGAGAGAGATGCGATTATATTCCTTCGCCATATCCTTGTGTCCCTTTCGTCGCGATCCACAGCAAACGAGCCGACAAAGCGTCGCTTCCTGTTCCCGTTGTACCATCTCTCTCTCTCCCTAGCCCCAGTCCCTGGTCGTCGTACCGAGGAGGAAAAGAGAGCGAGAGAAAGAAACGTGGACGCTGAACACACGAGACGACTACGTCTCGAGAAAGATCGAAGCTGCTCCATGGAGAAAGGAAGAAACGACGCGCGGCAAAGACTCGATGAAGAAACCTTCATCAACTATATAACTATATACTCGACATGTGTCTGTTGAGGATTATGGCGAGAATATAAGGGAAAAGCAGGGAGAGAGACGGAGGGAGAAAGAAAAGTGTGCAAGGGTGTGGCTTGAGAGTGAATCTATGGGAAATGGCAAAGGTGAGAGCACTGATGCAGTTCTACAACTAGTCCCCCCCCCCNCCCTCTCTCTCTCTCTCTCTTAATCTTTGCTTGGCTACTCTCCACTCGGATTGTTCCTTCCACAGCCTCCCGTATCTCATCTCTCCTATGTAACGAACGTGAGGACCGCATGAGGAGAGAAAATAGAGGCTGCAGGCGCTTATGTTGAACGGATAGTCACCGTGTACAACGTTCGTGGTTTTCACCCAACTATAACGAGACTCTGTATACAATCTGACCACCTATGTCAACTTGAATCCATTATTTATGTTGCATATCTAATCGTCTTTTCCAGAGAAACGGTTACCGCACGTTTGAGATATTGATTATTTGCCCTTCCGGGAGGAGGCGTTTCTGCGATGAGGATTTCGATTTCACGATTCATTTTTTATCGTGTATGATTTATTGGAAAAATACAAATCACATTTGTATTTTGAAGACTCGACATATTTCCAACGGTCTGGTCAGAATTGTAATCTGCGTCGATGCACTTTTCGAAAGAAGTGAAAAAAAAACTTGTTTCGTTTCAGGGGAATAAGTTTTTTTTACATTGTTTAACATTTTTTGCGAGTGAAAATTATTTTTCCGAGTTTAAGTAGCGGAATTACAAGATTTTGCATGGCAAAAGTTTTTTTTCATGAATTTTATCTTTTGTGAAGGAAAAAACAGTAGGAAAATAAATGAATCGTTACGCTACGAAAAAGAGAATTCCTCACGATCTCTTTTGGGCTAAATTTCTTGGGTGAGAGTTTTAATACTCGGCGCACCCGTGGAATCTGTTGGCACACGCCGAAAGCATTGCAACGCGCGACGAGATGTGCACCAATTACTGCACCCTGGTACACGTCTCCACTCGATCCTCGTGTGCACCGGGAATTCGCCGAGAGAGAATAGGAGAGAAAGAACGAGCTAGATCTCGCGCTCCTGTGACCCCGTGTCGTCGTATATACTCTCGGAGCAAAACCTTTCTCCAAAGACCCTTTGGGATCGTATATTCAATGAGTTCTGCATTTTACGACGTATACACTATTCTCCGCCTCGCTCTATCCTTCTCTTGAGTTCGCCTCCGCGAGTGGCTGACTGCCGCTCGTCTACCTCAATTTTTCACCATCGTTGGAAAAATTATTAATACTTCATGGCATTTACATAATTAATTGTGAGTAACTATCACGAACGTTTGCTAATCAACCATTCGGTGACGATCGTTGACTCGATATTACTGTTCAGAATTTGATCAAATTTGGCACAGTAATAGATTATGATGAGAAAAAGATCCAGTCAAATTTTTAAGACGCTACAGAGAACCAGAAAAAAAATATTCGCATTGGTAATTTCATGATTTCAAAATCGACTTCAGACATTTTATTTATTTTACAATAAAAAAGGTGATTTCTTCTAAAAATGGGTAAGAATTCATTGTAGAATATGATGACAACTGAGATTTCTTGTAATAAGACTCAATATGTTAAATGTATGACATTACCAATGTAAATACTTTTTTCTGGTTCTCTGTGGCCTCTGGAAATTTTAACTGGATCCTTTCCTAATCATGATTTTCTACTTAACCGAATTTTATTGAATTCTGAACACTAATTCCAAAACCGACAGTGCTACCTTAAGGAAGAAAAATCGTTGCGGATTTTTTTAATGAAAAACTGTTTTTTTTTGTTTGTATTAAAAAAACCTTGACTCGTTGAACATTTCTATGGTGAAAATTAATCGGGAAATTACATTTTCCGTAAAATGAATTGAAAATTTGATTTTATTAATATTTCTTTTGAATTGGTACATCGATTGCATGAATGCGAACTCAAATGTTATTTCGAGGGTGTGTTTCTCTCGCTAAGCCATGCAGCCTCGTGCCGCTCGATCAAGATTTATTAGGTGCATCGATCTCAGATTCACGTTGGCGTTTTCTCTTTCTCTTTCTCTGCTTCACTGTGTTTCTATCTTTCTCCTATCTCGGGGCAGCGCTGGCGTGTAATTAACTGGAGATATTAAGCACTGATATCGCACTCAACTCCGAGGTTTTATGCCTTTCTTACATGATCGTTTCCCCATTCCCCGATTTCTTGGTAAAATTTAATTTACCGAGCAGTTGATTTTTTCTAACGGAATTAGAAACAAACAAAAAAAACAACTTGAAGCCAACGGTGTCGAATTTACATCCTTGGAATGCGGAGACTTTTTTTTTCATGAATCATCGTCGAATTTCCTTAAAATTCGTCAAACTCTGCAAACTTGTGACGGACCGTTTCACAACAAAGATTAAATGTCCGGAACGAAACAATCGTAACGAATCGTTCGAAAAAGCCTGGAACAAGGCTCGAGGAGGGGAAAATATATTCTCATGGGAATAGGGAAGAGTGGGGAGGGTGGCTGTGACTTATAAAGCGTTATCTTAACAGAATGTAATGCTCGGAATATTCCAAGAGAAGTACTAATAAAACAGGAGCTTTCTCGAATCATAGAATTCGAACTGATCTCTCCACGCAGCTGTCTTTGTCTCTCTTGGTCTCAGGTATACGTTGGGTTATTGCGTACGTATGTACATAGAGATATTTATGGACATAAATAGTGCAAAGGTAAATTATGGTCGCTTTCGTTACGGCGAAATCCCGCAACGTACGTGTACAAGAGCAGTGAGCTCGCATACAGTGAAGTTATCCTCCCGGGATACCGATAAGAGAGGATGGCCAGAATATCTGGGAATGTCGAGTGCAGGGGGCACACGCCAGGGATCATAAATGTTGGCGTTAACGTTCACATAAACGGACCGGATGGGGATCTATGGGTTCATAACCGTACGTATACATACGGCTATTTCCGCCTAGGATCTCCGGGCGTACGACCTACGGAATCGAGAAAAAGGATCTTTACTTTTCTCCCTAGCGTTTTTCCTTCCATCGCATTTTACGCTTTCGCCTCCGACGATATTTCTCCGCTTCTATGCTCTGGTTGCTCGTTGGCACTCGGAGCTGATTGAAATTAATGAAAAATTGATTTTTCTTAACTTTTTTGCAAAATTGCTGAATTAAGGGCTTCCCTGCTATCGATGCCTCGAAGAAATTCGTAATGCAGGGACTGTTCGACGCTCGAGGACAATTATAAAAATTAATCAAGTTCTAAGAGTTGTTCGAGTGTCAGAAAATATAGTTAGTGCGGAATCTCTTTGCCAGCTCATGCTCATATACATATATATCATATGTACTACGTGTCCATTAGCAAAGAAAGCCACTAGCTACCTCAATTCATGTATAAATGCAGATACATTTTGCATTATTGCTATTTCCTTCATTCGCTTCTCCTGCTGCACATATAGTTGCGTGCCTTTATATACATATATCTATTGCATATAATATATGATTACACATGCAAGTGTATTTGTTGGTATTCTGTCGAGGTGGCCAGAAGGCCTTGAGGTCTACCACAGCATCGACCCAACGGCAAGGTGCTTTTCCAGCTACAACGATTCGTCGTTTCTCCAACTGTATACATGCTCGGTACTATATATGAACCTTGAAATATTTCCTATATCTACGTGAACATGAATTTCATATCCAGCTGCAAAGATGTACAAATTTTATCAAATTTGAGGAATTTTGTCAAATTTCATTAAATTTATCAACTTGTTACTATTTTTAATATTCCGACTACCTTAAGCTTTACTTACCTTGTAAGTTACCTTGGTAGTTTGTACCTTGGGGTACAAACTACCCCAGGCCCATTAAGGAAAATACTCATTTTTCCACTTTTTTTTCGTTTTAGCATTTTTCTTAATTTACTCCAATTTCATTTTCGGCTTCATAAAGTAAACAATATTTTTAAAAAAGCTTTCAATATTTTCTACAACAATTTCCAAGTCGAAATATCAAGCAGTTCATTTTTTATAACAATTTTTGTCACTGGGGTATACAAATCTACCCCATGGTGGCGAGCACGTAACTCTACAGAGGTGTGGCGAGTAAGGGTTAATTTTCGAGGATTGAAAATTCATTCTTTTGAATCCCACAGGCAATCGTAGAATTTTATTGGCTGCTGCGAGTCAAATTTGTAATTGATGATCGACAGTTGGTTGTATAATTTAGAGAAAGAAATTGAGTCGATTTTTTCTTTTGAATTTTTGAAACTTTTGTCTGTGCGGACTTACATATGTAGCTCTTTGCTCGTATATATGCTACTGCTCGTTAAACTTGGTCGATGTATAAAAAAGTATACTTGCTATGTATACGTGTGTATACGTGCAAGTGTAATACAGGTATATAGTTGAGCGATTCGCGAATCGTCCGAGCATTCACCTTCGATTTCCCGTTACTCACGTCCTGGGGACCGTCTTCCTCGGCAAACAGCAGCACTGCGATTCTCCCGAGCACGTCTATACTCACATACTCTCGATAGCATCGTTTCCTATGTATCAACGAGCTTCTGCTTTTGTTGCAGACGAAACTACGAGAATTTTTATGTTTTGAATCTTCTAATTAGTCCTCGTGCCACTTTAAATGATTAAAAATTACAGATAAACGATCAAACGAATGTTTACATTGTTATGAACTGCAAGAACATTAATTTCGATGAATTTCATTTACCTGCCGCAGAAAATTGAAAAGAAACTTGTTTGACTGAATTTTTTGAATGAAATTCAATGAAATTTGTAGCAAAGCGAATCGCGTCATTAAGTCGAACGAAATGGATTAATTAAACTTCCTATTCCTTGAATAAAAATGAGCGATTCTTATTGAGTTTGTCGAACCTGAATTTATCGGGTCGTGGCGTTAACTCAATGAAATCCCGATTTATTTATCAATAGGCTATTTATTTATGGAGGATTACGTGAAATTTAATGCTCAACACACCAAATGGAGGGATCGTTAATTGCGAAACTCTCACAACGTTATCCGAGTGTAATCCGCACTCCCACGATCGGTCTATACCAAGAGTCCATGCAGAGCGAGGCATATTTCGCTAACCACTTTCCTATTCCGCGTACCATTTCGTTTTTCTTATTTCACGAGCTGTATATGTGCCTTTGCTGTACATATACATATATAAAGTGTCTTTAGATTGCATAGGGGTGTAGGATTACTCTTTAAGCGATTTGATTCGATATGCGATCTGAAAGCGCCGAGCTCTATGTGCTCTCTTCTCTCTTTTTTCTCTCTACGATTTTTCAGCTTCTAACGCTCTCTCGTGAGTCTCTCAGCACTCCTGCGGCGATTCGTGACTAGTTCACAGATCCACACATTATTTCGAATCTCCCTCCCTTTTCTCTTTCTTTCAATTTTCCATATTTCACTATTTTCGTCTATTTTTTATGGACTGACGTTTCGTTACGAAAATTTCTTCTTCCTGGAAAGGAATCATTGTGCATTTTGGTGCGAATTAGTTGCTCGACTCGTTTTCCCAAAAAACAATGAAGAAAAATTCAAATTTTGCTCCAGAAATTAAAAAAAAAAATGTTCAACACTTTTTTTTTCTTCGACAGCCAGTAACTTACTGAAATTTGAAAAGTGATAAAAAAAAACTACTGTAAAGCTTACGTATAGATGGAAAGATATACTTCGTCGAATGCCTTAATAGTTCGTGCTCTTTTTACGTCAGCTTGTTCTTCCTTTTTTTCCATTAACTAGGATAATCAGCTCGAAGGTCGTTGCACCCACGCGCGTAACATGCAGTCATTCTGCGGCATTTAGCTGTGCCGCAGGAATATCGTCCCGCGTGAGATACGGGCGATCGAAGCCTTGCTGGTGGAGTGCAACGAATTTTCATGCAGTGTTTTTATCATTTTTCTCTTCCGCGGAATATATTGTGCCGGA
The DNA here is from genome assembly GCA_037952995.1 of Hyposoter didymator. Taxonomy (NCBI): domain Eukaryota; kingdom Metazoa; phylum Arthropoda; class Insecta; order Hymenoptera; family Ichneumonidae; genus Hyposoter; species Hyposoter didymator. The sequence continues at coordinate 4,716,337 of JBAJMU010000007.1, forward strand.
AAAGTCCGCGAAGCATTCAAATTTTATGGAAAACTCGAATTTTTAGAAATCCAAAGAATTTCGATTAATATAATTACCGACGAAATTTGATTGTCGAATTGACGGAATTGAAAAGCACGACAATTTCTTTTTTATCACGATTTTCAATTCGAACAATATTTGAATAAATTGAAAAATTTAATAGAAAAATTTAAAAAATCAATTTCTACAGCAGATAACGATAGACAAAATTTTTATTTTATCTTTACGGATATAGACACAATATAAAGATAAAATATTATGACGAGAAGCATAAGGAAGATCCGTAGCCGCGGTACGAAGCTCGTTTAATTGCTCCGCGGACGCATTTAGCCAATTAATTATCGCAATTAAAAGAGTTGCATAACCATTAATGAATCCCAGGTGGTTCACGATGGGACGGTCGTGGCAATGAACTTGCTTATGCTTTCGCCCATGTTCCTTAAGACAGCAGCGAGAACCTTCGGGTATTACGTGGCAAGCAAACTTTTCTCACGCTAGCGGAATCAAAGGCTCTACATACATAAAGACACTGTGTGTGTCTTAGTGTGTGTTTATGATGAGATGTTGGTTCGAGAGAGAAAAAAGGTGCTCGTGATCGCGCAAGAAAAGATGGAAAACAGATGCAGCTCCTGCACGCAGCTCGTACGAACTCGAGGACTCCCATCTTCCTTTTCCCTCCCTTCAAATTCCTAATGCAATCAGTGTCTATGTGAGTTTTTTCCTTCTCCTCTTATATTCCACGGTAGTCATCATCTCGTTAGCGGTACTTCCGTACTAATTGGCCATCTTGGCTTCCACATCGAAATAGATCGAGCAGATAGTGGAGCTCGCATATGTGCATGCGATGCACGAATGATATAGGATTTTATTTTGTAATCGGCGTAATTTATTTTCCACGCGTAGGCTACGAGTGAATCTTTCGTCTTGAATAATCCGACTAGCAGGGAAGCTGGGACCTTTTTTTAGTGCATGAGAAAAAAAATCGATTGGAACATGATTTTCAAAAGTCCAAATTATTTTTCGTACTTCGAAAAAATTTATTTCGAGCATGTCTCGTTAGTGGGAAAAGAATACGAAAGCCCAGAGCATTCATTCGATAAATATTCGATCTTCAAGTAGAAAAATCCGCCATTGGTCAGACGAGGTTTTTTTTTCGCCATTATGAACCCTTCGTAAAAAAATCAATCGATCAAATAAGTAGACTGATTTTTCCGCAGTGACGGAACTTGGACGCCGCATGTCATTTTCGTGAGACTCGTTCAGTGACCTCGTTATTAAATATGGAGGACGAAGCGGCCAAGGGAAAAAGTATATGAAACAGCAAAAAAAAAAGGAGCAAAGGCGGGTGTATAGGAAAGCGAAGGAGTGTGACAGGGCGAGAAGCCCAGCAGCAAAGGAGGTCGTCGACTCTTGAACGAACCCAGGATGAAAGGAAAAACCACACCAGCTTTTTTCAAGCTTCGTGTGCTCCTTTATTCCACACGAGTTCTTCCGGTCTCGTTGATATGCTTTTTTTTTTCCTTTCGCGATTGCATGCTCTTTGCATATCTTCAGCACCCAGTTGTTGATTTTTTATTCCATCTCCCAGGAACTTTGCATTCTATAATGTCATATTCTCACGATACGAATGAGGCCAAGCTCCTACTTTGCTTCTCCAATACAAATATAACAGGATTATTGAGCAACATCTCAAAAATCGAAAAAGATAATAATTTCGTTCTCAAAAATGTTGTTTATCGATCGATGAACGATTTTCAATGCAACTCGAACGTCATTCCTTCATTTCATCAGCCCGGCCATTTCGTTCCGAATTTTTCACAGCTCCTGACTTCGAAATGAAATTTGCATCATCATGATACGAATTATTACAGATTATCAGTTAATTATGTGTTCGAAGAAAAATACTTTCGATAAATTAATACTTTTTCCTCATTAACTATGATTATATGTTTTTTGCACTATTTTTCATTACTGCAAGCACACGTTATGTTAAGCGACATGAAACGAGCATATACATAGCCCCGACGTAATCTCGGCTTGGATCTTCGAGTCAGATATACGTCCACGTGGGTGAATTCAGTATTAACGAGTCTTATAACTATAAGTATAAATTGTTCGAACGCGGAACACTTTCATGCAGTGTCCCCTGCAGCATTTAACCATACGCTCAATAAATACATGGACATACGTGTAAAAAAGCATACACGTTGATAAAACATCGTCGTTGCGAAAGAATTCGCATAGAAAAACGTAAAAAGTCGTGAATTATTTGTAAAAACGTTTTTCTGGAAATAAACAAAAAGTATATGCCACTCGATTTTTCTTATTTTTTTCCCATCGTCCCTCTCTCGAAAACCCGGAAGTAGAAAGTGTTAGGTGGATTTAGAATGACGTTGAAAATATCTGCGAAATTGCTGCGAGTCGTAGTGATCGTTGTTGAATTTTAGTCAGCGTGCGCGACAGAGACAGGGGTGTTCATCTCCTGCTCCGAGTAATTCGCAGCCTCTCGTTCCTCCGCGTGGTCGAGACTCTCGAGTCGTTTACCTAAAAGCTACAGACACGCGGACGCACACGCAGATCTCTTCACACGAGCGCGAAAATTACAAGTCCAACTGTTGCTGCGGATACGTGACATAATTCCGTAGGTATATTTCTGTACATTTGAATAGTGGAGGAGGAAAGTGGCCATATATACATAGTGTGAGTTGTAAAAGGAAAAAGACCGAGCGACCGTCTGAATTGACTAGACGAGCTTACCCCGTGTCTCAGGGAGAGCTCACTTGGGCAGCAAAATCAAGCAGTCGAAACACTTCCGCGTTTTCGTTGCACAACACCTGTTCGACGTTCGTAATTCTCCGCACTTGCAATGTAACAGCACACACAGACACACGAGGTGACTGTATCCTCCTTGTCTCTCGTTTAATGTGTATTAAACTTTTAACAACTTATGTAACTTTTAAATGCTTTCGTTATTATTCTTATCGTGGTTATTACACTGACACGATAATTATAACATTATAAGAATTTAACATGCAAATATTCACATGGCTATGTGCGTATACGTTCGTGAATGCAATTATCTCCTTTTTTTCTTTTTATTTATTATACAATATACATAATAAATGCAGCAACAATGTTGAAAATGGTCGTGATTATTCAGACTCTAATAACAGGGACGGCTTGTCGCGATGTACGGAGCAGCTGGTATTGCCCAGATTTTTTCCTCCTGCTAAACATGCATGTGCTGCAACGCGCAGACACGGAGAAATAGTGTTTGCTGCTCGCGACGAAGGCTTAAAGATACTCGTATTCAAAGCCGATCGTATATCTTCTCAGATCGCTTTCCTCCATGGCTTTCGCCCTGCGCAGTGTATAGAGTGAGTACTGAGTTGGAGCATGTTGGTGGATGCTTAATGGCTCTGCATTTGTGAATTGCGAGCGACCTAATGCAATTGGTTGATGTGTAAAACTTCATTTTTACAAAACGAATTTAAAATCAAATCTTCTCGTGTTTCTCTTCTTATCACATCGCACGATGTTGAAGTTTGCATCGTTGGGATGCAACGAAATTCTATTTTTTCTTGAGCAGATCTCAAGACGAAGGTCAGGACGATAAAACGATTTTTTTTTCTTCAGAATCTAAATTCAAAATCGGCACGTGTCATGATTTTTAAAATTGAACAAAAAATTAATAGAAAATCATATTTTTCGTTGCATCTCAACGTTGCGAGCTTCAGTGACTGAGCGACTGAGCTCTCGATCGAAAAATTGTATCGCAGACGTTTGACACATTTTCGGGTTTCAATTACAACGCACATTCAATGCACAGACCTCCATACGATCGTTACAACGACGATAAAAGTTGGCCTCTCCATTCTATTTTACTCTCTTTTCTCTTCGCTGCTTATCCGTGTACGTGTGCGTGTAATCGTGAGAGTTGCTCCGAGTGTGTAAATCGGTCATTCGCACAAACTGCAAGAGCGACCAGCATCCCGGAGATCGAGCGTAGAAAGTGCAATGGGAAAGCGCGGCCAGGCGAATAAATGCAACTATAAATTATCGTCCCGCGCACTATTCTATATATATGCATTCACCTTGCGCCATTAGAAAAGGGAAAAGAGAAGATAGCGAGAGACACATAGGAAAAGGACTTTAACAGACAAGGATCGTAAGAAAAGGATATTTTAAAGAGATGCAAAAGGAAAGAGACGCAAAGAGGAAGAGAGAACAATCTTTGCAAACACGTTACATGCAGTTACATGATTTACTTATTGTATAAAATACTCTCTCGATGTCTACGATCCCAACTAAAAGCGAAGTCTCCTCTTATCGAGATACATCAATAATATCGATTCATTTACGAGCTTAAAATATTTTTATTTTAATCAATCACCGATTCTCGTTTATTTTGAAACGCAGTAATTACTCACGAAGATCGATAAATGGGCTTTTCGTAAAATAACGTTAAAATCGTTGCCTTTCCATTCTTGTTTTTCCAAGAGAAAAAATAATCACGAATTTATGTCAAAGAGAGAGAGAGACTTTAGCGGAAATGAATTTGTCGAAAAAAAAAATTACTCGGATCGACTCAGGGGCAATGCGGGTCGGCTACTAAAATACAAATATGATGGACAACACAATTCTCCAGCTCACAGTTCAATGGGAATTTGCGTATGTAATCTGCTTGATTTTTTCTCACCCTCGGAGCGAGAAGGATATCCTTTTATTTTCTTGCGGAAATACATCGCACGTAATAATAGATCACCATCTATCCATCTTACGTATGTCCCGAGGATCGATTTCGACACGCCATCTCAATGTATAACTGTGTAGAGTGCATGAGGAGTATAGAGGGTGTGGGCGGGGTGAGCGGTTCATGTGCGGCACTGGTAAGTTTACCTTAACCCCTCACACCACCGCAGCACTTCCCGCTCGGGAGATCTATTCCCGCCTTGACGCGGAGCTTAGGAGCCCCGGGGCTGTAGCGGATCGGAGGGAGCCGATACGACGATGAATAACTAATGCTCTTTTCGGGTTGTGTCGCGTATGTAACCAGGGAGAGGTGGGAATTGGATAGACGTTGGGAAATGCGAGTCACGCCATTTATTAAGGGCTGAATCGAACGCGGACGAAATGTCCTTGAAGTCTTGGAGCTTGCGAATATGTAAATCTCGAATCTTTCGGACATTTTCGTGACTCGACACAATGGCGGACTTTAAGGGTCCCGGGGACCTGCTAAAATTCGATGCATTTATGAATTTTTGCTTAACTGACCCGCATTACCCCCTGCATATGGGTCAAGCCTCTCGAGCTTCGCAGGGGAAACGAATAAGCTCGCATTCCGCGCTTGCCTTGTCTATTGCTCTCTGTATCGAGCCGCTTGATTGGTTCCCTGGAAAAACATCAATTTTATCGTTTCCAATGACCCAGCCGAAGGAGGGAAAAGTGTTTCGAAACGTTTTTTTTTCTTTTTTGTTTCTTTTTTCATATTTAAATAAAGTTTAGCTCTCGATGTCTCGAGTATGTCCGTTGAAACGTCCTGTACATCTTGGCACATCTAATGGCAAAACATCACGAGATTCCAACACGTATCGACACTAGAAGCACACTCGCACAGTGCACTCTATGCGGCGAGGCAGAGCAGGACGCGCATACTTTGCATGAGTGAAAAGCGACATGGAAGAGGGTCGTCGTTCTCACTTCGCCCTTATCTGTGTAACGATCCCATGAGTATAGTTTTATATATAGCGCATGATTCGTAAGGCTGTGTGTATCGTAACGCGTATCGCGTACGTCTCGACAACGAGCACGACGCGTTGTTCTTATAGTTGGATAGACCGAAGAACGATGGGCTCCGTGATGCAGATCCGGAATACGAATGCGCTCCTGTGACCTCACCGGAGTATAAGCGAATATATATTCTACGCGCGATGTTTCCTTGTAAACAAGGGATATGATGTCGAGAAAAATCGAACCCCAAGGTACATACACAGTCAACTTCGATTGAGGTCACAGAAACCGATTCAAATGACTTCAAGATTTCTAATGAATTTTTTTATCACACCAGCGACAAAACGGTGATGCATTTTCCAGTGAGATCATTCGATCATTCGCACTATACATATGATTCATCGAAAAAGACGCAATACTATAAAAACTATTTTTAAAAAAGGCGGGGAGCGTGTATGACGAATTCTAGAATTCGCAAATGTAAATTAGCGAAGGAAGAGACTAAAGCTTTGTGAATCGCTAAAACTGGCTACACGAAACGACATTTTGCGGAGTAGATTGCTATTTCCGAATTTGATAAGGCGGTATCAGTGTAATTGATTTTGTAACCAAAGCGGCATACCTAATGAGGCTCGCTCCACAGATTAGCCAAGAGAACGAGACAAACTACTCCACTCTGTCCTTGTGTGCATCGTTCCGATGACGAAATTGATATCGACCAGCTATAGCTGCTGGTCTATCATCGCCGTAATCCCTTTTCGTACCCTCATCTTTGTCAGGCGTACGAGCGAGTGAATGTTTGTGTTTGCAGTTGACTGAAAGAGATACAGGGAGAGAAAGTGAGAGAGGAAGAGGGATGCTGCCACCCATTATGCACATTTTGTACAGCATACAATGGACCCTCGCTTTCGACATGCTCCGTTATGTCCTGTGTGCGCTCATGATTACCTCTCGTTTCGAGATATACCGGGCGAGAGGATGCCACCGAATCAAAGAGAAAGGAAGAGACACATGCACGTGAAAGCGAAAGAGACAGAGAGACAGGGAGAGAAAAGAAACGAAATTGATTCGGTTAATTACTCTGTTAAAACTGAAACAGTTTCTTGTCCATTAATTTGTTATTTGTCCATTCATCGCATTGCAATATTGATGACATTGCTAATTCGTCGAGTGGCAATTGTCCGGCTTTTGTTTTCATAATGAAAACGAAACTGCTGTTCGTTTATTAATAAAAGTTGAAAGAAAATATAATCTGGAGCTACGCGAGGTGCGATAAAATTTTGCCAAACAATCCGGCTGAAAATTTTATTGAAGAAGTTTGAAAAGGATCCGTCGGTGGTCCATGATTCTGCTGCTGGCAACCCCCAGTAATCTCTCTGTAGCGATCCAATCTTCATGATATTCATTTGTAAGAACGAACCCATACACGAGGCATGGAGAAATACGCGTTTGTAGCCAACAATGAGATTTTACTATGAGATAGAGACTCGCAGAGAATAGCAGGAGTGTATTAATATAGGACTCATTGCAGGGAGCATTGCATCAACAATAAACACCGAGGGCAAAGGGAACTATTAAATTTCCCAACGGATATTTATATGCGCAAAGAATAATAAATTAATATTGTGTGTATATGAAGTTACTAATTTATTATACAATCATGACAATTCCACGATACGTCTACATGGTGTCCTCAACATTTCGAGCGAAACTCCAATTTGGATAAAAACTTGAAATCGAAATATGAAATCGTCGGAGATTTTAATTCAATTTGTCGATCAAAATTATCAACGCAACATCGGAAAACGAAAAACTAAAAGCTCGTGTCACCGAAATGGACGAAAACATTGTATCCATGTCGACAAACGATCAACAGTTGACGAAAAAACAATCGACTATGGAAAATTTGATGACCAGTCACTGGAACAGCTCCAACAAAGCGGCAAAAGCTCTTTACAGAGTCACTGGAACAACTCCAACATTTGGCACATGCAAAATGTCGGCAATATGCAAAAGACGCCCTGTGTCAGTGGCTAAAGACGTTTCTCCATTGTGTGCTGGCTCGTCTATCATTTACAGGATATCTCTTCAAAAATGTACTTGGCAGTGAACCTACGAATATTTTTTTTACAAATACGTACGAATTTTTTTTCTAAATGATGAGCAAACAATTTCTTGCTCCGAGTGCTTATCTATGGGAAGGACGATGTGAAACTTTAAAACTGTTTTAAAAGGAATCCAGGGGAATATTTGCTCAAACGAATACATTGGCAATCTTCAAAAAGGAAACTCTTCGATGCTTTTGAAGCAACAAACTCGTATAACCCAAATTGCAAAATGACTCTTGCCTCGTCGAGTATTTATTGAATCACCACTTTCCACCAACGATATCAACCGAGCACGCGGTAATAATTGAAACACAAATTGCTTTCCGTCGGTACAATTCCAATAGAGAAGAGACCCAGAAATACTGCACACATTATATGCATAATATACAATATCGTATCGTACTCTGCTATACGAATTCCGAATGCAATGTACTATGAAATTACTATCAAAGTCCTCGACGTCGTTTGCTGAATTGAGCTTGTACTTCACTCCTTTGAATCTTCATGTTTATCTACACACAACTTCAGCACGAAAGCAACATAATTGAATGTAAAAACGTTCGCAATACAGGTTAATTGACTCACGTGGTTCAACTTACAATTGAAGAAACACAAGCACCTTGAAGAAGTGAAAAAAACGTTGTCGGAGATACATTCGTTTTGGCCAGCCACAAGAGCAACGATGCCGAGGATTTTCGTTACTCGTGTAAGAAAAAAACAATCACGCATTCTAGGCGCAAAAGCTTGAAGAATTATTTAACAGTTTTGCGTAATTGAATGAAAAAAAAATGGAATTGTGGATGCTGTGGAATTTTTGTTAACGTCGTAGTAAAGAAATGTAATTTTCTTTCGATAATAATCTTTCGGAATGGCCTCATTAGAAAAAAAAAAAGATTCAGTGCTTTGCAGTATTTCGATAATTGGCGATCGATTTCAAAATGCAGGGGAGCACAGGATAATGGAGAATTTTAGTTGATTTCGTTGAAATGCGTTTCGATCTGTCAGATTTTTTTTTTGGTTCACGATCCACTTGATGAGAGCGAGAAAAAAAACTTGTTTCTTTCCAGCGTTCACATCCGCTGGTGAAATGTTCCTGTGCTCGCTGCCCCCGAATAATTAAATGCAATGGCAGCAAATTCCATTCTAGTCTCATGCAGAAATTACCTCTTTTGGCTTCCGTCGTCAACATTAACGAACGCGAGATAACTCGCTATCTCATCACTCGCGTTTTTACTTACGAAATTTGCAGTTTCCATATGCTGGGTCACGGACTCATCGCCGGCCCTTTTCAGAATTCGCACAATGGTTTCTGTTGAGAATTCTGATGACAAGGCCACTCGAAATAGTGAAATCCAATAGTATTCGAGAAAAATCTCCTCGTCTGACTGCATCGAATTGTCATTGAGAAAATAAAACAATTTCAAAGTTAATTTCAAAGTTACGTCAAAAAAAATTCAAAAAGTGCTCAACGTGACGGGATAATAATCATTTTTTGAAAATATAAGTTTTGATTCTTCGATTTTAATCGAATTACTTTCCAGCCCAAAGCCATGCTATGGAATTTCCAATTTCAATTGCAGATTCAATCGGATTTTGAGTTTGCATATGATTTTCGTGATGCACAAAAAAAAGGCTCAGTGTCCGGGCGTTTTATCGGGATTTTGTTGTTCATAGAAAGAGTTTTTTATCCCGAAGAGATTGCCGGGGGTCGGGGGTGGAGGTGAGAGTAAAATATACGCAGATACATATTCTAGAAATTTGTGTGTGAAATACACGGCAATTGGTGGGGTGAACTAGAGCTTTTGAAATTGCTGTCAGTGCACAGGTAAAATTCACGCCCATATTAATGCGTATAGCGTGCACAAAAGTTGAAAGCAGTGGGCGTGAGAAATACATGGTTCCGGTACGGTAACATCGACTATGCATTAAAACGAGTGGATATAACGCGAACAAGACAAAGCGCGGAGGGTTGTTTTTGATGGTTGAAATTTCCCGTGGTTTTACTTCACTATCCTCTCTTTATCTCTCATGTTATCTTCGTCCTCCTCGTGGATTCTCTCTTTCCAAGTCCGAGCGAAATAGAGGCATGCGTTTTTTTTTTTAATATCCAAAATTTCTTTCTCTCTCTCATCTGGATATTTTACATCTTTATCTGCTTTTTTACTTTTTTCTCTTATCCGTTCTCTTCCCTTGCATCTTTGCCTTCTTTTTGCTTCATTCGTTTTTTCATTGTTAGAAATTTATTTCTATTTGTATTGTTTTTGTGAGTCTGTCTCTGTCTGTCTGTCTCTCTCGCTCTCTCTCTCTCTCTCTTCGTTTATTCGCTTATTCTTTTTTCTCTGGCTTTCCATGTTTTTCTGTCCCTCTCTATCTGTTTCTGTCTTTCTCGCTCTCTCGTCGATATCGGACTGAGCCATTTGTTCCGGCTTTTACAAAGCTCAACGCGAGAGAGGGAGAGTATGGGAAAAACTGCGATCGGTTTGTGAAATACATCGTGGATGAAACGCTCGAGGGAAATGGGCCTAGAGATGCGTGCTGAATGCACGAGGGTCGAAGCAAATATAATAGACGAGGGAGAGAAAAAAAGAAGAAATAAAAGAGCGATCACGGTACAACACGCGGAACGAAGTGAACGTGGAAAGCCCAGAGGGCTCTAAATTAATCATTCCTCCTTTTTTTTCACCATGATAAATAAAGCTTTGCAGCCTCTGACATATATTTCTTTAATATCTTTTCGCAATACCGCGTATCCGTACCCCCCGCGTGCGTTCTCGATGCCATACACTCTCATTTCTACACTTTATGACAAATGCTTTTTGTTTTTTCGATAACACGCTTGAGATATTATCGAATTTTCTGCATCATACCCTCTGCGATTTGTAAAACAAACTGCATTGAAAAACGACTGAGTATTATCGCAATAGCAACGAAACGAAAACCATTTTTTTTCCAGAGAAACTAGATTTCAATCTCCCGTTAAATTTATTACCGAGTTCCGAATAATTTTTAAATTTCTATCAAAAGAATACGTTTTTTATGGAAATATTCAATACCCACCAGCGAAACTTTGATTATGAATTTCTCTGAGCAAAAATAACTCGAAATGAAACATCCGAATTGTCTTAATTATCAAATTAATTATTAATTATTAAAATCAAATATTCATTCGTACCCCAAGCACAGTTTTTTCGTCACGGTGATTCATGCATTTGTTTCCGAAATGAATTTCACTTCATAGCCAACACCGTGTACAGTCATTTACACCAAAATGCACGACCAATACGAGGCAACACTGATTTTTTTTTTCCAATTAAGAAAATGCGTTCGTCAGCAACGAATTGTGCAGGTTTTGCGTGCATTCGTCGATCTCTATATTATCGTTTACATAATTAAATAAACCTCGAGTTTATACGTTAAAAAATAAAAGTGGAACGGGGAAGGAAACCGAAGAACAGCAATTGCGTGTCTTCGTTTACACAGAAAACGCATCTCCGTGGAAATGCAACGTGTTTACACATGCAGCGATGATAATATCCGCACACTATTTTTTAGAATGAGCCTGAAACCTCGTTTGCAGTAATTTTTTAATCGATACTGCAATCGAAAAAAATAGAGCGAAACACACAACGAAAGCTCGTTCTATTTTTCCTCAAAACAATTATACACTTTGTTCCTCGTGATAAAAAACACAAGTAATTACTTTTCACAGAGTATGACATTTCTTATGGCTAAATTGCTCCTGAGACACGAGTTTACAATTTTGTTTGTGAACTAATAATAAAAACTACCAGTTGCCATGTGTTCAAGGGTGAAAATTGCTCTTGCAGTGAATGCGTCAGGAAGATCGCCTTTGATTGTTAAAAACAATTTGCGGGCAACCAGAAATCGATATTTTCACTTTTAACGGGTATTCGTTGCATCGAACGCTCGCTGAAAAGGACAAAAAGGCTCAAGGCTTCGTCCACTCATTTATGAAGCTGCAAAAATTGCATTTTTTTCAACAACACGAATATCGTATTCGGGAAAATATCGGGATCAACAACGAAATATACGATTCAAATGGCACTTCGTTTTCAACGATTGAAATCATTGGATAATCGATTGTATTCGCACGAATTAATTTGGCTCGCGTTGCAACGTTCTCACGCACAATTTCGTACTTCAGTCAGAAGTTTTTTCTCCAGTGTCCTGGAAAATGCATTTACGAGTTTCATGCCCTACTCAACCTCAGCCCTTGGCATACTGTTACCAACCCCTACGTCTCTCTCTCTCTCTCTCTTCACTACAAATATTCGCCTTTGCCTGCAAAACCCCTGCAGGCTCTCGCTCATGTACAAAATGCATGTATACATGTACCACTGCGTGTATTCATCTGCAAGGGTTACTGTGAACATGGAAGAGTATAAAGAGTGAGTGAGATTGTATTTAACGACGTAAACTCACATTCAGAGCTAAAAAAGTTATTTCATCAGAGCTCCAAGAGTTTGCCTTTCCGGAAAAGTCCGAACGGTGTCCGAGTTAATTATAACTTATTGTTTCACCGCAATAATTATCAACAAATCACCAGACGTTATTCTCTGTTCTTTGTCTTTGAAAAATCACGAAAATATTGAAATAGTAAATTTTTTTTCGAAATTTCAACGTTATTTAACGACGAGCTTGCTGAACAACTTTTTAGCAACCGTTCTATAGCGCCATCATGGAAAATCTCTCGCTCTATAATTTTCCAAGATGGCCAAGTTTTCGTAGTTGATGGAATTGTGCAATAAGCAAAATACGAGCGCACGGTGGTGCGCAAACAGAAACTCGGTGAGAACAGCGAGCGGTTATAGTTCGAGGACGACCGAAATGGAAGGGATGCTGTGAGTAACACGGCGTACTCGTTGCCACAATTATGACCCAGTTCGCAGAACGAATAAGGGTGGAGAATACGAGAGGGAGAGAGATTCGAAGCATATTCTTGGGGGAGGGGCAGAGAGGGATGAAAGCTCAGACCTAAGTGAGTGAATTTTATAGGGAAACGAGGAATGCCTGTAGAGACGGATCTCCGGAGTTACGTCGATTGCGATTTAACGGCTGAATCGTTCGTCATCGACACTGAAAATTTTGAATTTTTTTTTTTAGAACAATAATTCGTCGTTGCTGTATGGATTAGTCACATTTTCTGTATAATGAGAATGGCAACTGTTTCTGTAATTTTTCTCTCATAATAAATTATCGTTCGGTCGAAAATCGAAGAAAATTATTTTGCCCGTAATTTTTATGAATAATAATTAACGATTCAAATTTCTACACAAAGTTATACGTACGATAATAAATTTTCAATGAATTTTTCACAAAGAAATGGAGTTATAAACGCGGGCTTTAGAGGCATTGCCAATTAATTAAGGCAGATTCCGTAATTACGTGAAAACCGTTCGCTAAAAATTTAATTAACCCAGAAAGGAATTTTGATTAAATTTATAAATAATTTCGTAAAAGTGGAGTAAAGCAGAAGAAAGCTTCTGTTTTTTTGTAAAACGAGTTTTCCTTGAATTGTTTATCCGCATTAAATTAATTACGAATGGAGCTTCAAGCTTCGGGGCCTGTGATGAATTTCGAGAGATCGCGATATTGCGACTCAGGGATATAATGGAAGTTTCGGATGCAAAGAGAGGAAGCACTAAGACGCGAGGAAGACGTTGTTGGGATCGGCGTCTTTTTATGGGTTTCTTCGTCTAGGAATCCCGTCGGAATAACGGATCTTTTTTACCCTCTCCATGTTGTTTGTGCGTGCGTGTCGTTTTCTGTCTGTCAGTTTCTTGTTCTTCTGGCACATACGAAGGTCTCTCGTCTCGTCTGGTGAGTAGACATTCGGTTCGTCTATACGTATACACACAAATGTCTCGTTGCAATCACTTAAGGCGAGAAATAGGATCGCCTCGAGGAAAATTCCTCGCCCGATGTTCACAGTTGGTTCGTTGAGCAAAAAGAATGGAGAAGAGTTTTCCGAGAATGCTCTTCGTAGTGATTTATTCCATGGGATGTGATAGAAAAAAAACGAAGAGGGGCAACGAGAAGAGAAAGAGAAAGAAAGAATCGTGGTGGGAAAAAACTCACGCGAGTGCTGCATCGACGTCTTGACAATCACTTCTTCTCGTTTCGTTTCCGGTTTTCCTTCATGACGTCCTGCGCACACTTTTCTCAGACGTACACGAGAAAACGAAATCTCTCTCTCTCTCCTCCAACTTTTTCACTCCACTATCGAAGGAAATTCTCACAGAAATGTCCTGACTTCTTAATGTCCCGTGAGAATCCTTTTTTCCCGAGCCATCGAAACGTTTTATCAGGAAACTCGAGAGCGAGACAAAATTTTCAAACTTAAAAAAAAACCAGTAGCAAAATTTACTGTAAAAAAAAATAAAATAAAAATTGCACGATTGTTTGCCTGCAACTTTCTCAATCTTTCCATGATGTCATCTCAATGATTCGTGAAATTCTTACATTCACATGGAAGCCCTACCAAAGCATAACGAATTTAGAAACGCCAACAATCTGACTGGCATGGAAAAAGATCCTTTATAAGGGTGGCCGCGAAGGACGTCATGGAGGGAAGAAATGTCTGGCTGCTGGAATATTTTCCAACCGTGTAGTTCGTTGGAAAAGGTAACGCCTTTTTCCCTCGTCACAAAGTAACTTCCTCCGTGTAAAATAACGGAGTGAAGCAGGCAAAGTGAAGAAAGAATGATCAAGAGAGGCGGGTGGGGGGCAGAAAACAAGCTGATGGTGAAGAAGAACCGTGAGTACCGTAAGATCGTGATGGTGTTACTGCAAATGGGGGAAAAAATTTCGTGTACCATAGGAAAAGGTTCGTCATTAAAAGAGCAACCGGTCAGCGTCATAACATCAAGTGGCAAAATAGTTGAAGCTCTTTCCCTCCGACCTCTTGTCGCAACTGTCTCGATCGGGTTTTGCCTTGTTAAAACACCTTGTTGATGCTCGTAGCTTAACAGTCTACATCGAGGCTTTTCAATCAACGCGATGCGACGTTCTTCCTGCGCTCATCCTCACTCTTTCTCCGCGACTTTTTTGTTCCTTCTCCTTAACAGAGTTCTCGATTCGTGCTTCTACTTACTTCGCAATCATTCAACACAGAGTCGCGTGCACTTATATTTCCGGGTGTTTTTATCTGCTACACCCTTGGTCGTTTTTCCCTCGTTCCCTCATCCCTAACGGTGAGACATGCACGAGAAGATTTCACCGTTACACGATCTTCGGTACTTCTGTATACGTTTGTTTTTTCTTTTTTTATTAACGTGTATGCGTTGTACACGAAGATGTGTGGATAAATAGTATAAACGAGTTTGCTATTCGCGTGCTTTTCCTCGCTTGCATTATGGATTTACCGAGACCCCCCCCCCCCCCCCCNCTCTTTCTTTTTCTCTCGAAAGAAAATACGAAGGATGTAACCGAGCGAGTTTCGCCCCAGCCTCGTGGTAATATACGCCAACGGTACCACCCAAAGAGCCTCTATAACCCTGGAATAGCGTATTCCATAGCTGAATAAGAGACACGTATACACAATGTCTAGAACGACCAGCATATGCGACTCCGCGGTTTCGAGACGTCGACGTTAGAGGGAAAAAAAAAAGTTTAACGGTTTCGAAGCTCGCTTCGATATTAAAACCTGATATTGTAGGGTTTTCAACTTTGTTTTGGGCTCGTTTGAGTTCTCCATTCGTGGGATAGACGATAAAGATTTATGGGGTTGATTTTGTTAGTTTATTTTAATAGGATTCAATTTCCTCGGAACGAACAGCGACGTATGAATTTTTCATGTTTTTATAAGAATATATATTCGTTTATGAATATTCGTGGCCTCAATGTTTTTCCTATGGGATCTGTAAAGCCTTGGTATGAATGAAGATGAACCCGTAGCATCGAATCTCATTTTTCATCCGGTGTGTAAGTTTCTTGTTTTAATGGACGACTGGATCAGCGACTGGAGTCGCGATTCACGCTCCGGACTATTTTTCACGTCAAAGGTCGTCATTAGTGTTGAGCTTGATAATGGCTCGCAGCTGTGGAACGGGTAAGGGTTAAAAGGAAGGGCTGACTTTGTCGACGCGTCAGTTACGCGACAAGCTGACCAAGACGCTTTCAAAACCCGGTTATGCTTTGCTTGCAGAAGAGAGCATTTATTTTCTTCTGACATCTATGACCTCGATTCAGATTGTTAATGGGCTTCGCTCCTTCGCTCGCGCTCGATGCTTCCGCTTTCTATACCAAACCTTCGTCAGCTCCGATATAAGGCTTTGGAGATGCATAAAGGACGATCCTCGCGGACGTATTTCGTCGTACGATATTTATCTACAGCATGTTTCGTGCGGAAACCATGATCGAGCTGCTTGAACAGCTGACCAATCGTGCAATCTTGGGGCAACAAAATCTTTAGCTTTTTATGTTTACGATGGGTGTATCGTTAGCGATACGACGTTACGAAGAGTCATCACTTTTCGTTATTTCGTCATTCGTTGATCCTGCGAATTTTGCTTTTTTGGAACGCCTTGTATAAATGTACATGACTTTACGTTTTAGTCTGTACTTAGGGACACATTGGGGTTATGCTTTTACATAGCGTTGACTATATATTCGTGTATATGCTCTGAGAGGATCATAAAATTGTTAAGATCCTTAATGCCCGGGTCGGAAGCCAGCGTACCGAAGGTCCTTGATGACTCAAGGACGCTGCACACGAAAACTTTCCACAGCACCTCGCTGTCAGCCCAGCGTTACAGAATCGTCGCTTACAAACCGCTTACAGGCTTTCGGATTACAATTATTATGCGAAACGATATGTAACGATAATCCTCGATGAGAATCTCCGCAATTTTCAATAAACTTACAAATAATTCTCTGCTTTTTTTCTCGTTACTCATGAACTTTCTTCCTTTCGTGGTGTTTGACGTTTTGCCATGTTTTTTTCTTTTATAGAGCAACATTACGCGGCCGCAGACTCGAACAGCTCAACGCCCGCGAAGAGCTTCGTCCCCTGTAAAGTTTGCGGGGATAAGGCCAGCGGGTATCACTACGGAGTCACCAGTTGCGAGGGTTGCAAGGTAAACTTCAACTTGAAAAGACCGAGTAATTAAGCAAATTGCCTCCAACCAAATTATTTTCAAACATTACACTTTTTCTCAGTAATTATTTCATTTTTTTGTCTTTGTGCTGCTGCAACTTGAATGTGTCGTGAAAATCTATTACGACGCACGACAAAATCGATATTTGCGGGTCGGAATTGAAAAATAATGACGAAAAGGACTTTTTTTAATTTTGAAGCCGATTTGAAAAGAAAAAATTCGGTAGCATGCAGTCTTTTTAAAATATTCTTATTTTTTATTTCCATACTACGTCGTGAGTCATGGTGGAATTTTGAAAAAATTAAAATAACGATACAATGCAACAAAACGCCTGATCAATATTACGAGTCCCGAGAACTTCGCGTCGGGCCATCGAAAAACCATCTGGAATGTACAATGTGCGACAGTCCATAAAAAAAAACCATAAAAGACTAATGGAAAAAATGGAAAATAAAAAAAAAGGTATTTGAAAAATGGAAATTTAATCTCGCAGACACGGAATACGAGGAGGACGATGTTCGTGACGCGATGAACACACCAACAAGAAAGATACCCCGGAGGTTTTTATTGTCAATGTATTCTCGCAACCGAGGCGTGTTCCTGCCGCACAACGTTTTTTTTTCCATTTAATCGTCTGCTGTCTGTCGCTGGCGAGATAGAAGGTTACGAGTGTGGATAAAAGAAAAATGTACACACGTGGCAACCGAAAGATGAGGCGGCTCTGCACGTGAGAAAAAGTCCCTCAAGGCTTGCTAAAGTAACCAGTTGAATTTGCGATTTTGTGGAATGTAGAAACAGCAGAAAAAAAACAACGTATGCAACGAGTATTAGGACGTGGCAGCAATAAAAATAGTCCGCCATCACCGGTCCATTCGATTCTAGAGAGCTTCGAGCACGTTTTCAATATCACAAATGGGAAAGACGGTCTCGATTCGAATATATATTCCCCGTCATACGTTGACGAAAAAAAAAAACGAAAAAAAAAAACGCATTCCAGATCGCATTGCACTACCTGGAATTTTAATGTGCATATACTTTTTCTCCTTTTTCCCATCGCGTTTTTCCCAGAGACGCCTCAATGAGAATCGACGAATGAATCTCTTTGCCGAGCGATGCTTTTCCACCCTCACCATTTTTTCAAACGTATTTCTAAAATTCTTCTGCATTTTTTCGCTCGAGGAATCTATAATCCTTGTCTATGGTATCGCGAGAAAGGGAGAGAGGAAAAATACTTCGTCTACGAAATTATAAAGAACGCCGAGACGAAACGACTGAGTCAAAGACGCGAAGCTATGTACGAGAGGCGCGAAGCAATAAAACAAAAAATCGATCGCGCTACCCCCCACCGTTCAACTATAATACAAACATACATGTCTGTACAGGGTTGTTAAAAATCGTGGCTAACGAGTCTTCTGGTTTTCGAGAACATCCCGCCAAAGCATTTTAGTACACAGGATTTTTTTACTTCACTCCGAAGCTTCGTTAGTTTAACTCCGAAAACAAAAAGAAAACTTTTATATTTTACGAATTAATTAACGATTCTTACAGTTAATCAAAAGTGTCACTGCGTTAATTAAATTTTAACATATCAGCTGTGCACTTATCCTGAGACTGGTGGAAATCTACGTGAAGGTGCACCATAGAAAAATAACGTCATACGATAGAAAGACTCGATTCGAAAAATAAAATAACAAAGTTCATCGATGCTAGATTCCGAGTTGCTCGTTCAAGAATTATTTTGAACGGTCGTGTATGCGACCAAGTGTATAACGATAGCAAGTATGTAAAACAAAAAGAGTGAGAAAAAGGGAGAGAGCGAGAGACAGAGAGAGAAAAAAAAAGAAGAGCTTTCTGTCGTAGACGCTTTTTCTCTCACTCTTTCTTTGTCTTGCTGTCTCTTTCTACCGACAAGGACAAACGTATTAGCGAAGTGAGAGAACATACGCGAGCCAACAGCAATACATAGAGACCCACGAGTATGACCTACTTTTAGGTAATCATTTTTCACGAGCAACTCTAGTCGAAACATTTGAAACCCAACGTCGTTAGAGCTTCGAATCATGTCTGTCTATCTTTCCATCTACCTGTCGCGTCGATCGCCCTAAGTAAGATGACAATCACTGGTCAATGAGAACGTATACTTTTTTGTATTATAATTCATTCCCATGGAGAGACTTTAACAAGAGGAAAAAATTTATGAGAACAATGTCAATTTTTTTTTACGTTCAGACGATTATATTTTACAATCGAACGACGTGAAGTTCGTTTTTTTTTTTATTATTGGCTGTCGGAGAAATATCTCAATTACGAAAAATCATTTCAATCGCTTTTTTCGACGAGAAAATTGTCTGAATTTGAATCGATAGTAATTTCATGGTGTTCCTGTTGCCAGGGTTGAAAAATAGGAGAATGGCGAATTTTTATGAAATTTTAATCCACCAGCTTCGCTACAAAAAATAAAAAAAGGAAAAAAGAAAATAGAATCAAATTTTTAAGACCCGTTACGTCGGAGAGCCGATATTTTTTCGCCGTGCCATCGCGCTCCACCGGCAAGGATAATCTAGCTGCTATATCGTGCTTTACGTCTGACTCTCCAACCCGTCTGACTCGGCGTTGCCTTTTCTACTTGCCGGGGTGCGGCGCAGACGAGTTTGGATATAATTCAGGACGTGAGACATCGAGCCTTTCTTTCGTTGCACGAAAAAAGCGAGAACGATACACCGGACTCCATCATTTCAAACAAATTGCAATCTTTATGCGAAATAATTAAAAAGTTTTTATTTATTTTTTCAAAAAATTCTAAACCTCGGAGAAATAACTCTCGACATTTTTTCCTGTGAATTCTTTGAATTCTGTAGGAGCCTCTCGGTCTAAATAATTTTGTATATTTCGTACCGTGCTGCTGCGATCGATCGCATTTGCACTGTTTCAATGCATCGAGTGCCTCTGCACGTGCGTTAGGAATAATATACTGCAACGAGCCGCAATACACTCGACGTATAAACATTACATCGCTCCATGCCAATTAATGCAGAGCGACTAGGAAATTAATGGAAATTGGTGGTCCGTCGAAGCGTCCGTTCCTGTCCTTTGGACAAAACTTGTCACAGAGAGTTCCTCCTCATAATTCATGATTCTACCTCGCGCGGCATTATATCAGAGTTATGAACTAACCGTGCGACGCACATTGTTTCGAATAAAAGTTAAAAAGTCATTCTGAATATTCCCTAATTCTCAGTGGACTAAGTTTCACTTTTTCTGTTAACAAAACTCTCGCGATGATTTTTCAACAGAATGAAAAAAAAAAAAAACTACTTGCGCGACTCGATCGTACGAATTCGACACTTCCGAAAACTACCTTCATAGTTTTCTGCATTTGGAAGCCAATCAATCAGTAGATTCGTTCCGAAATTCTTTGATAGAGATTCAGAGAAAAAAAAACGACAGCAACGTAATATTTTTTGGTTAATTCCGAAGGAACGCGGTAGCGAGAGAAAAATAAGTAGATAAATCCCGAAATGGTCAGACGAATGGATTTTACTTTTTTACTTTCCTCTGTTTCTCCCCATTGAATGTCCTACGAAGAGGAAGTGATTTCTTTCTGGTCTGTTGTGTATCTCGAGCGATATATTACTCCGGAAATTAATGTTAATACAGAAGCAAATCCTGGCAACAATAGCGGACGGAGAATTGTGGAAAATGAGAGAAAGAGAGAGAGAGAGAGAAAACGGAAGTGGGGCTGCGGGCGGGGGCATTATTGATTGAAAGTTGGACAGGGACGAGGGCTCGAATTTATTGGGTGCCACGCAGAATTATTGGCTATCACATTATCGCGTGTGTCACGATATATATCCATAAGTGCGATCCGAGCTTTGTGTGTATACACACATGCCGAACAAACTAAATTGTCGCTATATCTTTACATCTATTCTCGTATCTATTCTCGTTTACATATCTGTCACATATTCCTGTGAGCATATATACGTACATGAATGAGACAGCCAGGATATATTGGCTGCGAGTGTAACTTTTATTAATTAACGGCTGCGTCCTCACGACCCATACTAAAATATCTTCGCGGACATATCCCGTAACGTATGAAATTTATTGGTTGGCATGTGACGGCGAATTCAAGTAGAATCGACAGGTCAATGACTCTGGCCCAGTTGGATTTCATTCCATTCTTTTTTCTTCTTGTAAATTTATCGGGATGCGTTGCATCGCGTCCCCGGATTTTCCCTCCAATTTAAATTCAACGCTTTCAAAAAATTTTCACACGAAATATCAAAACTGACGCGTTCTCTGCTTCGTTGGAATTTATTACCAACGCTTATATCGATTTTCCTACTGAATTCGTTTCGTTCGGGAAACTAGACTGTTTATGAATTTTCATTCTTTTTTTTTCCATTAGAAAAGTGAAGCTTGAAATTTTTGGGTTTGGAAAAGTCGCTTTTTGGCTTTCTTTTCACTTAATTCTTGCAGTTTCTTCGACAGTTTCCTTACTCGTCTATCTCGCGGATATTTTCGCTCGCTATTTTGTTCTTCACTTAAGCAGACTTACCGGGTTCTGAGAGCAAGTCTGAAAATTCTATGATGCTGGTATTCAGCACTCTCGACGGACGACGAGGTCTCGAAAACTTGTGGATAAATTAGCGAGGTCTTCTCCAGAGGACGAGCCAACATCGGGTCTTGTCGACGTTTTGCCTTGCGCCTTTCACTTCTTTTTGCAGGAAGCAGAGACGATGAACAAGGGAAAGAAGAAAATAGGAGAAAAGCGAACAAGAGCGAAAGAGAGAGAGAGAGAGAGACATGGACTGGGAGAGAAAAGGACTCGGGTAAATGTAACCCGAGGGGAACGTGGAGACAGGCGAGCGCGTAAGGGCTGCGAAGTATTGACTGCATTGTTTGTAGTTTGAAGGAATCGAGGATGCTTTGCCGTTGGCTTTTGAGCGAGTGACATTGACAAAAGTTCTGCTGCTCCGTGTGCGTCGGCCGCTCGACCAAACGACACACACAAAGCGAATTAATCATAACTATACATCGCTTAATAAGCGGAGGAAAACATGCTGGTGGTATTAAAAAGAAAATTTTTCAAAGAGAAGGACGGAGAAGGGAACAAAAAGCACGGAAGCACAACAAAACGCGAGAGTTAAAAAAGTATCTGTAACCAGGTCAAACCTTGGTAATTATATCCTTTAGAAAAAGTTATATATCTGATGAAAAATACCCTTGGGTACTTACCCAGCTAATTTTCACAGAGAAGCTTTCACGAAAGCATCTTGAAGCTCGTCGGTCCATGCCTTAGTCTCCCACCCTTTTGACTCTTTTTTATTTTTCATTTCATATTGTTATCTCCATTCCGCTCTCATTTCTATAAACCATTGTAATGCTCCTCTTTGTTTCTGGTTAAGCCTTTATCAAAAATCTGGAATAAAGACGCCGCCCTCTCCGTTGCGCCTGGCCAAAGTTTCGGTCTCATCGTTTGCAAATCTCGCTTCGTGCTCCGATCGGAATGTACAAACCAACGGCGAGACATTCAGACGCGAAACTTTTTCTTTATCAAGAGTACGCGGTAAAAATAAAAATAAATAAAGGAACAAAACTTTGCGATTATCGAAACTTTCAATATATCGAAATATTGCGAAGATTCGTGTATTCGGTGGATTATCGTTTGCCACCCAAGTAGCGAGAGCTCACGAGAAATCGTGGGCTCGATATATCGTCGTACGATTGCATGAGATATATCGAGAAATTCTGCACATCGACGTATGTACGAGGAGCGAGTGAAATCGCGGGCGATACCGGGAAGGTGCACCAGAGCCTATTTGTTCTTTGTTTTTTTTTTTTTTTTTTTTTTTTTTTTTTTTTATTTATTTATTTCATTTATTCTTATGTAGCAGCGAGTGAAACGAGAGAAGAGAAAAGCTATTTATCCGCGGGCAAATCGAAAGTCCGATGGACCACCTGGCGCACCCACAGCCGTGCAGCACGGAAAACATGTGCAAGCAACATCTACGCCTGCTAGACAACAAACGATGCAACGTTCGTGGGCTCGTTCCAGAAATAAAATAGAAAAGATAAAAGTTGTTGGATATTGAAAGAGAAATTGAAGAACGGAGCTGCTTCCGGTTCTCCAGAGAGCTTATTTCATCCGAATTCTCTCACTCGTTCTTTCTTTTTCCCTTTCGAAACCTTTTTATATTGAATTGCGAGCTTACACAGCAGAAATGTTTTTTTTTTCTTTCAATTTCCCACTCTCTCGTAGCTTCAGGCTACAAAAGACCAGAATCATCTTTTCGTAACAAATTCAATGATTTTCGTTGTTCTCGTGGCATTTTTTATTTTTTGGAGAATTTTAGTTTATGAATGAAAATTTTTGTTTTAATTCTCCAGCAGCCCCTGAATGACAATTGAATAGAATGTGAGTGTTGGGTGCAATGTGAATAAGTTTCACGTGGTTGTAACCATACCTTATCCAATGTTGCAGGGTTTCTTCAGGCGAAGCATACAAAAACAAATCGAATACAGGTGCTTAAGGGACGGCAAGTGTCTGGTGATAAGATTGAATAGGAATCGCTGTCAGTACTGCAGATTCAAGAAGTGTCTGGCTGTTGGAATGTCCAGGGATTGTGAGTATTGGAACCTCCAGGCATTAGCTTGACTTTAATTTTTAATTTTTTTAAATTTTATTGAATTTTTTTATATTTTATTCGTAAAAAGTGGAAATTAGACGACGAAAACGATTGATCTATGTTTATCAATACCCTTTCGGGAATCGGGTCAGTATAGCGTCCATTCGTCTAATTACGTGTGTCAATATTTCAAAGCTCGAAACATCGTGGGTTTGCGAACTGATTCGTACAGTTAAGCATTCCAATAATAGTTCATGAAGCCACGGGAGCTCTTCTCCGCGAGATATCTCGTCGGACTCGCTGCATTACAACCCTGCAAAGTTGCTTCGTTCCAATCTGACGAAACTCCGTGTACATAAACACTCGATATACACGGAAAGTTTCGAAATATTTGCTTGAGAGGATACGAAGGAGTAGATCTCGAAATTCTGAAAAGAAAAGTCCTCACGATTTTTTTTCATTGACGCACGGTTATTGAGTTAATGAAGAATCAGCGAGATCCAATCCGCTGCGTCGCTGAGGCATTGGGGGCGGCGCGCCACGCCCTCTTCCACGCTTATGATTGGCTCCGACTAATATCCGGCAATATCTCGAGAACCATACGTCGGAGAGAAATATAATGTGAAACTTTTCTCTTCGGAATTTAGCGATTCAACGATTGCCTTGGGTTACTGACTTGAGGGCTTCTTTTGGAGTATCCTGTATATAGGGGTATATCGGATTATGTATATACAAGTATATAACGTGGCGTATACTCTCGTTGAGATCAGGGCATAGTTCGGTGGGAAACCGCGACTTGAACCGCGGAGGAAGGAAGGGAAGGCTTCTAGTTTCTCTTGTCGCTCGCGGTGTTGGTTACTCGAGTGAGAGCGAGTGCCCATGGACCTGGCGCATTTTCGCCTTGCCAAGCAGATATAGACACATTGATAGATATATTCGCAAGCTTCACAAGGGCAAAGTAAACCATAGGGAACTTGCGTGCATAATTAAACGTCAGAACTGGAACGTTGAGCCATAACCCCTTTTCGGGTGATATACACCCCCATCCCCTTTGTATATCCACATCGCGAACTCGAGGGTTCTCTCGAGTTTCTTCACTTTGCTCTCTTCCTTCTCTTTCACTCACTCATCCCGTTGTAATTTTCGGCTTGATATTGCAAAACCATGCACTCTTGTACCTTTTCAAATGCAACAAGATAACCCAAGCCAGTTTTCGGAATTTCAGGTGTAACTTTCGTAAGAGAATCCCATGAGAATTTATTCCGACATTCGAGCTTTTCGTAATTAGAGTAAAAATGAATTGATTATTCTCACGATCCTCAATACGTCCAAATGCAAAAAATAATGAAAAATATTGAAAATCCCAAGGTCATCATCCGAAGCTTTGAAAAAATATTTCATCTCCATATAAAAATTCGGGAAAATGGTTGCTAAATTAATATTTCTGCCCCGATTGGTTAAAAAAAATGAAAAAATGAACGAAATTGAATTTAATTAGCGGTACGATATGGGCGTGTGCCGAAACGCTCGAGGGAACGAGGGCCCGAGGACAACGTAGCGTCGACGACGACCACCGTGGGTGGCGGAGTGCAACAACTCGCATCCCCCACAAATAACAACAACAACAACAACAACACCAGTACGAATAACAACAATAATAACGTCAACAACAACAACAACAACAACAACAGCAACACGAATAATAACAACAATAACAACAACAACAATAATAATAGTCAAGGTCAAAATATGATACCACGAGTTCCACCAGCCGCTGTTGTCGAGGCTGACCAGTCCGATGCCGACGGCAAACAATTGGCTGTTTATGACGTTATACTACAAGTCTCGCAAGCTCATCACGCACACTGCGGATTCACGGAAGAATCGACCCGGGGAATTGTCCGAAAACCCATGATAATACCCGTAAGTTTACTCCTCAATTTATTTTTCAAACAAATTTCACAAATTTTTAAATAATAATGATCAATGGATTTGCTCCCATGAATATTTTTTACCCAAACGATATCGCATGGCCAACAGCCCGCCAGTCCCGAAGATCCCGAGGCTGCTTCCTCCACCGCCGAAACTGTCGAGTCCCAGAGAATTTGGCTCTGGCAACAATTCGCTACAAGAGTCACTCCGTCGGTTCAGAGGGTCGTCGAATTCGCCAAAAGAGTACCAGGCTTCTGCGACCTCACTCAGGACGATCAACTCATTCTCATCAAAGTCGGATTCTTCGAGGTTTGGCTCACTCACATTGCCAAAATGACCACCGACAGCTCCATGACTTTCGAAGATGGCACTTACATCACCAGGCAACAAATCGAACTCATGTATGAGGTGAGCCAATCCGATTCACAAGGAATTTTACTATTTCACGTTTTACTATCTCGAGTCGCAATACGAGCTTTTTTCACTTGAAAATGTTTATTTATTTATTTATTATATAAATTTGTGCTTTTTTAAAATCGATTCAAGTCGAAATTGAGTCCTGAATTTTGATATTTTACGTTTTACTATCTCCAGTCGCAAAACGAGCTTTTTTCACTTGAAAATGTTTATTTATGTATTTATTATATAAATTTTTGCTTTTTTAAAATCGATTCAAGTCGAAATTGAGTCCTGAATTTTGATATTTTACGTTTTACTATCTCGAGTCGCAATACGAGCTTTTTTTACTTGAAAATGTTTATTCATTTATTTATTATGTAATTTTTTGCTTTCTGAAAATCGGTCCAAGTCGAAATTGAGTCCTGAATTTTAATATTTTCCGATTTACTATCTCGAGTCGCAATACGAGCTTTTTTCACTTGAAAATGTTTATTTATTTATTTATTATATAAATTTTTGCTTTTTTAAAATCGATTCAAGTCGAAATCGAGTCCTGAATTTTGATATTTTACGTTTTACTATCTCGAGACGCAATACGAGCTTTTTTCACTTGAAAATGTTTATTTATTTATTTATTATATAAATTTTTGCTTTTTTAAAATCGATTCAAGTCGAAATTGAGTCCTGAATTTTGATATTTTACGTTTTACTATCTCGAGTCGCAATACGAGCTTTTTTCACTTGAAAATGTTTATTTATTTATTTATTATATAAATTTTTGCTTTTTGAAAATCGATCCAGAGGGAAATTGAGTCCTTTTCATCTTTTTGCGATAATTTGTCGGTTTTACTTTTCTTTGTCTGTAGGAAATGAGGATTGTTATCATAATGTTTTTCTTTATTGCCAAACAGCCGGATTTCGTGACTGGGCTGATGCAATTCACGGGCGCCCTAAATGCTCATCAACTTTCGGATGCCGAACTCGGATTGTTTTCCGGTGCAGTTTTGCTCAGCGAAAGACCCGGCTTGAACGACGTCAAGGCCGTCCAAAGACTTCAGGATCGCTTACTCGAAGCTCTACGGATTCAAGCTGGAAGAACTTTAAGTTCCGTGGGCGACCCTAATTCGCCGGGTATTTCACCCGGTGTCGTTGGCGTCGCTCAGAGGATACCCGAACTGCGGGCTCTTGGCACGAGACACGCCAATCTCCTCGAATGGTTCCGCAGGAATTGGACGAAATTGAAACTACCGCCTCTCTTTGCCGAAATATTTGACATTCCCAAGTGCGAGGAGGATCTTCAATGAACCGGTACGATTCCCTGTTTTTATTGTTTTTTTTTTTTTCATTATTTTTATTAATTTGGAAAAAAAATTCTTTGATTATAATTTTCGATGAAATTTTTCATCGAAACTCAATGAGTCTCAATTGTAAAAGTAAAAAACTCTGAAAAGTCGTCAACTTTGAATTATCCAGACGACGTGTTATTGTTCACGCGCGTGAGACTCGCGATTAATCGATTTTTCCCATTTCTTTTCTTCGTCGAACCAGAAATCATCGAAACGACGAGAAAGAGACAAAAAAAAGGAATAAAAAAAAAGAAAGAAGAAAGAAGAAGGTTTGGAAAGCTCAAAGCGACGTATCGTCGGCGGCGGCTTTGCTGGGAGGATATCCCGGTGGTTATTGGAACGTATGTGCCCATTCGCCCGGAAACAATTTTTCGTCATCCCCGCGGAGAGCACTCGGAGGTGCGAAAACGTAATCCGAAATCGATATCGTCGACGATCGGGCCTCGTGTGGCAAAAAACGAGAAAATCCATTACCGGAGATTCGAGAATTTCTGTTTTTTTTTCTCTCTTTACCATGAGAGAGCGAGGATCGCTTTGCAAAATCGATTCTCGTGGGTACGTGCGTAATCGATTACGGGGGAACAGACGCGATGGGAAAGACGTGCAGCTTTAACAACCGACAATCACGAGCGATCATCCATTTTTTGTTTTTCAAATTTTCTATTCATTTATTTATTATTCTCATTCATAGAAAAAAGAAGACAACGGAATTTCGACAGTTTTGTGTTCTCCTCTGAGCGATGCCTTGCTTAGAGAAAAATGGAAAATATTATCCAGCCGTCTTACAATTAATCTCGTCCTGGATGTGTAAGAGGAGCTTAGCAATATAATACACACTCTATTGCTCGATCTAACGATATTAAAAATACTACAGAACAAAAAAAACAAAAAAAAACCCAAAAAAACGATTTTAAAATACTCGGTAAGCTCTGCGAACAGCAGAAATATAAAAAATAAACATTTAAAACTCCAAGAAGAAGAAAAATCTATTCGCTCTGCGATCGATCTTG
The DNA here is from genome assembly GCA_037952995.1 of Hyposoter didymator. Lineage (NCBI taxonomy): Eukaryota > Metazoa > Arthropoda > Insecta > Hymenoptera > Ichneumonidae > Hyposoter > Hyposoter didymator. Next base: position 4,744,634 of record JBAJMU010000007.1, read on the forward strand.
AAAATCGCATATCACACGAAGCACAATTGCGTCTCGAGAGAAATGATGAGCTCTCGTCTCCGTTTTATGGAAACTCGACACATACTCAACAGTGTTAAAAGCTGTCCCACTTAAAGTTCTAAAGTAAATTTAGGGCTTAGATAAATCGAGAAGAATAAATGAGAGGAGGAGAGAGAAAGAGAGAGGGAAAAAAAGGGCAATGGAGAGAAGAGTAAAACAGACAAATTCTCCACGAGGTCGATAAACGAAAGGTCATTTATCAGGGTTGAAAAGAGTTCGGTGTACCTATCGATAATCTTTAGGTGAGTTAACGAAAAAAGTGAAAATCAATTGGACCTCCATTACGCTAAAAACCGGAGGCTGCGAAAATCGCCGAGACGAGCATGTGACAGAGAATTAAAACTCAAAAGAACGAGTCGTTGAGACTATAATTAAGCAAAAAAAAGAGGACAAAATATTTTAAAAAACACTACGACAAGAAAAAACTTCTTATAGCGTATCTCCTTAGGTGCATGCGCTGCGAATTTCAATCTATGCAATCTATTTTTATTACTCGACGTAGAATAGTCAAATTATCCTAGAAACTGCCGATGTGTGGACAGGATTTATCGTCGAATCGATCATGAGAAAACGCCCATAAACAAACAAAGAAAAGGAAAGAAATTTGATATTCGAAAACGTCGAACGGAGTGGCAAAGGTGAGCGACGATGAACGATCGGCCGTTGGGTCTGAACTTGTATAAATTCAACATATCCACTCAAAGAATCCAACATATCGGATACCTTGGTACGTCCGGAGCATAAAATCGTCTTTTTCCTGCCAAGGTATAATTATTATTCTAATTATTATTGCCCATACAATTATCATCATCACCATACGCAATTATTACAACAACAACAAAACAATCTCATTTTTTGTTTTCGTCATTTTCTCAGTAGAATAAATCAAAGGCTGCAGTTACGTTAATGAAAAAATTACGTTGGAAAATTCGGCATTTCCGTTCATCTTCTCGTAAGATTCGATCGGTAAGCCCGTGTGATTTTTTTCCCGATTCGTCAGGAAATAGAAAAAAAAAGCTTCATTAATCGCGGACGAATCAATTTCGAGCTCTCAGCATTAAATATAAGTTGATAAAAACTCTCTGACAATGACTAGAAAATAATGCCTATGTTATATATATATACATATTATCCATCATGGAATTATAATTATTCGAGATTTAGAGAAATTAATGTTGAATAGTGTTGTACTTAATTAACGATAATATATCATATTGAATATATATATCTATTTGTATATTTGTGTATACATATATATTACCAATATATGTATATATAAATATAAATTCGCAATATACAAGAAAGATTGATGATAAAAAGAAAGAAGAAGAAAAAAAAAACAGAAAAAAGTAAACAAGTTTCAATTTTAAGCGCTCACATAAAGTTGTGAATAAACATATCATACCTAATTAATATATTGGAGGAGAAGGAAAGGATATTAAACTTTAATATAATATTAATATGTGAATATATAAATATATATAAATGCGGGATGTTTCGAGTCAATCGGTTGGTCATGTCAACTTGGATTTTGGCTTGAATTTTCGAGTCGAAAAGTTAATTGAGTTACTTATCAGAAAGCATAACGATTTGGCATGCAGCAATGGGTCGGATCGCTGTGTCTTGGGTAGCGCGATCGTAGGCCATGAATTTTTAATCCAGTCCCATTTGGACGAGTCGTTGATTGTCAAAGTTCACGAATATTCGCATTTATTTAATGGGGTCTTACTTCGAGGCGCTCTCAGGACTAAACTATCGAAAATAGAAAAATTGCCCTGTGATACTTTTTTGTAGGAAATTTTGTGCGCTAGATAAATGGTCCTATGCATTTTTACTCTATCTCCGGCCGTTCTGAAAGTATACGCCATTATTGCCAGGGCATCGTCAGCTTTGATAATTAACGCACGTTTTTAGCGTTTTTAAATATTTAGCAAGCTTCGAAATTTAACGAATAAATCGTTGAGAAGTGCTTCGAATTTTTCACTCAAAATTTTCGGGTCATTCAGACCCAAATTTTACCAGGGACGCTCCAACTTCTCGAATCACAACTTCGATCCTTAATTTGAGCTCACAGCCTTCACCTTTCAACTCGATTCATCCATTATAATACAGATAAATATATATTATCATTTACGAAGAAGCAAAAAAGAAAAAAATAACGATTACGTGCAGAAACATCGAGCATTGGATTCGTGGTTTGCGGTGGTTGATCAATTTCTTGCAAAAAGTTCAGATTTTCCTAAGCAAATTGGTGTATTTAGAAAAATTGAAAAATACGAAATTTATCATTTCATTAAATTCGAATTGCGAACGAGTTTCCAAAATTCCGGACTGATCATTGGAGTCTTTTATAAAAAGGAAACCTGCAATATTATAGGAAAATACCGCCAGACCTACGACCGGTCCGATGCAACGTTCGATTATAAATATTAGAGGTCAACGTTGCCAAAGCACGTGTGACAAATAATTCAAAATTTCTAGTCTCGATAATGTTTTTTTTTTTCCCCCTTTTATTAATATTATTTTTGTTTGCCGAGTTATTAGAAGTCATAATGCGCGTATTTGCAAGTGGTTATTGAAAAAAAAGAAGAAAATTTGTTGAAACGGCCAAATACTTGATTAGTAGTAATAATTATAACGATAATAATATTAATAGTTGTAGCAGTAGTCGTAGCCGTAGTAGTAATGAATAAACTCGTTGAGGGCTCCGAGAGAAGTGGGTAAAAGAAAAGAGAGAAGAAAAGCTGAGTCTTATCATCCCCCCTTTATAAGTGTAAAAACGATCGAATGGTGAGGTCGTTCGATAACTTCGTTTCGCCTTGTAAATTTTCAATCATTATTTCATTCGTTTGCGCCTTGATATTTCGGTCATGGTGCTATAGCCATAGTTATGGGGAATTGTTTAATAATTTTATTATTCAGCATGTATATATGAAAATATACATACGAGATGTTCCGAAAGTGATAGCGAGGTTCACAGAGTTCAAGAGCGTGACATTTCGGTGAGAAAAGTTATCGGATACTTTTTTGAAGGCTCGCCAATCGATCGGTATCTCTCGATCGTAGAGAAAAATTAACGAGGACTTTTCTCTTCAAAATTTCGCGATGCAACTGCTGCCGACAGCTAAATCACGTTTTTCTCAATATTTCGCATGTATATATGTATATATGCACCCTACGTATGATAACTTTGATAAATACTCTAATAATGTGCATACACACACGATTTACTCTCCACAAGCAACAAGGACGCAATGAAGATATTAATTGGAGTAAGAAGAAGAAAAAGTATCGAAAGAATTGTATAGAAAATGACGGACAGCCGAAAGAGGGCACGGAGGGGCTGAATTGTTTTTAACGATAAAAAGTATATTATTATATTAATTAATATATTAATATATTAATTAATATATTAAACATATTAATTAATATATTAATATTAATTAATATATTAATATATTAATTAATATTAATATATCAATTAATATATTAATATATATTAATATATTATTAATATATATATATGAGATATATATGTATGCATATTCTATAAATACATATATCAACAATGGTATTAAATGAAAGAGGAATAAATAAATGAAGAAAAAAAACTACAAACGACTGCTCTATACTGCTAAAGTACAAATGTTTCGTTTAATTAGTTTATAAACGAACTGTTCGTTAGTATAATTAGATTATTGAACATTTTTTCGTATATGAAATATACATTTATATTTATTTGTAATGTTAACGGGTCCGCGCGATAAAAGAAAAAAATGAGTGATGCACTTGACATTTAATTCGAAGGGTATTTTGAGACACACATAGGCACGTTATAAAAAGGGCTTGGTATCGCACATCCGTTATTCATACTTAGCGAAGATGGAAAAGAGAAAAAAAAATGCTTTTACATAAATTTTACGTTTTCTCTTGGATTATTTTTTATCTTTCGTGCTGCAATACTCTCAACTTAAATCCGGAATAATTCCGACAACTGTTGCTATAGAAAGAACGAAATGAGGACCTCGCAACGAAAAATCCGGAACCGGCCGAGTTTTTGTTGATAATATTTTTATTGAAAAAAAAAAAATAAATGACGATATTTAAAAAATGGGAGGAAGATGCTGGCAATGCGGTGTACTAATGCGACAATCAATCGAACGATGCTGTAAACGAAAGACGCGCTAAAATTGTTTATCGGTTGACTATATATATTTAATAAACTAACTGAACGCTGATGACGAATTATAAACAAATACGATTAAATAAGAAGATAAATGAAACTTGAGTGAAGATTGAATTCTTAACGCGTGTGTCGCGAACTCTCGTGTTCGATTTTACAAGTTGTCTCTATTCTTACAGTCGTTAACTCGCGCTCTGATCCTATTTTTTTCGAACGGAGTGAAAAAAAAGGGAATAAACTTCTGGGTAAAAGTTGTTCGAGCCTCCAACGGTTCTTCTGCAAAATCCGTACACATTCTATACACGGATTGAATGATTGTAGGAGCTAATATATTAGGAAAGAAAAAACATATCGAAGGTTCTGTCAAATCTGTGTCGTCCTTATTCGGTTGTTTGTTTGCTTTTTTGTTACAATGTTTTCCCCCCACGATTTCGACATGAATATATTTTTCACTGAAATCGAATGATATTTACGTTCAATGACAAATATGTCAGCGTACCTTCCAAGTTTAATAGTTAAGTGTGAAAAATCACGAAAAGAAATGAAATTATGAAGAAGGAATGGTCCGTGACGATCGTCTCGGTCCATGACACTAGCCATTTTCAATTGTAACTGCTGCTACCGCGTAAGACAAGACGCAAATGTATACTTTGCACAAACTCGTTTCTGGGATTGGCTGGACTGCGAATTTCATTATTTTCACAATTGTCATGTTTTGTACGTAGTCAAAACAAAAAAAAAGCTGAAATTTCATTGCTCGACTATCCGTGCTCGCGTCAACGTACACACGTTCGCTCATCATCCTCATTTTGGTTTTTCATCTCATCCAAAAACGACATTTTGTCATCCGCTTATTCGTGTATAGCAAAAAATTGACTACGTGACAAAGGAGGAACGGAACGAAATACGAAATTATATGAAAACTGTATATCACGCGAGAGCATTATTAATTATTGTAAATCGAATATACTTGGTGCCAATTAAAACTATAATGTTTAAACTACGTAGTAGAAAGGAGAAAAAACCATGAGGAAATCAAAGGAAACGATATGTCGAAGCGCGAATGGAATTCTAACGTAGAACTTGTACATTTTAATTCGAGTGTTGATCCCACGGGAGATCTAAAAAATCCGAGACATGAATTGTACTTAAAATATCGTTGCCTCCGAGAGGATTGTGTAGCACGGCAATAAGATTAATAAAGAACAAACAAACAAAAAATTGAAAGAATCGAGAAAACCAAACACGTTCTCGTAGTGAGTGATCTCTTAAACTTTTTATCAGGCCTCCCCCACGTTCCAGCTGCAGGATGAACTCAATGTATAAATATTGCTTTTTGTGATAAAACAACAACAACAACAACAACAAAAAAGAAACGCAAGTGCGAACGAGTTTGGCATGAATTGTAAAAAAATATGAATATTTATTAAGATCGTAGCGTAAATTTCTTTGCCTCTGTTATTCGACACAATTATATTTAACACAAAAATTATCCATCCGTTGCCGAAAGAAATGATGTGATGCGATCGCCGGCGCTTCTTCGAGGCCGATCTCGTCCGAAAAACGTTGCTCGCTTAAAAATTGAAATAAAAATCGACGCCAGTCGAGCAGTTTTTTGGTTCTTCGATATTTCGATCTCAACGACTATGAATTTTATTTGTCATTTTTACTTTTCCACGATATATCGACCAATTGGAATCTCAACCGTCAATTTTTTTCTCTGCTCGCTTTTTATTCGGCCTCGATGTTCGTTTTCACGTCGATTTATTTAACGCTGTACGTAATTGTTACATAGACGAGTAGACGCGAGATTAATTAGTTGACGAGATCTTACTGCGATGATTAACGACTTACCGGGGGACGAGAGAAAATTGTGAGAAAAATGATTGCAGTTATATATATATATATATATAAATACACACGTCAACACACACACACACACAAACACAGACTTTTCTTTGTATCGATATAACGCCTCAAAACATATTTTCATTGTTATTTGATTTAACGATAATAAGCGCTATTACGAATCCGTATCATTAAGTTTATTATACATTTAAATAATATATTGTACGCTCATCGATCTATTTTGGATTAAACCTATTTACCTTTTCCTCCGATCCGAACTCTCTACATCCCCCTCCCCCATTTCCCCGCAACCTGTATCTCATATATCCCTCTCGAGAAATGGTGTTGTACTTTTTCATATAAAAGGCATAGCCGAAATAAATAATGGGGTTGGAAGACTTGACGAATTCAACGACATCGTGTTCGCTTCATTCCTTTTTTTTTATTTATTTCTCCAATTATCACACGCGAATCCAATGGATCATTATTCCGGATGATTCTCAGGTGGGAAAGATTGGAAACTCGAATGACGTCACGATATTCCTGATAATGCACTGCGTCCCAAGGATTCTGTATCGTTTATAGGAGAACTTGGAAGAAGTAAATCGACGTTCTCTGATGATTGCATGTATCGAGGTTGGGCGAGACTTCGTGGCGATCACCGCAATGAAAATACGAGCCAATCGGACGATTGGCTTTCAGGGCTTTTCGTCAAGACATTTTTTCAGCTTTTCGTAAATAATTTTGATTCTTTTTCTAATATTCGTCATTATAATTGATTTTTGTGGAAAAAAAACTGATCGCTCGTCTGTAAACGTGCGTGTATTCGTGCGCGACTCCTTCTATAGATATTTACCCATGCCCATGAATATTGTGGATTTATTAATAACGATTATTAATTTACAAATTATTTCACAAAGTATTTATTTCCATAGTACGCCTTTGCGGGTTTTTACATAGTTCAGTTTTCTACAATCATATTTTACTTGTCCCCATCACATATTTATTTCACTTAATTTTTAAAATTTGTACACATTTTCTATTTACAGAAATTTAACAAATTATTAATTAAGATGAAATCTTGACATTTTTCCATTTAATTTTTGTCTTATATATTCCGTGAAACTTTAATTATTCGATGAATTTTTCTATCGACTATGTATAAACATTTATTGAGGAAACTTAATAAAGTAAAATTCGCTGTACATTGCACTTGACACTTTATTAACATGCTGTCATTGTTGAGCGGAACGAATATTTTAATGTGACTGTACTTGGTACGAGGGAGACGGGACGAACTGTCTGGCTGGACGCTTTCCCTCGACTTGGCTCCCACCGCACGGCAGTAAGCGTTGCAGTTCTTGAGTTGAGTTGTCAGTTCTCAACAGCAGCAGCCTGTTCTCTCTCTCTCGCTCCTTCTTCATCCTGGAAAAGCCACATTGATGAAAAATCTTAATAATCAGGAAATGGAAATTAACTATTTAAATTTAAAAAAAAAAACAAAAGCTTACCCATTGTCGCTGCCGGATGCAAATTGTGCACGCATCGGGTCTGGATAGTTCCAGGAGCGGTGTCTTGCAAAGGGCGCATTGCCTGTGTTTGTACTCGGTGAAGTTGATTGTTTTGTGACTATGGAATCGTTCGTACTGCACAATCTGTCGCGTGGGTCCAACACAATCGATGCAAGAGGAATATCCAGTCGAATCCGCGTAATAACACGCGAAGACACAAATTTTTGAATCCGGAGCTGGCATCTCGAGAACTAAATTGCACAGACGCGACGCGTTTTCGTTTTACTTCCGTTCTCGCTGTATCAAACTTGACGAATGACACTAATGGGTTATACCTCTGTGTGCATAATGGCCTTCCCCCTCCACCTCCATTCCCAACAAGCCCATTGTCCGAGAGCCCTTCCCCCTCCACGCTACAGCACCGAGTCGTCCTTTAATTGGCGCGAACCTTTTCTTTGCCCCCCACGCCTGTGGCGGTCTTGTGAGCCCCACGTCGACTTTTTCCCGCGCTTAGGGCGCTCCAACGGAGATCAGCGAAAACGGAATTACTGCTGCTATTATTATTAACATAATCTTGAGAATTTTCTGGTTCCTCCCGCCTTACGGGCCCAACGTGACAAAAATTTTGAAACAATTAAAAAAAAACATAAATATTAATTCGCTTTTTTCGCGAAAAAATCGATTTAAAAACTTGGACCCTAAGTTGCCGGATCAACGAATCGCGTTTGTTTATTTAATGATTATGAGGTAGAAATAAAAAACGGTTGCATTGAATTTGCATCGATTGCGTGATCGATTGGCATAATTTTTTCTCGTGGACTGGGCACTGAAATCAAAAGTTTCGAAATCTTGATTTTTTCTTCGGAAAGTTTATTATAAAATATATTACAAGTCGTTAATTAAGTACATATCCAACACTACGTACGTAGATTATTTTCGATAACAGTTTATACTGGCGAAATAACTGTGACGCCTGAACCCAAACCTAAAGAATCACTTTTCGTATTTTCACTCTGCAACGAGAAGTAAAACGGTAAAAAAAAAAAAAAAAACAAAAAGAATGATATTAAAAACAAATAAAATTGCGACTGAGATGATCGCAATTGCTAAACATTATTTACATCACAACCACGAACATAAACATTAAGTCTTACGCAGTGCCATTTTCGGTTCGAGTCAACGGCTAATGTCGAAAAAACAAAAAAAATGTGACTTGAAATTATAATTAATACGAATTTCCAAACCGATTATTTAAACATTGAATCTCTATTCGTTTTCTCGAGATGTATCAAAAAATCAATTATTTCAATGAAAATGTTCCTACAGGCTCGCGTAAAAGTATTGACAATAAAAAATCGACGGGATCTCATTTTTCGAATTCGATAAAAAATAAACCCGATAAAAAAAAATCCCAAATTTCTTTTTTTTTGTTTCGCGAAAAAAGGCCCGACTTGAAAAATTCAGTAATTTGTAAAATTTAGCTCTCGTGAATTTCGTTCATTTCGTTGTCGTTTCATTCTGCTCAAGAATTTGCTAAACAATTTTGATATTTAATTTTTTATCTTTCGTTTGTTTTCGTCTTCAATGGCCCCAACGTTTCAGTCTTACGGTTGAAAGTTTTTCTTTTATATTAACAATTAATTGAGCATGACTATTCGAAGTCTGGAATACTTTACAGAACGGGATCATTACACTCGCCACAAACCCCTCACAAGAACACAAAACTTTTTTTCATTAAACGAAAAAAAAGGTAATAAAAACAAAAATGAAAAAATTCAGTTCTTAAATATCGTCGAGTATTCGATCGCATAGAAAAACAACGTTTCGATCATTTAAATAAAAACGTTGCAACAGAGCTTTTAGTCTAATACTAAAAAAAATGGAAACGAGAGAAGAAGAAAATGGATGAGCTACGCGAGAAGAATTTTACGTTTTTTCGCGTAAACAGCTTTGACGCAATTGGTGGTTTCGAGGATAAGTGTGTCGAGTATTGCGACGGTAAGTTCATTTTTAACGGCCAATTCGTCGTGATGAAATTTCGTCCATTCGTCTTCCTCGGCTTGTGCTTCTCTCGCGAGAAGTTCGTCGACGCGGTCCCTGCGTTTCCGACTCCACCGCATGACCATGTTTTCTCGTTGTAATTTCGTCTTGAACCCGAACAAAGTAGCGACTTCTTTGCTCACATAATTATTCAGTTCTTCGATCGTTTTTGGTATTTTCATCGCGGTTTTCGTCTTGACGTTCGGTTTCGTCCAGCTGGGTCCGGGTTTTTCGTATTCCGTGCGATAGAGCTCAGCGATCGTTTCTTTGCACAAATCAAAGAGGAAAGTATTGTAAATCCTTCTGTCTTGTTTCGACGACTCGTTGTTGTCTTTGCTCATTTGAAATATTTCCGGTGGCGCCTCCAGACACGTTATGTCCTGACCCGAATTTTTCGCATTCAGTATCAGCTCCGTCGCCTTCTCTGTGAACGCCGTCAGCTCCTCCACGTTCGAAGGCACCACAGCCGGTGGCAGCGTCGGCGAGACTTGAGGAGTTGATAATCTTCCTCCTCCTGGAGGTGTATAAGGCGGGGGCGGCTTGTTTGGAATTTCTCTCATGTAATACGAAACTTCCTCTGCTTCCAGCTTTTTTATCTGTTGACATTTTTTTCCCATTAATTTTTACTCAGAACCTCATTCACCAACGGTTTTATTTTTTTATTCATTCTCTTTCTTTTCTTCGCGTAGTTTTCAGTCTTTACTGCGCACTACGGAGTCCCTTGGACCGAGAGCAATATTTTAGAATTTTATTTTTTCATTTTTTTACGAATTGTAAATTTTTAACGAATGATTTTCCAACTTTTTCAATTTTTTTTTCTCGGATTGGTCAAAGTGTGTAAAGAATAGTGTACAAAGTTAGGCTCGTTGACGTAAGATTTGGGACTTACCTCGAGCTCGATTTGTAGCTGCTCTATCCGGAGTAATTTCGCTTCGAATTCGGCAACTTCCAATCCTGGCTGTTCCAGTGAGGCTGAATTTTTAATAAGAAAAAAAAATTCTATGTTACGAGAAATAATCAAAGAAAATTCATATTTTTTACGAAAAAACAAAACGATCAATTACTTGGAAGGGCAGGGGCTGTGGAATACTCGAATGACTATTGCAACGACTCGAGGTGCGAATATTGGAGGCAGAAATGATTTTTTACAATGGTGGGATGGATGAATGACATTCCATGTTAATTTTCATTCGTAGCGTCGTAATTCTTCGCCGTAATAACGATTTTTTTATTTTTTGCATAATTGGAACTGGACAAAACGTTTCATTTTACTTTCCAGTTTTTGTTGCTCATCAATTTTTCAACTGGTTAATATTTACTACAGAAACGTTCCCGATGATGAAGAATTGAGAGAATTTTCATGAATCTCAAAAGTGCAAACGTCAATGTCGTTTTTTCGTTCCGACTCTCCGACACAATCCGATTAAATTTCGAACCTCGAATAAAAAAACGTGTTGAGGTCTTTTTAGCTTGCAAAGAAAAGTTGATTTTTTGTACTTTGTGTGTTTCATTTTTATCAACGAATTCCTTCGACTATTTCGATGAATGAAAAATCGACCAACTCTTCGGTACCAACGAGTTTTTTGTTTCCAGGTGCAGATGTAATTAATAATTAAATATAAAGAGTGACAATCCAAGCACTCATGCGACATAGAATCAGATACAAAGTGAACATTTGCATGTTCGTTTCATTGAAATTTTCTCGTGTTAGAAAAAGTTACCTTCAGGGTAAACATTATCTCGACTTTGCTATTCTGAAAATAAACAATATGATATCGCTGTACCAGACAATGCTTTAGCGTCTGACAAAACAGCCAATCGTATAAGATTTTCAAAAACAACAAAATAAAAGAAAAAAACGAGTGAGTTCAAGTTCTCAGTATTTCACGACAGCAAAAGTTGCAGCTCGGTGCTCGAGCGGAACAAGTTCACAAATTATGCGAGATATTGCAGACGAATTTTTATTTTCGAAATGTTTAGAGATGCGAATCGATCGAATTGGACAAAAAAATTGTTTTCTCCAGACTTTGAGAATGTTTTTGGCGATTGCTTCGCGAGTTTTTATTATTCGTGAATATTTTTTCTTTCGGAAAATAAAAATCGTCACGGTGGTTGCTCCGAACATTTGGATTCCTTCACATTGCCCATATTCATACCATTGACACGCACACATATTACAACGGGATAAAATGAGCTGAAATTACTTTGATGGAAGAAGTAAAAGGAAAGTAATGGAAAAAAAAAGTTTCGAGTACCTTTGAGTTTGTCGATCATCGTTTCGATGTCTTTTTCGGAGCTGAGGCAGGTGGTGGTGGTGGTGGTGATGGGAAAATCATTTTTGGTATCGATAGTTGGTTTTGTCGTGTCGCTCGTGCTGAGTAAATCGTCGTCAAGGGCGTCGATGTCGAGTCTCGATTCATTAGGATCTCTGGGCGAGTCCATTTCGATTTCAGAAACGCCTCGCGGTGTATCGGCGCCCTCGCTCGATTCGGAAGAAACGTCGATTTCCGGTTTTCCCGAAAAATCTTCTTTTGGCAGCGCAGACTTGAGGCAATTGTCTCGCAAGTTTTCTTCCTCGTCTTGTTGGTTTTCACAACTTTCGGGACGATTTCCCATCGCCACAACTTGAATCTCCACGGATTTAGAATCGTCCTGCGAACTACCGATTATTTGTCCTCGCAATTCTTCGCTGGCGTGTCTTTTGTTCGTGAAGCCTGGAGAAACGCTGCCAAACACTTGGACCGATATTTCAATATCGTTCAAATGTTGATCGTTCCGAGAATCCGTGCGAGGATATGATTTTTGGGAAATTTCGTCGAGGATTCTCAAAACGTCCTCCGACTTTTGCTTCATTTCATATTTGTCGGGGATCTTTTTGCTTCTCGAGAGACTTCCGTTCGATCTGTGACTTTCCGATCGATCAAGAATTTCAGAAACTTCGAGGCTTTCCTCGGAGATGTCCTCGTATTCAGGATCCTTAAGGATTTCGAATGTTTTTTCAACCAACTTTGCTACCGTCTGGTTTTTTTCGATCGAGGCAGATTCCGTTGCCTCGGGAACGTCACAAGTTTTTTCGCAAGGACTCTTCGCTTTTTCTTCACGATCCAAAACTTGCTCATCGATGTTTAAATCTCTCGGTTGATTTTCGTGCGACTCGTGATCGAAATTCGTGAGTACAATGTCCGACATAAACGTCTCAAGATCCTCGGCTTGGTCTTGCAGTTTTTCCATCTCGAGACTCGATATCTTGCTCGTGGGATCCTCCGAAAAAATGGCTTTTTCCATCTCTATCTTTTCGCTATTCTCGTCGTTTCCTTTTTTTCTTCGTAACGCAATATTCCGTTCAACGCCTTGAAGAATCTCCGTCAATTTTTGTAGCACGGGCTCGACTTCGGCGGTGAGATTCAAGTCCGTGGGACGGGGAATTATGCGTTTGGGAATGGAAATAGCGGCTTCGATCTTTTCGATTTCCGTTGCATTCTCAGCTGTGACTGAAATTTTTGGGCCACGTGACGAATCCTCGTTTTTCTCGGTTTCGCGGGCGATTATATCAAGAATATCATCGAGTTCGTCGAGTTGAGTCGAATCGCGTTTTTCGTCGTTGTCATCGTCGAATTTATAGCCGATCGTGGTCGATTCGCCTTTTGGAAGAAACATGGACATTGATCGCTCCATTTCGCACGTCAGATTTTCCGTCTGCCTTCGATCTTCAAAGTCTCCACTGTCCCGAGATTCTTCGCTGAAATAGCTGACCGACATTTCCGTCGGAACGACCGAAACGCTCGCCTCAAGCTGAATCGACTTTTCGCAATCTCCAAAAATCTCTTTCGGCTTTTCCGCAACAACGAAAGAATCCGAGCGAGTCCAATCGTTCTCTGCGGAATTTTTACTCTGCGAAATTTCGTCGTTTTCCAGCGATTCCTCGTTCTCCTCGCGCGCCGAAGTCTCCAGTGACGACTCGTTCGTTTCATCGTTCTTTGTGTTTTCTTCGTCGTGAGAAATTTCACTCGATTTTTTCGATAACACGGAATTCTCCACCGAGAGTTCTTCCTCGATGCTTTCCGCGTTTTCTTCGTCGTCCCTTTCAACAACGTTCTCTTCGGTTTCTACTTTTCCTTCGATTCCCGTCAATCTCAACGAATCTTGTTCCAGCTGCGGAGATTCTCGTAGAGATTCAACGGCGTTCGCGGATCCAGACTCACTCGAGGCTGCTGATGTTTTTATCTCGTCCACGCTCCCGTCTTCCGCTCGGACTTCAAATTCGCCATTTTTCCTCGGCGATTCCTCGTGCGGCTTCAGCTCCAAGCGTGGCAAATCTTGGGATTCGTTGGTTTTTGGGACAGACAATTTTTCCAAAGAGTCTGTAGCCTCTTCCCGGAGATGATTCCTTTCGTCGCTGGCCATTTTTGATATTATTTTAGATATCGATTTAATATCGCCTTCGAGAGAATTCAAATCCTGAGAAAGCTCTTCGTTCTCTTGATAAATTTCCATCATACTTTTCTCGAGATCGTTGTCTTTTAAAATTCGATCGACAGTCTCGACGTGCTCGGATATGATTGATTTTTCAATAACGTTGAGAATCTCTTTGCTGCGTGCTTCGAAGTCAATTTCTTCAGGTTTCGCACTCAGTGATTCCTCTTCGGATACTCTGTTGGATAAAAGTTCCTCCACTTGGTCGATTATTTCTTCTCCCGCGTTCGAGGACGATCTCGAGGTTTCCGGCATTTCCGTAACGATCGAATTTTCCTGGACAAAGTCCCGCGATCGCGAGGATACTGGGACTTGCAGCTCTTCCTCCGGAATGCTCGAGACCTCTTGGTCCATTTCCGTTCGAATGGATTTGGAAAACTCTTCGGATACGTCGTGCGAAGTGTTTTTTGCGCTTGAATCAACTGCCTCGACGATTTGCTGCTCTTCGGGCTCGATTTCTCTTCCCGACTTGAGTTTGTCGTCCGATTTTTTACTGAACTCTGACATGATACGCGAGAGAGCTTTCAAATCGTTTTCCAGGGTGCTTATGTCGTCGTTTAAATGTTTATTCGTCAAATGGAGAGATTCGAGCTTTTCGGAAAATAGTTTTCCCTCAGTTCCGGGAGTTTTTATAGCGTCGGAGATTTCAGGCGATTCCTTCGTCGTCAAAGAAGTTTTTGGCTCCTCGGTCATTATTTCCGACTGCTCGAGCCTCGAGCCGGAATCTCGGCGATTTTTCGACGCGGTTTCCGACTCGATACTCTCGCGAGATCGCGAAACGTTCGTTAGCCGCTCGCTCGAAGCCTCTTCCAAACTTTTGTCCGCATTCGCATGAGCGAATTTCTTGGCCTCTTCCAAAACCGACTCCGCGCTCTGGCCCGATCGCAAATCCCTCGGACTCGAGATCCTCGACGAACTCGAATTTTTCTCATCGCGCAAACTCGATGTTTTCAGGATACTCTCATTTTCAGGACTCTCCGAAACGCAGTAGTTATCGTTTGTCGCCGCGTGCGAAATCCTCGAAAATATCAAATCGGACTCCGATCTCGATCGCAAGAGATCGCTGTTTTTATACAATTCTTGTATACGTTTTAAAGGAATTTCAGGTACTTTGAAGTCAGCCACTGATCGCGACTCTATCGCCAGCTTTTCGTTCTCTCTCATCGCTCCTTTTTGATTCTCCAATTTTAGTTGCATCTCGTTTATCGTCGCGTCGTATTTCTAGTCAATAAAAAACAAAGAAAAAGTTGAAAAATAAAATTTCAAGCTGGAAATGTTAACACGAGACAATTGTAATTTTCGTTGCGGCCGCTTTACCTTTATTTGATTCAGCAAATTTAATTCCAGCGCTTTCAATCTTCGCTTTGCTTGTTTTCTCGTTTCTCTCCTCAGCTTCGCCATTTCCACACGGCGCTCCGCCAATTTTTCAGCCAAAAGCTCGACTCTCCCCTCCACGTCACTCGTGTCCGATGACATTGTCGTGTCTAGAGAAACAAATATCAGTCATGCAAAAGTCTGGACAACATTTAACATTCACGAGCTTGGACAAACGGAAATTTGACATTTAAAAATCCACCAATTCGAACCGTTTTTACTACGTCCTTTAGAATTTGCTAAATATTGGAGCAAAAAATTTATAGTAGAAAAAATCACTTTCAAAAAAAATAAAATTTGGTTCGATAATTTGTTTGAATTTTTCGAAAGAAATAAAAAATTTACATCTCATTAATTTTAATAATTGGAAAAAGAAATAAAAAATTTACATCTCATTAATTTTAATAATTGGAAAGACGCAGCTTCGCCAAAATATTTATTTACTACGTCCTCTAGAATTTGCTAAATATTGGAGCAAAAAATTTATAGTAGAAAAAATCACTTTAAAAAAAAATAAAATCTGGTTCGATAATCGGTTCGAATTTTTCAAAAGAAATAAAAAAATTCACATCTAATTAATTTTGATAATTGGAAAGACGCAGCTTCGCTAAAATGTTTATTTACTACGTCCTTTAGAATTTGCTCAATATTGGAGCAAAAAATTCAGAGTACGAAAAATCACTTTTAAAAAGAATAAACTTTCGTTTGATGATTTTCTTGAATTTTTCAGAAAAAATACAAAATTTACATCTCATTAATTTTAATAATTGGAAAGACACAGCTTCGCTAAAATGTTTATTCACTACGTCCTTCAGAATTTGCTAAATATTGGAGCAAAAAATTCATAGTAGAAAAAATCACTTTCAAAAAGAATAAAATTTGGTTCGATAATTTTTTTGAATTTTTGAGAAGAAATAAAAAATGTACGTCTCATTAATTTTGATAATTGGAAAGACGCAGCTTCGCTGAAATGTTTATCGCTCATGAAAAATTGTTGAAGAACAAAAAGGTTCATTTTACCATTGTAGGAAAGAGCATTGGCCGCGGTGCTGACGAGTTTGAATGCAGCTTGTTCCATGCGAGCAACGCGACACTCTTCGGCTTTGAGTTTAGTGTGCCAAGCGATCCAGTCCTCAACGCAATTTCGGCGAGCGACGAGTGCAGCTTCCCGGGCATTCAAAGCTCTGAATCAAACGATGTTTTTGTTTTTGTTTTTTTCATTCATTCATAAGTAGCCAAAATAATTTCACTTGAAAATAATGGAACGTCGAAAACAATTGGATGAAAATTTTTGAAACTCCGAAGACGAGAGTACTCGCGAATTACTCGGTGCACTTGGCAAACCGTGACCGACCTGTGCGCGATGCAGACAAACCGTACCGCTCAGCATCTATTTTTACAATGGTACGCTCGATCAAGAATACACTATTTTCGGTTTATTATTAGAACACTCTGGGTCAACACACCGATTATTTCGTTCGGAACAACATTTTCCAATTTCCCAGTTAATTTTCCGCGAATCTGAACCTCGAACGATGATCCGAGAGTCAAAAACGAACTTGCTCTCCAAAAAAATTGAATCTTTGGAAATGGAATGAAATTTTTAGTATCGATGTGTGGGGAGAAGAAATTTTCAGGAAATTCAAATTGAAACAAAGTGAAATTTTCGATGTAAAGTTGAATTTTCATGAGAAACTTACAAAAAGTCAATAAATCGTTTTTCGCTTATTTTGAGTTTTTTTTACTCGTAGATTTTGATTGGTTTTCTATTTTTAGCGAGTTTGAGCCACGAATTATTTTCCATGCTCGATGGTGTTTGATGAAATTTGCTGAGCGGAAGAAAAACAGGAATAAAAATGTCTCGTTGAGAAGAGAAAATTTGTACGTACTCTTCGAGTTTTTTGGAAGTTTTGAATCGATGGTCCTGAGCTCTGATGACAACGGATCGAGAGAAGCCTTTTTCGCTGTCGCCGGAGCTATGCCGAGATATGGTAAAAGTGCTGACTTGTGATCGGGTCGAGATGTTTCCCAAGTTTTGTAAATCAGGCTCGTCCCGTCTGGAGTCATTGTCGCGATTATCAGAGCTCCTGTCCATGAGATTAGCAGCGGCGATATTTTCTTTAGTTTCGTGTTGTTCGCAAGCGATGTCGCGCAAAAGTTTGTAATTTTTATCTTTTACTGCTCTCGAGTGTTTGACAAGTGCTTGGAGAGAATTTTGACTCTCGTTGAGATCGATCTCTTCGAGTATGGAGCTTTGATGATGATCCTCCGTCGATTCTTTCTCCATTCTCGTGCGTTTGTTGTTGGTCGATTTATTATTTGCTTCGTCGTTTCTCATCCTCAAAATATTCTCATTGAGTGCGTTCGAGGGTTTTGTTTTGAGGCTTTTGCCGCCTTTTCGTTTGCTCGTCGTTTTGGCCTCGTGCAATTTTTTCGTTGCCTCTTTATCGAGCGACGAACTTTTGTCCAGCTTTTTGGAGGCTGATCTGTGCGCTTGCATGAGCGATTCTTCGGTAACTTGAAGAGCTTTAGATTTTCGGGACGAATCAGTTTCTTGCTGATTATTTTCATAAAAATGATTATCTTGATTGAGAGCTTTAGATTTTTTCGACAATTCCTCGACGAGAGTGTCCGACTCGGACTTGGCATTCTCGACGATGTCGTTGTGTCTCGAAACGAGGGATGGCTCGTCGTGACTTTCCAACATTTGTCCAGGGCTCGAAAGAGGCTTTTGTCTCAACAAGTGGTTTCTCGAGTTGGGCATTTTTTCCTCAAACTTGCGAGTCTTGGATTCAAGTTTCGGGGGCGAAACGATGAAATGATCTGGAAAATCGTTGGATCGCTCGAGCTCGTTGAGGCTGGTGGAGTCGAAAATACCGAGAAATCTTTGCTCGCTAGACGCGTCGAGTTTCTCAGGCGGAGAAGTGTCCTGATCAGATTTTAAGGATTTTCCTTCGATCCTGTACGAACTATCGGAGAGCAAAAGTTGTGCTCGATCAATCTGGGCCTTTTCGGACTCGAGCAACGAGCTCATAGAGCTGTTGCTTCTGATATCGTAGCCCTTCATCGGCCCGGAGAGTCTTCTCGGCGATTGGCAGTCTGCGCTTCTTTTTAATTTCGTGAGAATATTTTTCGTCGACATTTGTGGATTGAACATATTTCTCTGCTTCTGGAGCATCAATTTTCTTTCCTGACTGGCCATTTTATGGAGTTCCTTCAGACGATTCATTTCGTCTTTCTCCTGCTGGAGTTTCAGCAGCAAAGCTCGTTGTTTTTTCTTGACACTGCTGATACGACTGTCCTGACCAGTGTCCCTCAGAGCTCGCTTTTGTTCCTCCAATTTGACGAGCTTCTTCGTACGATCGTTGAGAGTTTTTTCTCGCGATTTGAACAACATCTCGATCTTGTCGTACATAAGTTTTTCATCTTTTATTAATTGGGCCATTTCGAGGTCAAGATATTTGTTGAAAGAGCAAGTTACGTCCCTCGTCGTCATGCTGATTTCTGTGCCTGTTTCGGTCTTTATCGACGATGTCGTTTCGTGCAAACTAATCTCGGACATTGTCCGCATTTTACCGGCTAACGAGGAGACGTCCTCGATGTTATCGAAATCTTGGAATTGTTCGAGAGAGCCCAGCGAGAGTTCAGGGACGTCGGACTTGTTGTGGAAATCACCGCGCTCGTAAGTTATGCACGGATACGATTTGGCTCGATCGATCGAAGTGTGACGACTGGATCGGGTCTCCGTTTGCGTCGCCATGTCGTTCGGGGTTTGGGTCTCTGCGACCCTGACGTCCGGTTTGCCTTCTCGCGCATCCAAATCTTGTCGAGCAGCAACTTTTTTGGCTGAATCGTTATCTTGCTCGGCGGCGTTCGACGGATCTGCCGAGTCGTGTTCGGCGGCTTGCATCGCGCCTGCATGTTTTTTCATCTCTTCGGTGACGAAACGTTGCTTTTCCAAAAGTTCTTTGCTCCTCTCGTTCTTCACGTTGTACAGACACTTTTCCACGCCTTCGACTTGTCGCAGGGATTCGTTGTAAGAGTCGAACAGATGAAGCTCCGCTTGGAATTGCATGTGCAACGCGGTCGGATGAACGAACGAACCCTCGAGATTCTCGGGATCAGCGTCCAAACTCCGCGCTCGATGTTTCCCCGTTTTTGTCTCAGTTTCCGGTTCGCTCTCGTTTATTCTTTGCTTTCGTCTCTTGGGACGCATGTTCAAGTTCATGTCGGGCGTGACGAGGTCGCAGAACTCATCCTGCTGAGAATAACTGTCGTCGCGGAAAGATATCCTCGCAGGATCGAGGATGAGCCCTTCGGGCGTCGTCTCGGTCGAGCTCTGCGTCACGGCGCTCGAGTTTTGAGGAAAATCACTCGAGGAACGGATCTTGTTGCTGATCGAGTCCAAAGGAGCTCGATTCTCCATCGACTCTTCGCTGATTTCACTCCCTCGGGACTGCGATTTTCTGGACCAACTTTTTCCTCCGTCCGGCCGAGTCTTGTGCAACAACTCTTTGCCCGATTGATCGATCGATTTTTGGCTCGTCGACTGCGACGATGACCTTGCCAAGTTTTTCGCTGCTTTACAATCGCCCAGACCCTTTTGTTTTTGCCCTTCGATTTGTCTCAGAGCGTGTAAAATCTCGTAATCGTCGTTGTACTTTCCTTCGGTGTCTCTTCCACTTGAACGATCGTGCGACTTGGAAAATTTGTCCGGAAGTGATTCGCTGCTGAAAGTTCTTCCACGAGACTCGAGCGATCGATCGCGGCCACTCTTCGTTCCATAAACTCCACGTATTCGCTTCTCATCCTCTTTCTTCAGCGTTGAAACTGCTATGCTTTTGCTCTTTGGTTTTTTCGAGGCGAATTCCATGTCTCGGCCTCCGTGAATCAACGACGACGCTCGCTCCGTTTTCGTACGTTTCGTTTCACTTGCTCCCTCTTTTCGTGACAAATGCTTCGGACTTTTTCCTCGTTTCGTCGACTCCAACGACGGCTCATCGGCTCTTGTTACCAACGCGTCCTCCTTCTTCATTCTCTTCAGAAGATTCGTAACGACTTTGTCCGGACGAGTGAGCGGAGGGCAGCAGGTGTGCTTCAAAATCAAAGTGAAAATTCAATGAAATGACAAAAATAAGATCGTTAAATAATTGGAAATATTTACTAGAACGTTTCCAATGAAATTCCAGAAACAATTTCGTGTAAATTTGAAAAAATTCAAACGACAAACCTCCTTGTTGCGATTTTCTTTCTCGCGCGGGCTGTCGCGCGCCTCCTTCTGTTTCGTGAGACTGGGTGAGATGGAGACATCGGGTGCACGGAGCGGTTCGACCTCATCGCACGATACCAACGAGTGGCTTTCCGACAGTGAAAAATCCAATTTGCATTGAACTCTTTCCCCACCGCTTTTAGGCCCTTTCCCGTTTTTCTGCGACGCCATAGAAATTTTCAACGTATCCCGTGAATTCTGCGCCTCTTTCGACGCGTACTCCAAAGTCTTTGGTGATATTTTCACTTCCGGCACTTTCAGAGGTTTTACAAAATCCATTTTCTGTATCGTCTCGTACAAACTCTCCGGACAGTGTCCCAGTATTTTATCCCTTTCTGTATTCAACGGGTCAGCAGTTTTTGGAATAATCGAATTGTTCACCCTTTTCGATGTCTCGTTATAAGCGGACAACGCCAATTTACGTTTCACAGCTGCTATGAATGTGAACGGATGCGACTTGACCGGCTGATCCAATAAAAATGTCTCGACGCATTTACGATTCTTCCCGGCTTGAGGATCTACCACGTTTTCCGATAATTCTTCATCGCGGCATCTCTCGCTCTCCCTCCTCACCTGGCCAATATGTTGATTCCGTAAAATCTGAAATTTCACATTGTTAATGCCGTTAACCCTCCGAGTGCCCGGATAAGTGCATATCGGGTCAATCTGACCCGAGGCATTTTCCGCGTCGTTGTCTGTGGGTAAATTTGTTGACGAAAACGAAAATTAAATGCTGAAACATTCGTTGCCACGAGATGCCAAACGGTGACAGAAAATTGTTCGGGTCAGAACGACCCGGTATGCACTCGCAGGGTCAACATCGTACGCAAAGTTGGTTTTTATTGTCGAGCGATAATCGGCATCCTCTGCCATGGTATCAACTCCTGTTTTCTCCGTGTTACCCGTTTGTGTGTGTAAAGTTTGAAAATTCGATAAGCTTCGGAGTAACGAATCGAAATACTAAAAAAAAAAGTTTTCTTGACGTTGAAATCTCGTGTTTAGCACTTACCGCGCTGGATTTTTTCGCGCGTTCAGAAATAGTCTCAGGAGCGGAGGAAAAGACATACTTCTGTGGTGAATGGAGCCGTTCGCTGCTACAGGCGTCCTTCATATTCGCATATCGCTAATAAAATGCTCTTTGGCAAATCGCGCCATTCTTCATATCGCACGTACTCTAAAAATCGTACGTCGAGATAAGATAAAGAAAGGAATGGAGAGTAAAGAACGAATTCGGAGCAGGCGTAAATAATAGATCGAGGAGAGTTCGTATTCGATGTGCAGGCTTTTCAATGTCATTGGAATTTTCTCAAACTCGCTATCTACGTATTCCTTCATCGTCAGGATAAAGAAAAGAAAAATACTTTACTCACGTTTCCCCATACATGAGGGACAGTCTTCCGAGGTACACGACTCCGAATCCTCGGATATATCGATAAACAACACACGGTTTTGAGAAAGAGAAGAAACTTAACGATTACGTTACGGAAAAACTATTTATTACGAACGCGAAAAACATTTTGACGAGAAATTACTCGTCCGATACTTCGCGTTAGCTTATTTGTATTTTCTGGGATTAATAAAAAACTTTAAATAACAACCCTTCCACGTATATAACCAGCATGACACTTCACCCGAGAGTGCGTTCGATTTGCGACTTGCGACGACTACGGTCGGCAAAACCAACCACAAAAGTTTATGTATATAACCGCGTCCAACCGTCGTTTCTCAATAACCGCGGGTGCAAAATTAACAGACGAGAGATTAACAGGTTCGAGGCAGCTGCTGAACATACCCTCTGATCCGAGATTTTAGTGGCTACTCGACAGATGGCGCGACGCTCTTTGGACCTACGTGGTCGTCGAGAGTCCAAAATAATGTATCAAACGATGCGAATAAATAGTAAAAACAACACGAGTATCTTTATTTTACGTAAACGAGCGCGAGTCAAATCTCCGGAGAACGACGAAGAAGTTATAACAACCGGAGCCAGCGTGCACTACTAAAACTAAAGAAAACATGGCGACTGATCAAGTACCAGAGCAGAGCATTGACATCCCAGTAAAAACTTGTACAAAAACAATAAAGTTTCTTCGAAACCTCCCGGCGCTATGTAAAGAACAGCAGCCGTGAATGTAGTCGTTCCAACTCCAACGGATGATGACGCCTCTACCCGAAAATAATGCATTGCCATGCCTCCTGCCTCGCCATAGCCGAGGCCGTTTGTGATGATAAAATCAAAATTTTCAGCCCGGGCCTGGATTCAGTGACTCTTCGTCAAGATCGTCCGTCTCGCCGCGTTGTAATTGAGCGTCAATCGCTATGATGATGATGAACAAGAGAATGTCTGTGATTTATTGAAAGCTTTCGCAGCAGTGTTGCGTTTTATACTTGGCCTCGTTGTTGCGAGTTTGCTGCAGCAAACTGCAGTCAGATAAAACTAAAAATCAGGTCGGTCTTTCACAGACGCAGGCGAATGCCGTGTTTTGCAACAAAATCAACGAGTGCCGATTGCCCTTATCAGAAACAGCTTTACAGTCGCGTTTACATGTTCCACAGCAGCAAAGTCTCTCTTGCTACCGATACGTGCCCGGTAAATGTTGGCACGCGTCGGGAGCACGGTGTGTTGAGTACTTTAGGAAGCAGTCGGAACAAAGTTTTCTAGGCTTCCAAAAAACCGGAAAAAACGTTGCATTATTTATCGAAGTGTCTACTACATGGCCCAGCATCAGCTGTCAAAGCCAGGACGGTGGCCGAAGCCTACTCTTTTATCCATAAGAGGAATCCCGAGTTTCCAATTTAGACGGTTCCTTCGAGCCGGTACTATACACACGCCGGGTTAAATTTTCTTAAGGCAAAAGCCACTGTCTGTTGAATATTTACCAGAATACAACGGTTCGATAATCGCCTTGGGTCAGCTTGACCCATTATATGCACTTATAGGCTCAATGCACTCGAAGGGTTAATTCTCTCGTGTATATGGTTGTTTGGCGCGAATCTGTCGTATCTGCTGGGAGCTCTGACAAGTTCTATGGGTCAAAGACCGGAGCTCTGACATACGATGGTTTGCATGTAGTACCCCAGAGTAGACTTATGCATTGATAGTAACACTCAGGTCCTTGGGGGGATACGTGCAATTTTTTGTTGCAGTATTCTCCATTCTGCTTGAATACGTGTTCTCCGATGCAGGGTCCATCAGGGGGAGTAGTAACTTTCCATGTCCTAGATAGCGGAGCCATACTGCATGAACATTTGAAGGTATGGGGGTTGTCAAATGGGTTTTTGTTAGCTTTTGCTTGATCCGGGTTGCAATATCCGATGACGTGGTTTGTGATTGAGCACACATCAGAGGTTTCTTCGGAGTTGGCTCCCAAGGTATGGAAAGTAGCGTTGCAATAAGCGCAGACATCGACGCACATGCCTCCCTCTGCCAATTCATCCGGATTGGCAACCCCTGGAAAGCCGATGTCCGAACAATTAGGAAAGGCATCGTCAGCCTCGTCGGGTCTAGCGAAGTAGGGTCTAAATTTATTTTTGCATGGGATAAATATTTTCCTTGGGTGCATGCACTTGACGTTCTCAACGGTGCGACCTCTGCCACCGCCAGGCTGTGATATTTCTTTAACTTGGTAATAGGCGTAATCGGCTGCATGAGAGAACGGCACGCAGGGATTATCTCCGCCACCGAAAATGCCACTCGCGTCGCCACAGTCGCAGTTCCATCGTTCTAGTTTGGGGTTTCTGTCGTCATGCGTGCCCAAACAGTTTAGTATCGCTGGAGATTCCCGCTCGTTCAATCGCAGGAAACTCGTCGATGGTAAACACGGATCGGCGACACACGCTCCAGCAATAATACCTCCGGTCAAGTTCCTGTCCAACTTTTTACAAGCGCAATACCACGCTGGCCCTTGATACTCACTGAGCATCTTGCTCGTTGCATACAGGTCGAGGTTTCCTTCTCGCTCGTGCCAAACACGGTGCAGATCGCGAATGTCACTTATCTGATCCGCTGGCTCGTCCCTGTTCACCAAAGGGGCATGAGTAGCTTTTTTATTTAAGTTGGTAAAAGCGACTGGATCACCGTAGGTTTCTGCGTCGATTCTGCACCCAACGTATTCGTTACACAACGGCCCAGCGAAGAAATCAGGCCATTTGCAGAAACACGTTGATACAAAACGATTTTGTTTTGCATCCCACGTTATTTCCAGCTCACCAGCGATATGGTCGCAGCCATCGACCGACGAGTTTGTTTGAGCGATTAGATCGTTCGGTAAACAATATGCTTTGCCTCGGACCATTGGCACGCCGTTGAAAACGAAGCTCGCTACTTTTTCTTTCAACGTTGAATTTGCGTACCCCGGGCCATACAGCCGTGATAAGAAAGTCTCGTCTATCACAGTGCAACTATAATTTCTATTGAAATACGAGCAATCATCATCCGCGGATGTACATTCGGCTGGGGGATCGTTAAAGCTTCTCTTCGACCACATGTGCGGGTGCAATCGATTCAATGCCCAATCTTCGTCCTTGTTAATAACGGAATTGACAGTCTTTTCGTCGATGATCATCGTATTATCAAAAGGAATTCCGTTCAAGAGCTTCGATCGAAAATGCGAATGAAAGCAGGACAGAGCTGGTTTGCCGATTTCTGAAGTGGCAACATTCTTCAAAGCTTCACTGGTTCGTCTCTGAGAATCTAATGCCGCGGTGGCTGTTGCTGTTGCCGCAACAATTACGCTTGTCAGTGTTGCATCCATTGCACGGTAAATGGTCACGTACGTCGGCTCGTTGTACACCAGATGGCAAATGTCGTTCGTCAGTAAAAAAAATGGTTTTCTTCCTTCGCGAAGCATGCACCGTGTGGAATATCCCGCGTCGTCGTTTCGGTCACGATCTTCTTGGAGGTTGTTCGTGCCATTCGCGCACTTGATTGTGGCCAAGTCTATCGCGATGCATCGGTCGCTTTGAGTTTTTGAAATTTACATATTTCGGCTCTGTCAGGTTCTGGCAGTGCTGGACGCAAATATCGACTGATCCGTCACGTCGAACGGGTTTTTCGAACCGCTCAATGGAATACTCTGCCCGCCGCTGTTTTTGTTTGCAACAGTCAGACTGATATCGCCTACACACCCAAAATTTGCGGATTCAGGTCCCAAAGTGTGCGGTACACCCCAGAGGTTCGCAATGACAAAATTCCATAACGGATCCTCTCAAACAAATGTAAAGATAGTTAGAGCAGAGTTAGTCGCGCCTGGGAGTCTGTATTTCCAATGAGTTATCGAGGGACCGGCTGATATGGATGCAGGAGCATGCATGGTAACGAATTGCATTAAAGTCACGATCGCTGAAGCAGCTGGCGACGAACGACGATAAGAAAAGCGCGAAATACGTGAATTTCCATAGGTTTTCGAATGCTGCTTGGTTTACGTTAAAAATAATGGAATATATTTTTATAATTTTCTGTCGATACATACTTTTGCCGATAATCGTGCGTAAATAACATCATTGGACTGTGACGATAGTTAATACAACGAATATTACGTAACGAACAAAAATATCGTGTAGATATTTGGTAAGAAATAATGTTTTCCATCGTTTTTTATCTTTAGATAATTGCCACGAGTTTTTCGACTCAATGAAAATTCGGATCAAAGATTATTTTGGTTTCTTTACAATTATTTCCACCTCTTGTTTCTCTCTTGGCAACAGCACGTTTCGTTCCGATAATTACGCTACATATTTGAGATATTGAACACGCCGGAAACGAATGATATACGAACGCCCCTTCGTATCGAATTGCATCCGAATGACAAAATTTGACGTTCACCATGGCAGGCGTTTATATACGTCGCAAAATAAACTCAAAAGAGTGTTCGACACTTTGGTATAGTTTCGCATGTTACATTTTCACGCTTATTCACGAGACATTTGTTGCTTTGTTGATTTTTCCCTTTTTTCGCTTTTGTACGATCGGAAAAATTGAACACGAGGAATTTTCAGCGCACACTGACAACAAAATTTCGTTGAAAAACGTGGATATTTTGTTCGATACGTTCGACTCAACGTTTTTTTTAATAAATACCAAAAATTGGGTGCCATTGCGGCAAGAAATATTTTATAAAGTCTCTCCGGAAGCGAATCTTTGTCGTTCCACTCGTAAATTTCGCTGACAATTCCGTTTTTTGAAAAAATTTTGAAATTATGAAAAAATATTTGGTTTGCCGTATCCAAGAAAATATCGACGATTTTTAACAAAATTTCATTCTCAGTGCAGCTGCAAGAATCTCTGGCAAACTATTCGCGTTTACTGAACTGGAAAGTATCGAGATTCATTGATACACAACTATGCAGGACTAGAGTGATTTACGGATGACGACGAGGAAACTATAGCTTCGTAAAAAAACAGCAATCAATCGATTTAATTATTCGCAACCATTTCTCGTTTCACATAAAATTTGGTGTGTCTGTTTTGCTGGATATGTTGTCGCTCTTTTCTCCAGGCTTTCGGAACAGACAGAAGCGAGTGACGGCAACAGGTACACGGAATTTCGTTAACTTACGAGAATAATTGTACGCGCACATAACAATATTCTCCCCTTTTTATTTTGAGGAACCTTTCAGGAGAATTTGCATCTCCTGTTCGATTTCAAATTTTTATTGAAATCGAAAAATCGGTCGAAAAGAAACATTTTTGGAAAATGAATAAAAAGTTTTTCAATCCCCTGACTCCCAATATTCCATCGAGCAACATTCTTTGGAGTATTTCAAGGTCAACTAATGCGATAATTAACCAAGTTGAGAATATTGTTATCCCGCATACGCATAAATACATATTTCATTAAAATAAATCAAGAGATGTCTCTTAAATAAGCGATAACGTTAAGACTTAACGATTAATTTGTTACGTTGCAACATTTGGTCATACACACTCACAGAACGATGGTACTTTACGTCTCATTTCGAGAGAACATCGAACTTTGATCCTTTATTCGTAAAATTCAATTTCGCATTGTTTGAGAAACGGAACAAAAAATTTCGATCAATTTTCCACTTGTATCTCATTCGATCTGGCGAAAAAAAAACTTGTATTTTTAGTTCGACCCTACGATGATAAAATAAAGTTCAAAATTATCGTTTGCACGCCGATAAAACGCAAGCTTTTCAAATCATTTTTCCTTCCCTTTCCAATTGTTCTCTTTTGTTGCTTCGAGTTGCTCGCTCCATAAAAATCGATAACAGCAATAACCGAACATCATACGATATTCGTATTTTTATCGCAACGTAAAAAATCAATAAACATGAATATTCGTGATTCCTAAATATCAAGTTATTATGTATTTCATTATTACGTATTTTATACCTATGAGTGGTCAATAGAAATAAAATCTCGTCGGTTGCGCTTTTTTATCTTCGTACTTCGAACGTTAAAACATATGCATGTATCGTTTTTTTTCCTTGGTGCTACATTTGATATATTACAGCGATTTTTTTGTTTTTTGGTTTTTTTTTTTGTTTTCCTAAGGGCAAGTCATTTTTCCTTGATTCGTGCGATACATGTTTGTGTGTTGTGTGTGTGTGTTGCTTTTTAACGTCAGCAATCTCCGATGGTATAGAAACGGGTTGTTTGTCGTTGTGTGTGTACTCATTTATCTTTGGTTCTGTATGCGAGCTACTGGGAACTTGGCTATTCAACGATTTTCATTGAATAATAAAAGAAATTTCGTGTAAAATAAATCCTTTGAAAACGTGTCGAATTTTGTCGAGAAAAAAAAATGTTTTTTTTTCTCAATGAATTTCAACTTGTGGTGAAAACTGGAGAACAGAAGAAATGATCGAGATTTCGATCGTCTTGACAATCAATTTTCGTTCCTAATACCAACCGAGACGATTGTAACAATGACAAAAAGTTTTGCTTTGTGGTCCAGCATTGATTTTCCGATTGATTAACTCCTCGATGTTTGACACGAGTGTTAATTGTTAGAAAAGAGTGAACAACATTATTTGAATTGGGTTTTGTCACTGGAACGACAAATAGTTTGTTTGCTTGTTGAATTTTCTTAGTTTCGTATTAAAATTCATGATTATTATTGGTTTGTTGAATTTTTAGCGTTTTTCTTTCTCCGCACGAGTGTAAACTACAACGTTTTGTTTGTTCGATAGTGGGTAGGAGTTGTGATCGGCGATTATTGTAAAAATGAATGTGCAACTATTTCGTCTTCCATTATCTACGATCAATAATCTGCTTATTTTCATGATTTGTTTATTTGTTTTTTTTTTTTATTATTATTTCTTTGCCTCGTTTATTAATTGTCTATGGGATACGTATCGAAGACGTTGCTTTTTGGGAAGAGTCGTTAATGCATCCTGGCATTACTTGTTCAAGTGATGGTAACAAAAAAAATGGTTAAAAAAATAAAATACAAGATAAAAACCCTGCCAGAGCGATAAATAATACTGCGCTAGTTTAGAATTAGTCAATTATTGATATTGTCAAACTTAACGATAACCTTAAAATAAGGGCATAATTTCTTGTTCTCCCACATTTTTCTTTATCCTCTTTCTTATATAAGTTTTTGTTTGGAATGTAAAATTCTGTATGTACAAATATAACAACGGAGCAACGAGTGTTGGCAAGAATATCACAACCTCGAAGTTATTTTCTCCCGAAATAAAAATAAACGTAAATTATTTGTAATTATTAATCATTATTTATCAATTAGTTTGTTCGAAAAATAATAATGATGATAAACATTTATGTATATCAAGATGATAACGGGGTAAAATGGTCTTTCTTTGGAAAGCTCATCCGTACAAATATCTTGGTGACTTTGTATTTTTTATTCTTTTGGCAGACTATCGAGTCACTTTTGGTTTTTTTTATGAGTAAAATCTACGATATCTCTTCGTTCGTAAACGATGATTTTGTTTTTCTTTCCAATTTTAAATATTATCAACGTTTTCGATTTTTTTCTTTCTTTCATTCTCTAACGACAGAATATGAGACGTTGTTGCTGCTTTTTTTGACCATTTCTCGTCTTCGTACGAGTCTACTGTTACGGAAAGGGCTATAGTTTTCCCGATTGCTAGCGATGCACGCGCTTAGCATTATTTTTAGCTTCTTTTTTGTCTGTTATTTTTGCTTTTCTTTTCCTCCATTTTTGCGACCTTTCTTCTTTGTGTGTTTTACTCTCTTTGGCAACTCGAGAATATTCGTGTATATTTGTGCGTAATTTGTTTGCTTCAGATACGCTTTAAGTGATTGTGCCACCGAACAAAAAATGTTTCGGGAATGAAAAAACCGATAATAATTGAACGAATCGAAAATTAATCGACTTTGAATCACGTACAATTAAATAACTATACGGTACGTCAAAAATGATGGTAAAAACTTGACAATAATTATAAATGTAGATTTTTTCTTAGTAACTATCGATTGAGAGAAAAAACTAACAAACAGTTAGATTTTCTATCGATCAATTAATAAAATTCAATCCTTTTTACTAAGAATTTCCGTTTTAATTAGAAAATGAAAAAATAAAATGCTGTCACGAGTGTTTTAGATGCCGGAATTGATAACAAGCATAAATATGGTGTCCCAGGCTGAATGGACAGTAAAGCAAACTTGAATTTAGAATGGAATTTCGAGACGAAGTCTTGGCTGTTTTTGATGCAAAAGAAAAAAAAATGAAACTGTTGGAGCGTCTGCGTGATTCAACGGTCTGTACTGTCCAAACCGTTGGAGATGGAGTGAAAATGCATAGGAGCATTTTTGTAGGCCATAAAATTTTCTACAAATAAGTCCCCGCGTGGAATCTCGAGTTTGCTGTATTTTAGGGCTGAGAGCCGATCGAAAAACGAAGCTGTTGTCCGAGTGTTATCGAGCTCCTCCGGAAACGCTGAGCTCTCAGCACGAAACTAGCCAAAATCGAGACTCGACCGCAGGGACTTAAATGTAGAGAATTGAATGCTCTAACAAATTGGTCCTCTGCCTTTTTGGTCCATCTCCCATACTTTCGACACTATCGTCGATGAAAGTGACGCGATTCGTAAAATTTGAATTCCATTGAAAAACAGCAGACTTTTCGATTGATAATTCGATTCTCGAGTAAAACTTACATTATTGACTATTCAACTTCGGGATTAATGTTTATCACTGATTAATGAAACACGTGTTTGGCACTCGCTTGTTTAATGATAAGTATATATAATTAAAATAGTTCGATCATAAAAGGGTCAATTGAATAAACCCTATCCGATCACTTTGAAGTTGTTATCACAAATATCCATTGACGATATTAACTTATTTGATGGAAAACCTTTGCTTTATCCGTCAGTCGTGATGGTAGAGAAATAGAAAGAGACAGAGAGAGAGAGAGAGAGAAAGAGAGAGAGATAGAAAGACGGAGGAGTGATCTCGACGTCGCGTTTTACTCACGGATATCATCAGCTTGGTTGAACGAGTCACGATTATTCACGAATGAAATTGTTTGCTAAACGAATTGTCTTTGTGGTATAACCCGGTCGAACATAATTTTGTTTCTTTGTTTGTTTTTTCTCCAGTACGGAATGGTTCGGAATCGGTATCGACCACAGCATTCGAGGAGATAAAATGTTCTCGTGGGTTTCAATCGTCATCGGACGATTCCGTGGAACTTTCTGGCATTGAACTGAACCAATTGCCACGAGTTCCCGTGCTTCTGAAATGGAAATTATTCATTTTTTTTTCGAGAAACTTTAAAGATTTTCAGGGAGCGATGTGATTTTGAGATTCTGGAGAATTTCGTTACCTCGTACGCTGACGAGTACTTGTTGGCAGTGTTAGGGAAGTTCTGTAATACTGTGGCGTGACGTTTGCGGCAGTTTCTTCGGGTCTTCTGTGTAGGGTCATCGTCTCGTGGGGAGAGGTAACGAGCTCGTCCTCGTTGTCCAAATAGTAGCGCGAGCCCGTGGCACTCTTGCAATTCTCGCATTCGCTTCTGTAATCGTCAGCGTCGTCGTGGATGGTCGGTAAGGCTTGCATACTGCAAGTACAGGTGACGGAATCGAAGCTGCCGTCTTGTTGGCTGTCGCCACTGGCCAACAACGGGGGCTGGAGGTAAATAAAATAAATATTTTATCAATTTTTTCAATCGGACGAGAAATCGAGCGACAAAAATGATTTCCGGTCGGAAATATTGAACAATTGTGGAGATTGGAAAAAAGGAATGGGGTGCGAGCGTACCTTTGCGTCGAAATGACTCAACGATGTCGCGGGAAGATCGATGGGTTTGCTCTCGAGCTGTGGAGGTGCGGAGGGCGGTCCGTGGACCATGTCCTCATAAAAAGCGTCAGATCTAATAGAGTTTTGTTCACCGCTAGGCATGACGGGTGGTGCGGATCTAGGAGGTCTCCCTGGTGAGAGATTTCTCGAGGGAGTACCAAAGAGAGGAGTTGCGACCTGTTGATGGGCCATAAAGTCTTGTCGCAGTCGTAAATTGCCGCTGGTAGCTAGAGTGCGTGGAATAGTACGATGCGTAGAGACACTGGAGCTTGGGAGAGTCGCGGAGATGGTAAAAGCAGTGCCTTGTCTCGGTAGAGTCGTGTGATAAGTTTTCGACTGTGGAACAGCGAGTTGTAAAACGTTATTTTGTTGTTGATGTAATTGTTGCTGCTGCTGAGATTGCTGAATCTGTTGCATCTGTTGCTGATGATCTTGAGGTCCGAGGCAAGAATGTTGAGGAGTGATGCTCATGGCTATTGGATTAGGTAAATTTTCGTAGGTGCTCGAGCCCATTGTGAAGCTGGTAGTCGAGGTGCCATTGTAAACTCCTTGGCTGAGACTATCGTTGGGATTCGAGGGATGAAAATTAGCGTGAGCGTTTGGAGCGCTGAGCGGTCTTCCCGAGGATGATATCGAGGGGGACGTACTCGGGACCGCGTGACTCGAGGGCGTCGGTGAACTCGCTGGCAAGCCAGTTTGGCCGGCATTGACCAATGAGACACTCGCGTGACTATTGTGTGTCGTTAAATATTGATTCGACAAATTCATAGGTGACAACGCGTGTGGACTCATCGTCAACAAGGCCT
The DNA here is from genome assembly GCA_037952995.1 of Hyposoter didymator. Classification (NCBI taxonomy): domain Eukaryota; kingdom Metazoa; phylum Arthropoda; class Insecta; order Hymenoptera; family Ichneumonidae; genus Hyposoter; species Hyposoter didymator. The sequence continues at coordinate 4,777,455 of JBAJMU010000007.1, forward strand.
GCTCGGCACGCGCCGCTGCCACAGCTTCCTCGTACGGCGGCGGCGCTTCACCGCGTGGAAAATAATTTCCCGGCGGTTTCCACAACGGATAACCACCCCCGCACGCCATATCGTCCAACTGGACACCACGTGGCAATCCCCCTCTCTCCAGGTAACCCATACTTCCCAGGCTTCTTTGGTCCTCCGCCAATTGACGACTCTGCCTTCCTGCTACGCAAATTCTCTTTATTGCTCATTCCGTTCAATCGTATCGCTTATTTTTCACTTCCAAATCGATTTCTTCACAAAAATCTCAAACTAAATATTTGCTAATGATCAAAAGATCGAGTTAAACGTACCTCGTATTTTTCTCTGTCGTAATCGATGTACGAGGAAGAACAAGAGGGAGAGAGAAAAAATGGTGGTGATGCAGCTCGCGCCGAGCCTCAGTCCCCAATCGTAGTTGGCACTGGGATCGGTCGCATTCCCTCCGCTTCCATCCGTTTTGTCGTTGCTCACAGAGGACAGATTGTCGTCCAAGCAGATAAATTCGCAGCACGCCGTGCCAAACCGGAAGGACTTGCAGCCTTGTTTCTGCATAGATTTCTGATTGAAGGGGAAAACGTTTTTTTTTCTCTTTTTCGGGGCGGAACGAGCAGAGACGGAGAAGAGAAACAACAAGAAAAATGGTGCAAGTCGATCCTTGGAAATAAATACAGACGCCAACCGGTTGTTTCTCTTTTTTTTTATCCGATTAAATTCTTTGAATTCTTTGAAATATTTTAACGCTCGTTTACGCTAAATCAAAGGGTTTTTCCTTATTTTTTATTTTAATTCATCTCACCTCCGGTAATTGGCAGATGACGGCTTTGCACCATTTCGGATTGCCATGGTCACAAACGCAGAGAGTACAAGGCTCCGGTCCTGGTACGTAATAAACTCCTGTGTTGTACGTTTGACCTTGAAAATCTTTGCACGCCGCTTGGACGTGTCCTGTTGAAAAAAAATCATCAACGGGGTCGATCGTCATAATTGGAAACAAAAATTCGCGTTATTTCAAACAAACAAAGCGCAAGTTTCAAAATTTTGCCAGTAAAAATGGCAAAGAACATGGAACTCGAGAAAGATTTGAAATCTCGACAATTACGAAATCAATCCCCTTCGTAATTAATTTTGAAATAGTCGAGAAAAATTTTTCAACATCGGAAGAAAAAGGATTCACCATTTTTCGTAATATACTGATATTTTTTGTTGACACTTCGTCACGTGTAATGTTTGTCAAATTTTATTCGATTTATTTTGGGGGAAGAATTGAAAAAAGGCGAAAACAGGAAATTGCACGAGACGAGATTTGGAAAGAAAATTTTTCTAGTCCTGTCATTCGGTAACGCCCGCGTGCGACAACAATGGATGATGTCGGGTGGGCAACAGAGCGCGCGGAATGAGATGAAAAAATGAAAGACATCGAGAAAGAGGCAGAAAGAGAAAGAATAAATAGAAAAAGTGTTGAAAAATAAAGTAAAAGAGATGAAAAGCGTGAAGGTTGTTTTTTATAACGAGAAAACTAGAGTATCAGCTGTTCTACGGAGTGTCCTACTTTCCATGAGGAAACGAGGCCTCTCGAGATCAATCCCAGGATGCACTGTTTTTCTCTTCTCTTATTTTTCTATCGTATTTTTTTTTGTTTTTTTTTACGAGCATTCGAATGTAATCAGAATAATATGTTTTTATGAATAAAAATGTTGACTGTAGTGGGCTGAGAGGAGGGAAAGAGAAAAATCGTGTACTTACGATTGAGATGCAAAGTGAGCGTGAGGACTGCATAACCGAGGAGGTCACTGCTGCTGTATCTCATTCTCGGTTCGTTATCTCATCATAGTCGTTCGCTCTCTTTCTCAATCGAAGAGCGTTTTATTGATATATTTTTCTTTCCCGCACAGTTTCGAATTTCTCGCACTTTTTCACACAAAACTCTCGCCCAAGTTTCCTATGTCACACGAGAGTCAAGTCAACGACACATTTCATCCTCATCCGTGAACATCTGCGCGGCAATTATCCCCTGTCGTTGAGAATACGACAAAATGCAAATTCCCATTTTTATCTTTAAATGTCTCACGATTCACTCGTCAATCTGTCCAAACTCTGGCTATAAACACTTCCATCATTGTTTCACGCACTTTTCGCGTACACATACCAATGTATAATAACAAAACAACCCCGTTTCGACACTCTTCTATTTCGAGAAGAACTCTTCGTGTAGCTATACAGAAAAACGTTTTGTTCCCCGCGAATCGGGCACACAGCAACTCCCAGTATGATCGATTTACGAACCAGGTGGGGGAGACCTCCTCTGGCCCTTGCCGCTCAGGATTTCTGCAGGTGGCGTCCTCCGGTGTCACTTTTTCCAGAAGCTCTCGCGTTCTTTCCTCCGAAGATCCTCACTTACCGACCGTCGGTAACAACATGATAAAAAAAATATCAGAAAATCCAGCGTTGTGCACATTTCACTTTGTCGATCAGACTGAACGCGTTTTGCTGACTTCGCGTGTTAAAACAAAAACAAAAGAAAATGTAGCAGTCCTCAAAAACTCACCCAACGAAACTTCAACACGAAGTTTTGCTTTTTCGACAGCACGAAATTTCAATGTAGCTTCAAATAACAAACTCTGATGGAAATTCCCTTTCGGACTCTAAATTTCATTTCGTTCAATATTTAACACACAATTATCAAATACGATTAACTTTTGAATAACAAAAAACAATTCAAAACTATGGAGGACAACGAAGACGAGCCCGAAGACGTGAGGAAGGCGACTCCGGTCGAACAGGAAATAAAAAAAGGCGCTGTCGATGAAGATTCTGGACAACCGACGAAACTTCCGGAAACTACGAAAAAACGACATCATTGCGAAGCCGCACCTAAAAAAAAGCTCAAGGTATCGAAAGAGCGACAAAAATCGAACCGAACGAAACTTTTTGATCAATTATTTAATTTAAAAAATTGAAATCGTGAAATATTAATTAGGAAAAATCGGAAGGTGAATGTTGTCGAGCTAGAGAAGCTAAAGCTGCTTCGAAGGAGCAGAAATACGCGACGGTTTTGGTGTATGAAAAAAAATGTGTTATCCCAAAATTAAAAGCTGTTCCTCGTCATTGTATCACTAAGCAAGAATGGATCGATTCTCTCGCTACGCCGAGGTATTTTTTCAATAACCAACATTTTTCGCCTCGTTTTCCACGATTGAAAGTTTCCCTTTTCGTAGTCGGAGGTGCCCTTCGCCATGTCTTCAAAAATCAGTCACCAGAAGAGTACGTCCGGTTTCGGCTCGTATGGCCGAACTTGGTCAACCCCCCAAACAGCGCATGATAAACACGCTTCAAGCCAAAGCTGGCATTCTGCCGATCGAAATGGTCGACAAATTGATTCAGAGACTCGAGACCGAAACTTGTATTTCCCCGGAGTAATTACCTTCACATTTTTTTACTTAGTAACTTAGTTTTTTTTTAAATCAAGCAAAATTGTTCCAGGCTCACGCGATCTTACATTAGAAAATGAAAAAAAAATGAGCCGAACCCTTTTCGTTAAGTTTTGACGGAGATATGAATTTTTCAAAATAACAAAAGTTTTGGAATTATCAATAAATATTTAGTTACCGTTTTCGACAAAATATCGACGATTTTTTGAAAAATTTCATTCCCAGTCTGGGGGCTGCTTGGGTAAAATTGTAGCCTCATTGAAATTTGGTTTTCCGAATAGACAAGCAGAAAAAATGTATCGGGACAAGAATGGTTCGAAGAAGAAATGTCCAAAGACTAAAAAGATGAAAGCAAAGTGTGAGAAGGAAAGATCGAAAGGTTTGGAAGCAGGTATATCGTCGAGTGGGTCACCGTTTGACAGAGAAGCTGTGAATTGTCAATATGCAATGGCAGAGAGTTTTGTGAAGAGTATACTGGACTGGGAATGTCCGATACCACGAGAAGAGTTCAAGGACATAGCGGACGTGATTCTAAAGCGATTGGGTTTCCTTCTTGAGTACGAGCTGGTAAACGGCGAGGACCGCAAGTCGCAGCAAATGAGATTTCTCGCGGATGTGATAGGCTCTTGGATTTCTGGTGTTTTGTTCGAGGTTGCGGAAGTGCGTAAAACGGAATTGGAGGAGGAGTGTGAAAGAAGGAAAAAGGGTATAGCTGAGGAGAGTGAGGAGGAGAGCGACGATGAATCACAAGATGATTATCCGAGTAAGTACGACGACGACGACGACGATGATGACGAAAAGCCGGACGACGGTAGCAAACCGGAGGGCGACGAGCAGGACAAGGAAAAAGACAAACGACCGATAAGCCGTGGATTCCGGGGTTTCCGCTTCAGTAAAGACAAAGACGATAAAGACGACGATGACAAAGACAAGGGACGAAAATCATCGAAGAAGGTGAGCGGAGAGTCAGAAAAAGTTGATCTTGATGATGGGAAACGGAAAAGTAGCGACGACGACAAATTTTATGACGCGAGAACCGGCGAGTCTCAAGACATTGGCGAAAAAAAAACTCCGATGAAAGAGCCCGGAGTAGCTGAAGATGAGCTACCGAAGGATGTGACGGCAGAAAAAGCCCCGGGAGCCGTGGAAGGACCGGAAGTAATAAAGGAAGGAGACGAACGCCGAAGGACTAAGGATAAACTTGAAAAAGACGAAAGCCTCAAAGAAAAAGGAGAAAAAGGTTTGGAGGCAGAAGAGCTTCCGGTTACGTCGACAGAGAAACGTCAAGACGAATTCCCAGAGAAAGCCCAGCAGCCACAATCGCCACAAGGGGTTGGAAGCATCGATGATCAAGACCGGAAGCAATCGGGTGTCGTCGGAGCACCGGAAGTCCCGAAAACGATTGATGGCCCAGAAGCAGTACCCCCTGGCGTCGATACATCACCAGCAGAGGCAAAACCTCATTCCGAAGATTCTTCAACACTGGCAACACTAAAAGAAGCTATTCCTGACGCACGGGAACAACCTGCGGTCGAAATAGATGTTCCGGAAGTAGGCAAAGTCGCAGCGGCCGAGTCCGATAGAACTCTGTCCACTGAGCAATCACGACCAAGTAAACAAGTGACAACGAAACCAGAAGCCGAAATTCTGGATCCCGAAACGACACCGATCCTTTCCGAGGAAAAGCCTCAGGAAAAGAAAGAATCCGATGGCGAAGAAGAGCGAAAGGAATCAGCAGGTGGAACCATAAAAAGCGTCGGACCGTCAGCAGAACTGTCGGAAAAACCGGCAACGATTACGCCAACGCCGGAGATGATAGCGGACCCGATGACGCAGTTGGAAGAAAAGCTCCAAGTTCCTCGAGCCTCGTTGGGCGATCGCGAAATAGAGAAGCCAGAGGTTGACACGGAAAGAGTTACTCAGCAAGTTCCCAAAATTGATCAGAGGCCAGAGTTACCCGAAGTATCTGCGGAGAGTAGACCAACGTCGACCGAAAAGGCAGAGATACCGAAGGCTTCGGTGGGCGATATGGAATCGAAGGAAATCGTAGCACAAGATGATAAAATGCTGGAACCATCTACGTTATTGGATCCTGACACCGGGAAGGCTGAAGCAACACCGGAAGTGACATTGATAACACCGGAAGCGGCTGTATCAAAACCGGAAGCAGAAGTTACAGAAAAGAGACCGGAAATGTCCCAAACAGCAGTGGAAATGCCTCAAGCTCCGAAAGAAGAAACTCCAACAAAACCGGAAGTGGCTGAATCGAAAACAGAAATTCCGGAAAGGTTGAGCAGTGTTTCCGAAGCAATAAGCGAAGAGCCCTCAATTAGACCGGAAGTGATTGAAACCAGACCGGAAACGATCTCAGTAGCGACAGAATCCAAAGTGGAAGAACTGAAAAAGACTTCGAGAGATTCTGCAGTTGTGGGTTCAACGAAAGAATCTTCGGACAAAGTGCAACCGGAGGAAAGCGACGACGAGGAACGAAGAAGAATTCTCGGATCTTCAATAAGAAGATCCTCCGAAAGTGCGGACCACTTGAAGGCAGAATTGGCCGATCCAAAAGAAAAGAAAAAGCCCAAGGAACATCCCCATGGCTTGGTGGTCGATAAGAAATTTCGAACCGACACGCCCTTCGTTACTTTTGATAAAATATTTCACACGATTTACAATGCTATTGAAAATAATGAAGAAAATAGTGGCGATGATCCAGTTACCAACAGAATACATCGCGCAGTTTACGAAAAATGTTCGAACATTGTTCAAGAAGAAAAACCCGGTCAACTCTCCGAATTGACCAAAGACGTGCTCGATGTCATGTCCGGAAAAATTGCCATTTGGTTGAAAAACATCCTCACCGAATCGCAAATGAATTTTGTTGATCGATTTCCTGCCACCGTCGAATCCACTGAAGTTCGAGAGTGGACCAGCTGGATCAGCTTGATCTCCAACACTGCCGACGATTGGTCCAATTGGATTCAACGCACTATCAGAGAAGCCGAAACCCTGAGCAATCGACCAATCACCAGACGGGATTGGAACGATTGGACCGAAAACGTCGATTCCGACGCCCTCAAGTGGCGACGTTTTTATCTCGAATCTCTTCATCAAGCCCATCAAAATCTCACCATGATTCGTGATCGACAAGTCGTCAAAACTGGCACCAAACGCCTTTATGACCACAACGACGAGAATGAGAAAGAAGTCACCATTACCGATCTCGAGGACGAACGACAAAGCTCCGATCGTTCTTCATGAATATCTATTTTCCCATGTACGCAGAAATAACAAACTCATCAAGTAAATTATCGTAATTTCGTTATTTTTCCATTAAACGATGTTTTCGAAAGATTTTAAAAAACAATTTCAATCGATATTCTCTGCAATGGATTATCGATGCCCGAGAAATTTACGAAATCGTAATAAACAACGTGACATCAACGAGTAAAAATATTTTCTGAGCAATCAAATTTTTTGGAAGTCTCGAGGAATAAATAACGTTTTTAAAAACCAACAAAATATAATCATGGAATTCTACGCATATGTGCATTGAAGTTGGCTCGTATAATGCTCAAGCTCATGAGTGAAAGTCTCACGTTTCTTGTTTACGAGGATTCTGACAGTTGCGAAGAAAATCGTAAATATTCCCACGCGCCTCAATTAATTAAGAATTAATGCAACACGACGAAGAATCGATATTGAAAATCGTCAATCGATTGAATGATAATGATCATTAATATTATCGACGCGATCGAAAAAAAAAAAGACGAAAATAATTTTTGTTTTGGCTCGTCGACGACGTTTGCGTCACGATGATTGAAAAAAAAAANAAAAAAAAAAAAAACTAAACTAAAAAGCCACTTTATTCGGCAGTTATTTCCGCGACGACGTTTTTCTGGATATTTTCGAGAGAGACTAGTGAAAAAAAGGCCCCGAGGCAATAAAGACAAAGATTCGAAGTTGACTTTCTACAAATATAACCGGTCGGATGAATCGAAATCGTTTCTATACAGCTTGATATCATTGACGTTGTGTATCGTATAACGGAACCCTGATATATTTTCTCTCACCTTGCGGAGAAAGTGAGAGTCGAGGATGTAGTATTCGGTGGTTGCAAAAGAGGTTATTAACTCCATAATAACAACAAAATCATTTCGTGTTCTATTTTTCGTTGTTTTTTCTTTCCATAATACTTACGAGGAGCGTTGAAGATTCTTGAAAATTCGATAAAAGTTTAAAACGTCAAATAACAATAATTAGATGAATTTTCATCAATTTTTATTAAGTTCGCGCACTGCCGATCGTTTTTTTATTCTCTTCCTTTTTCATTATCGTTTAAAATTTTTTTATCTTTTTCTTCGTTCNTTTAAAATTTTTTAATCTTTTTCTTCGTTCACAATAATTTGCAGTAGAAAAATGCGGCGTAACATTCTCGAATTTTCGTGTGTACTTTTCCCTCCCACACCGATCGCTCTAGATGCTCGGAATTTTTAGAAAAATTCCACTTGCACAATTGTTTGTTTTTTTTTTAGTCGGAGATTCAATTACAAAATACCATCGAAATTCGAAAAGAAGATTGCGAAAAATTATTTACATTTTTTGAGGACACAGCACACAGTATATACGATCGTTCAAAAGTTTACGTCCTGATTTTTCACCGGGCAGGACCACATTTGTATAATTACAGGTCGACGCGCACGTCCAATGTACAATATGTTACACAGCATAGTTGCTTTTATTCGATGCGTATCATTTGCAAATACCATTTCGCAGAGCCAACCCTGTTCCTAATTTCCATCAGACTCGAGGTTTTTCGTTGGGAATTGATTTTATGGGTAAATCCAAAAGCGTAATAAACATTTTTCATTTGCTGCGTGAAAATCCAACTGTCGAGGGTTTCTGAATTGTACGACGACGAAGAAATGAATTGACTAGAAAAAAAAAAAAAAATACATAAATGTAAAATATTGCCAGACAAAAATGAATGCTGAAAAATTGAAAAAAATGCATTAGTGCAAATACAAAATGTAAAAAAAGTGAAAAATAAATAAAAAACGAAGAGGTTTCAATGAGTAGAACGTTCAACACACATTGCACTCGATTACGAGCGATCTGCTTTCACCCGGTGGTTCATCCCGAGCACGAAATTGAGCGCTCGCTCTCTCGAAGGAATTTCCACAAAACTGCATGATTTTTCACACGCGAACAAGAGTAAAGATATGAGAAAAAAACGTTCGTCTATACCGATTGATTCGGAAAGTTGTCTCGAGACTTTGAGACGTTATCGCTCGTTGGAGAACGACGGAGAGTTGGAGCCGAGGTAACTCGGATTTATTATTGTCAGCACTTTTTTAGTCGCCTTGGAATCCTGTAACAAAAAATAAGAGGACAAATAAGATTTTTTCCACCGGCCAAAAGTTTTTGGCGAAGATAAATCCAAACACGGACGGCAGACGTTGTTTTTTTTTTTACCATTTTTTGATAAATCGATAAGAGCGCTCAGAAAAAAGCAGTAGAAAGAATAACAAAAACGAAAAAAGACTTTTGAGAATTTGAAAAAAAATTGTCCCTTTTTTTCTAAACCGTCGTCGCGCAGGTTGATTTTTTTTTTTCATTATAAAAAGTCGTCTTTCGAGCGAGCCTGTATTCATCAACAAGTCTTGGCGTAAAACGGTACCTGTCTACGAACCAAGAGGAAATACCAACACGATCTCCGAATATATTGACCTACTGTACCAATGAGGAACCGAAAAATTCTTCCTCTCGCTGCTTCCAGCAAAAAGCAATATGCAAGGGGACCTTCGATTCAACTTGACACACAAAAATTCATTTTTTTCGTGTTTCGACGATTTTTTCGCAGCATTCATTGAAAAATTCGATTTTGCAAACGTCAGAAATGTAAACAATTTTTTTCTCTCTGATTTGAATTGAATTCCTAAAATTTTGGGTACGAAATGTTTTTCTGCGTTGTTAAGGAATGAAAAGATGATTTTTGGTATTTGAAAAATCTAGAAATTCAATCGTCCTGGTTAAATAACGAATCGATGATTTTGCATGGAAAGCCTCGTGCATATGGAAAGATCCTCAGATCCGAAAGCATCTCAGCTCCGTCGTAAACACGCATATAATACTACTGGCTCTAACAAGCGAGGCGAGCAACGGTATATGAGCCTAGTTGCTCGTTCACCAATACAGAGCAACATCAAATAAGTCATTTGTCATTGATACAAGCATTTTTATATCTGCACCTCTAATAATTTCTACGACTAGCTCCATAATTGCGTTTATGACAAAATTGCAACTTGAGCAATCAGAAAAGTTTATTAGCGATTAGAAATTTAGGGAAACCATCGATTTTCAACGAATTATCTCTTTGCTCAGTTTTTTAAAAATTGCGAATCAATTCGTAGAATAATCGATCATTTTGCACTTGCATCGAAATTGGCTCCTCGAAAAAGAGCTTTTATATAAATCATTCGATTCAATTTTTACTGCAAATGTGCAACATTGCCAAAATTTGTTTTTATCATCAAATTGGAAAAAAGTTTTTATAGCAAATAAATATGACATTTCGAAAAATTAAGAATTTTTATGTTTCTTCGTATTGTTATGGTTTTTCTGATTGCTGCTGAAGTTGGTCGTCTGGAAGAAATTGTAGAGCCTGGTTTTCGGGATTGAGATGGGTGAGAGGGGATCGAGACAGCTGGTCCGAAGTGTGTCAAAGAAAGAGACTACCCGACTAGACGTGTATATATAGTATTGCAAACGTCAATGTGGCTCGTTTTTTCTTCTCTCTTTTAATTTAATGCTGGAAGTGAGAGGCGGAGGAACTCCTATAGCCCTGACATTGCGCGCGCGCATCGTGTTCCTCTTGGACGTGGGGGTTCGTCTTTCCAAGAGCGTACAATCGACCGCGTGTGTTCCGTCATGAAGACGAGGTGAAAAGTGCGCCCGCGCGGATCTACGTGTGCACTTCCCGGTCAGCTTTCCCAATGTCGATTAATCGCGATTAAATATCGAAACGATAATAATAAAAACATTATAAATGAAAATAGATCAACGGAAACCCAAACATTCATGACTCTCGTGAGCTGCTCGTAAATTTAAGAATCCACGAAATAAAAATGAATAGAAAAGTGTATTCAATTAAAATTAACGAAAGAGAGTAAATTCTCGTTGTGATCGATAAATCAAAGACTAGAAATTAAACCAAGTGACGGAATCTTAATATTAATTAGTAATTTAAAACAAAAACGACGAATTTTCATCGTCAAAATGCAAATTTGACGCTAAGATCGACAAAAAAAATGCCATACAGTCAAAAGTTCAATAATATACATAGTGAATAAATAATAATAAACAAATAATTATAACTTTGATAAAAAAACGTCAACGTTTCACGTGTAAATTTATCAAGCACCATAGAGAAACGGCGTGGACTGCAGAAGCGAACCGCCTCGAGCGAAGTGGAAAGCTAGACAAGGAAGAAAAAGTACGTGCATATCTCTTTCTCTTACTCTCTATCGAAATTGCTATTGCGACCGGATGCCATTGACAGGTAGGAATAAGAATTGTCCCGGCTTCCCATATGCACATTTTCAGCACGTGACTTGTGAACGTAAACGAAGCTCCACAACAATAAACTCAAATCTGCCTCAATTTCACATTTTGATGCATTTGCCAGAGGATTTTTCATTCAATTGAGTTTATCGGTTGTTTCATTTTTTTTTCTCAACAAGGAGAACGATTTTCTTGAATTTTCCACAAAGAAAATGCTTTCAACACACGTGACCTGCTTCGAGAGAAATAAACGATCGAGCTGTCCAACGATAACAAAATAAAAAGTTGAATTTTCGAAAAATTCATATTTTTGTGGTGAAAATTAAATGGAAACTCAAAATTCATTTTGAGCTTCAATTTTTTTCTAATGCTTCAGAATTTTTCTAAGGGATTTCCAAAAAATTTGGAGAATTGAAAAATTTCAAAACATCGATTTGGCATTCTCGTAGTCGAGATATTGGCTCGTGGGCATACGAAGGGCAGATTATTCCTCAAACTGTAAACTTCATATTTAATATTTTTTTCCTATTTTTTTTTTTTACGGTACAGACAAGCAAAATACTTTGAACATTGAATTCGTTATTTTAGTTTCAACGTTTTTGTTTTACTTTGTCGCAGAGTTAATTTGAATGCGTGCATAAATGTAAATAACTGTATGGAAATTCGAGTGCGACTCGAAATTCGTGCAAACTATTGTGAACATACAACGGGTGTCTCGAAAGTCTCGCGCGACTATAAGGTTCGGAGAGTTTTATTCGTGGATTAAGAAAATTGAAAAAAATCGGGATTTTACAGTTTTTTCTTTGGTAATCGAAACTAAGCGGAAAAAGTTATAATTTTTTGGTTATTCAATGACATTTTACGCTTCGTGGCACCCTGTATCTTTGAGGTTATTCCATCCAACGTTTAATCTTGAGATAATTGCACAATTAATTCGTACCCTGCATTACGTAAGAATTCTGTACGACTTGTTCCCGCCAAATGTTTCATACGTGCACAACTTTTCGTGAGAAAATTGCAACGTTCAACTTTCCGGGTTTCAAGAATCCGGAAAAAATGCAACCGGTTGTCTGGCTACGCACTAGTAGCCATGTTTATGTGTATATAGAAACATGTGTCGATTGCACCATACGAAACGTGATTGAATAGCCTACTTTTTATGTAACATTGATATAGGAAAATCAGGAAATGATATCATTTTTTTTTCTTAACGATCGGTCAACGCTCCATTATATATCTTGGCTGTTCGTGTAAACCGTAAATGAGATTGATCATTTCTCAATACCAGTGAAAAAAAAATGAAAAAGAAAATTTTTAAAAATCTGCGACTAGAAATTATAGTAATTAGTAAAATTAAATAATTAAGAAGAAGAGGAAACATTGAAAAATGTAATTTTCGACTTGAGACATTCTGAGACAACAAAGTATCGAAATTTCAGATGGACAACAAAATTGGGACAAAAATGATTCTGTTTATTCGAGCAATTTTTTGATGGCGTTAATTTTAGAGCCAACGAGAAATAATTTGAGAAAAATTCATGTTTTCGTGACTTGGTATGATTGTTCGTTGATTGATAAATTTGATATCGGTCGGAGATACGATCGATCAGAAAAGTTTTGATGTTCCTGATACGCCTCGTGTCGTAACAATCGGCAAAGGAAATGCGATAGGTCGAAAAGGCGAAAGTGACGTTTCGATGACTCGTTGATAACGTTATCACTAAATATTCAGGCTGACGTTACAGTGGTCATCGCTGAGTCGCAATCGTATTCTCGGTCAGTCGTACGAAAGTCTCGAGACTCGACGGTCTTAAAGTTCGAGTAATACAAAATTTTTAGTAAACGAGATAAAAGTGATGTTCAAAAAATCCACAAAAATATATCAAAAAAAAAAAAAAAACGAAAACGAGAATTTCGGAAAAATATTGATTAAAAAAAAAAAAAAGAATTTTACCGAATAAATTATTAACGGTGCCGGTTCCTTGAACAAATTTTCATTCAAATTTCTTTTCAGAATGACACTTTCCTGTTGGGATAAATTATCGATCGTCGTGTTAGCGGCGATTGGTCTCCGTATATTTATAAGGGCGAGCGTATTAGCGTGGAAAAAAATAATTGCGCCGGCATTGGGTTTGGGGATCGACGTCGCGACGCAAGGAAAATGGGCAGTCGTGACAGGAGGAACCGATGGTTTGGGTAAAGCTTATGCAAAAGCTCTTGCAGCTCGTGGCTTGGACATCGTCCTCGTCTCGAGGTCACAAGAAAAATTGAATTCCGTGGCTGCTGAAATAAAAGAAGCGTATGGTGTGACGATAAAAACGGTCGAGGCTGATCTGACCGAGGGCCAAGCCGTTTATGCCAAAATTTTGAAAGCTATCGAGGAGCTCGAGGTATGAAAAAAAAAAATTCTTCTGCTTTTCCTCTTTGCTTGAACTTTCGGGTAAAAAACGAAGAAAAAAAAATATATACTGCGGAGAAAAAATGATTTATTTTAAAAATACTGTCCGCAGTGAATTTTAACGAGATTTCCATTTTTTTCAACAGGTCGGCGTTCTGGTGAATAACGCTGGCGCGAGTTACGATCACCCAGAAATATTCACCCATGTTTCGGAAGAAACAATCGCAAGGATACTCCAATTGAATGTAGCGGCCGTTACGGGCGTAGCACGTGCTGTATTGCCCGGCATGATGGAACGCCGAAAAGGAATAGTCGTCAATATAAGCTCAACGGCAGGTGCGATGCCCAGTCCCTATCTCTCGGTTTATGCAGCAAGCAAAGCCTACATCGACAAATTGAGCGCTGATCTTGCGGCCGAGGCTGCACCACGTGGAGTCACCATCCAGTGTGTACTTCCTGGACCAGTCGCAACCAAAATGTCGAAAATCAAGTGAGTTGGATAAATTTCATGCTGCTACATACAAAAAAATAATATCGTTCCAACTGTTTTTCACAGTAATCAGTAATTTTCGTCGATTTTGAAAAAAAAAAAACATCAAAAAATATTCATACGGAAAGTAATTGATATTTAAGGACGTTGTATGTAAAATTTTCTATCGATAGAATTCCTTTAAACTTGCACCACACAAAGAGAATCGTCATTCGTCTAATAGCTCTCGCAATTTTAAAACATTTAATATTTCGATTTCCAAATGGTGAAGCCTCTTACAACTTTGCATACACTTTTATGTAACATCGAAGAAGCTTTATTTAGTTTTTCAAAGAAATCGGTCGAATTTTTTATTTTTTAATTTTTTTCATTACATAAAAAATGCTGATTGCCTCGGACATTCTCGGATTTAGCGTCTCTTGTTTTTAAGTCAATTTGCAACGAATTTTTTCAATGAACTTGGGCTCGCAAACCATTTTGTATTTAAGAAAAACTGAAAACGAACATTTCGATTTGATTGTCGCCATACAACGTCCTTAAGGACAACCCACGATGTTTTTAGTATCCAGCTCCGTCTTGATGACTTTTTAATCACCATGATTTGAAGATTAGCATCGTATCAACGCACATAATGCCTTAATGCTTAAAGATACAGTAAAAGACAATGGAAATAAAGTTACAGACCGTAAAACTTTCAAAAAAAAAAGTCTGGTTGCCAAATAGTTATTCCATCAGTCCTCAGAACTGAATTGAGTTAATAATATGGATATGTGATGAGGAACTTTTTTAGTAGGAATTTTAATTTTCTACAAAATAGGTCCCTCTAGATTTTCACTAACTTACGCCCTTCCGACTCGAAGAAAGTCCGAGAAACAGACAAGCTCCCAAAATCTTCAATGTTAGATTTGCCGGGATTGGCTAAACGGATTTTCTTCCACCAGAGATCATTTTGAAGATAAAAAATCGTAGAAAATTGAAATTGAACAGGAAATTTTTGAGTCGATCCGTTTTCCTGTAAAAACGATTTAAAGTTTCTGTGCGTTTCTTAATTTCCGTGGCTCTTGGTCCCAGGAAATTTTGCACGAGATAAGACTTTCAAAATTATTCGTTTTCAACAGAAAAGCAACGTGGATGGCACCGACAGCCGATAAGTTCGTAGAGGCTTCGTTGAAGACGATCGGAATTGAATCGAGAACGACGGGCTATCCGCCACACTCGTTGATTCTTGGCTTCATAAATGCATTGCGTTGCGTGTGTGAAAAAGGCGCAATTTGGCTGGTGGTAAGAACAATGTTGAATATTCGGGGTCGTGCACTCCGAAAGAAAGACTTGGGTGACGAGGGCAAGAATTTGAAAGGTCGAGGAGATGCATTGGCAGCTAGTAATTGATTCGAAGATCTCAGTCTCCTGTTGAAATTACATTTGAAGTCAATTATTCTTCGTTATTATTTACTATTCGAAAGAAGGAAAAAAAAATAATAATTGAAAGAGAGAAAAATAAATATACCAAGTGTTTTCGACCGTGTCTCGTTTATTCGCCTGCTCGTACTTCGTGGCAACATTTTCAGTCAGAAAAACGAACGTAAGTGAATTCGAAATTAACGACAAGTTCGAAGTTCAACGTGGCAGAATAATATCGCGTTGTATATTTAATTTATTTGCCTCATTTTTTTTTTTTTTCATTTCTCGCTTTCCTCCTCCGCTCATTACCGTCAACGGAAGTTTTAACACCGTCGTATGAAATTTCTTTCATTCATCGTATTTTTTATCATTCCCAATACATCGATTACTCACTTTTCCGCTGTTTTTATTTTTGACTTATGAATTATTTATATCACGAGACGGAGCTGAGAAAGAAGAAGATGAAAATATAAATTTCAATTCAATTCTCCATGACAAGCATTAGAACGATTTTCACTGGATTTCGTTTTTTTTTTTTAATTCAAATTATCAGAGCTTCTCGATTATTTTGAGATAATCGTGCATTTCAATCGATTGCTGATGATTGTAACGCTTTCTAGACACACATGGGTCAGGGGCGTCCTTCCATTTTTTTCTGTACTTCGATTCGTTAAAAAAAAAAACTGAAAAAATTCAGAAAAGTATTTTTGAATCTATAGAACGCGAGCCTGCACTGGGTTATGGAAAAGAATGTCGTTCGTATTATTGTTTTTCAAATGGCGATCGCGATACGAAAAACGAGAAATTCACGCCATTCGCTCAATGGGCTCGACGGCTCAGACCCATGTGTGTCTACGGAGGGATTAATATTTTGATCGAAATAATAATATGCAACGATAAAACAAAAGATTTTTACTAACCATTCGGGGTTTCGTAAACTTCGGCGAATTTATGGACGTTGAATCGACTGGTCTGACGGTACTCGATACACTTGGTGCGGCAACGATCGTTGAGTTCTCGGTGCTCTTAGAGCGTCCATGCGATCCTAAACACCGACCAAATACAATTTTTTTTTTTGTCATTTTGGTCCTTGCGGTGAATTGTCAATGGGAAAAATGATCGAAATGGCTCAATTTGATGATAAAGTAGAGATTTTTAGTGAGAATTCTCGATTGCGAAAAAGTCGTTTCTATGCCGGAAAATTTTTGGATTCGGGTTGAAAAAAATGTGCTGCTCGGTAATTACGAAGTAAATTTACGTCCAGAATTGATTTTTTGAAATTTGACAATTTTTTCAATGAATTTTTATACAAAAACGTACAACGTGACGTTTTTTAATTGCCTGACACTAATGATCGCCCAGCACACTGATTTTACTTACACACTCGATTCTATAAAGAGGCGGCGGGTCGCGTTGTGCGAAATGCTAATACGAAAAAGTTGCTGACGCCCGGTGATTTCTTGTCCGAATTCGGTAACTGCGCTCCTGAAACAATACCGAAACCAAGCCCTACATTTTTTACTCTTGATTCAAAGTCTGCTCAGTGCAGCTCTTTTGGCTTTAATATTTTTGAACATTTATGGCTTTTTCTATATTTTTTTTGTATTGCACGATTAGGGCTTCAACAAATAAATGCCTCCGGGCGCCAGCTTCAGAACTTTTGACCTTTCCAACCTCCCACAATGAAATTCAAAGCAATAAACATTGCGTCGATGTTGTTCGTTCGCCCTAGATTTTCCTAGGGCGATCATTTTGTTTGACATTCAATAATTTGTATCCCGAAATAACTACTTATTTCATATTTTCAGCTAAAACGGTAAAACGTGAAAAAAAAAATAAAATAAAATTCAGAAAACTTCGAAATAAAAAAATTATAATTAATTTTAAAACTTGAGAAAATTTTCATCAAGATGACGAGAAAGTGATTCCAAGAAAATGATGGAAATTCAAATAAACAAAATATTCACTAATTTCCTTTTTTTTTAATTACTTCATCAACAGAATTCTCCATCATATCAGAACTTTTTTTTCCCTCTCGATACCGAATGGCCTATGCTCACGAAATAAAGACAAAAATTCTATTACCAGTATTTCGTTTGACGAGCTTCACTTCGGTCTGGCATCGATCGGTATTGTTGTTATAAGGTAGAAAACATCGACAGCACTCTTCTCGGAGGTTCACAGCATAACTTCCATAAACGAGAGGATTTGCACAAGAATTACCGACCGCCATGATGAAAAGTGCATCCTGCAACCTTTGGTCCACTTTTTCTGCGCTATCGCGGTCCATCATATACCTTGATTGAAAAAATACAATTCCACAACAATTTTCAATAATCCATCGTAAAGTTTCTCCAATTTAATCAAAGCAATCGTTCTGAGCAATTTTTATTTTTATTTTATACAATTCANGTTATAAGGTAGAAAACATCGACAGCACTCTTCTCGGAGGTTCACAGCATAACTTCCATAAACGAGAGGATTTGCACAAGAATTACCGACCGCCATGATGAAAAGTGCATCCTGCAACCTTTGGTCCACTTTTTCTGCGCTATCGCGGTCCATCATATACCTTAATTGAAAAAATACAATTCCACAACAATTTTCAACAATCCATCGTAAAGTTTCTCCAATTTAATCAAAGCAATCGTTCTGAGCAATTTTTGTTTTTTTATTTTATACAATTCAATGACTTTTAGTGCGATTATTTTTTTTTTATTTACCAACCATAAAAGCATCGCGACGTAGGGCGTCCAACACAAAATAAATACAGCAACAATGGTTATGGTCATTCTGAGGGTTCGACTTCTCGCCCTCTCGATGCTGCTCATGTCTGATCTTCGCAGCCTCATTCTACTGCCGCTGGAACTCGCCGCGCTACTCCCCAAAGTTCCGTTGCTACTTGACCTCGCAATAACTGTGTAAAAAAATAAATAATCGCAACCAGTCAACAAATATAAAGTGAGACGAAGAATTTATCATTTCAACGTACTCTCCTAAAAATCATTTATTGTTAAAATTAAATAACAGTTTATAGATTATTAAATAAATAAATTTAAAAAATTCTAAAAATTCAACGTACTCTGGTCACTGCTTTCTCGACTCCTGCTGTTTATTTCGCACAATATTTTCGTATACGCCCAGCATATTATAACAAGAGGTACGAAGTACATGACGAGAACACAAAAAATCATGTAAGACGCTTCGTCGACCCCCGAATCGAACGTGACACACTGCCTGTAGTCCGGAAACTTAGGATGTGGCAAAACGTGAAATATGAACCACTGTAATAACGAATTAATATCAAAATATCATTCGGGCACGAGGATTAAAAAATCAATACGATTTTAATTGACATTTGGAAGAATTAATAAAATATTCATTAGCGTTATCATTTTATGATGAATTAATAATTCACGTGGATAAGCCCAGAAGTTGGAGTGCCTGTTTTATTATTTCGAATTCATCCCACATTCTCAATATTTTCCAAGTTCCTGAGCGTGACGTATTAGCCCATTTAATTACGTTCACCATTCGCGGTGGGATTTCAATGGAGCAGGAGCTTCGCATTCCCAAGGTATAGCTCTACTTATTTATTCTCTACCGTTGATGACAAACCTGCGTTCATTGAAATTGTGTATCATTTGTATTTCGCCCGGATTTCGTTCGTTAGAGAGTTAAATTCATTCCCAATGTATACAAAGACGAAAGTTCCATGTAAATGGAAAGACAAAGTTGCCTGATTCAGAATGTAATCGTACAAGTTGCCATTCGACTCGAAACATTACAGCAGTATTCAATGAGGTACGTGAATCAAAATTCATTACATCCGGTCCGATCCTTTTCATTATTTGGCGAAACTTCACATTTTCCTCATCAGTAACGCAAAACCTTCTCGTTTGTTCAATGTTAAAGCCTCAGGGAGCTTTGGAAACGATTCATCGAATGTTTATCAATTAACTGTAATGTTTACAGTTTCTCCGAATCGCAGTTTCCGGCAGAGCAAACAATATCGATGGTTGCATCAATCCAAAACGTAAATAACATTTTTCTCTCTTACCACAAACCAATACAATGATTGCCATGATATCAGAAAAAAGCAAAAAACGTTACAAAGTTAAATAATTCGGCCTCGCGATAGCAACCAGTCGGGAGAGGCTGCGAGGCTCGCAGACTGTAGTGTCCATTCACTTTTGTGCATGCAACGTTTTTCATCGGTTGGAGCACCACAGACCCAGTTTCACGAGCGTAGGGTTGATGGATATTCAAAATAAAAAAGGGGCGCTTTATTGCATGAATAATGATCGCTCAGAGTTGTGCATCAAGGAAAAACGAAAATAACTGACAAGAGTTTCGTTGGAGAATCCATCTGTTCGTGTAATTTATTCAGACGTATGCACTCGCGTTATATTCGTTCATGCGGAACGTGAATTTTGCTTGCATTATCGTTTATCCAGTAGGGAATTTAACGGGCGCGATAAAATAGCTCGAAATTTCATCGAAGATCTTGACAGTTTCTCATTGAATAAGTATTTCCCACTTGAAAATTTATACGAAGTAACAAACAATCGCACTCAGCAAAATATGACGTTTCGGGAATTTAGTGTTTGCTTGCAGAAGCTTTTTAATGTCTTCGGGCGGTGGGGAAAAAGCTTTGACATTATCAAAGCCAAAGGAAGGTATAGGGGAAGAGAAAAAAAAAGTGTGACCTTTTTCCGCGATAGGAGGAACCGCAACATAGACACAAGAAACGTCTTTTCATGGAAAACGTAAATGATTCGAGTTCTCGAGTGAAACTCTGACGAGGCAACGGTGCAGCAAGAAAGTAGACGAAACAGATGCAATCGGAGGTCCTTAAGTTATGAAAAAATATAAAGCAAAGAATATACTTGACTGTTTTTTGTCCAATTTTCAGAAGCGCAGTTCCGTAAATAAACAAACAAACAATGACGACTTTTTCGTGTGAATTTTGGCGGCAATAGAGAAAAGCTCAAGGGCGATTATACTCGTGTGTGAAGTAGGTTGTTCGCTCTGTATGTAAAACACGGAGTGATGTAGAGTTTAATTCTGTGGATGAGACTCGTAGGCGGTAATAGGGCACTCGGGCAGCCTCGGGTTTGGTTCGGTGAGTCCGGTACTTGAAAAAAAATTCGATACAACGAGAAGCTTCGAAATATATACGTTCGTACGTGTAGTTGAAAATTAAGAACGAGAGGAAACTCAAGCAATATTCAAGGCCTCGGGTGTCCAATCGAGAGTCACCCATTTCTGCAAGCTTCGAACAATGGACCTCAGACATGAGCATCATATTTATAATCCCCTGAAATCGATCGCGAGGGAGCTTTCTATACGCGGTTAACGATCATCAGAGAAAAAACTGAGAGAGGAATAAAGCCCATTCGTTGTTTTTTTTTCTTATTTTTAAATAATTATTCCCTGCGCTTTTTGTTGGAACGAAAAATATGATTTTTTTTTTACATCGGTATGTTGGCGATGCAATAATTTCTCTCTACCAACTTTGGCTGTGAAACGAACACGGAAATGAATAAATATTATCGTTGGATTATAATCAGAAAAATCATGGCTCAAGGGGAAAAACTCCCTTGGCATTTTTGATGATTATGGTGGAATGAATTTTTAATGAGCAATCACTTGCCTGTGGAACTGCGTAAATGGTGCTGCATATCCACGCCAGTATTAACATTATTTTGCCGCGGCGTCGGGCGTCGTTGACTTTGAGTGGATGTAGAACTGCGAAATATCTGGAATAGAGAAAAACGTTTTATTTCGCTTTTCAAATAATTGCGATGAAAAGTGGAGGTTCAAGAAAATTCAACACTTTTTTTTTTTTTTGAATATCCACATTTGAGATTATTCATTCATACAGTTAAATAACGAACCTGTCGAGCGATACACAAACGAGTATGTTGCTCGAAAGGTAAAGGCCGAAAGCTCGTAGAAAAGCGAAAGCTTTACAAGCGAAATTCCCAGCGATCCACTGAACAGTCAGTCGCCAACCGACCTGAAATTTTATTTACAATTTCATGAGACTAGTGCGGAGCGGATTTGAATAAATTCAATAGAAAGGATCAGACTGAAAAAAATCAAATTTCGCTTGAGAATTTTAAAGTAAACGAAATAGTTGATTTTTAAAATGAATAATTATTAATTAGTCACAGATTTTCTACGTGGAAATGGAGAATNGGGGGGGGGGGCGAGGCCAAACGAAATTATTGTTTCAATTATTCAAAGAGTTCCAAAAATAATCCCCGACGTTTTCTACCTCGAGTCTGGGATTCTGTGGTTGTCCAAATCGATCGGAACACGACACTGCAAGTTGCAACATTAAAAAAGCTCAAGAAGCTCCTCCTTATTTTTCGTTCTCGCGATATCACGATTTAAAGCAAATTTGAAAAAAATGATACATCTTTTGAGAGTTTTCCAAAAATCTATCAAATGGAAGAAAACTCAAATGCTTTTTGAATCACTAATTAGATGAGAAAAAGCACAGCAGCAGAAATGAAAAGATTAAAGTGTCGCGAGCGGATGGTTTTTCAATGTAAAAGCGTCGCAAAGGCAGAGAAAAAGAGTTTTTTCAACATTTCTACGAAGCATCCAATTCCAGGAGGATTGACTCGATGGGAGAAACGTTGGACTCTCTTAACAGCGGAAATTACGATGAGATACAACTCAACGAATGAAAATCTTTTTTCACATCCAATTACAAAAGTTTCAAAGTGACCTCGTTTTGCCAAAAGGAAAATGCAGGACCATTGGCAGCAGTGAATCGATCAAAACAAACCGGAATTAAGAGAAAGAAAAAAAATTACTGCACTGGGAATTGCAGGTGCATCAACGAATAAGAAAACATTGGGAATCCTTTTTGTTAAAGCTCTCGTCGGCGAATCCTCGAATTTCATCTCCGTGTCTATTACAGGAAAATGGAAAATCGATGGCCTTCCGAACTCGAACAAAACCACTCGATCGAAATATCATAACGAGTGGATCTGAATGATCGTTGAGAATTGAACAAGATAAAGGATGGGAAACTGTAAACTTTGAGAAAATAAAAAATTCAATTTATTGAAAAAAAGTTTATCAATATAATTGCAAACTATATCAACCGACCGAAAAGTGAGTAAATTAACTGTTGGAGTTGNGGTGCATCAACGAATAAGAAAACATTGGGAATCCTTTTTGTTAAAGCTCTCGTCGGCGAATCCTCGAATTTCATCTCCGTGTCTATTACAGGAAAATGGAAAATCGATGGCCTTCCGAACTCGAACAAAACCACTCGATCGAAATATCATAACGAGTGGATCTGAATGATAGTTGAGAATTGAACAAGATAAAGGATGGGAAACTGTAAACTTTGAGAAAACAAAAAATTCAATTTATTGAAAAAAAGTTTATCAATATAATTGCCAACTATATCAACCGACCGAAAAGTGAGTAAATAAACTGCTGGAGTTGCCAGGAAAGTCCAAAGATTTAACGTTAATATTGGATCGGATATTCAAGATTCGAAAATTATAAATTAAAAAAAAAACTATAAACGTTTACAGTCCCACTTGACGACGGTTCTTGCTAGCTATTTTTTTTTCTTTTACCTCGACTGGTATCATGACGAAAGTCACGAGTAGATCTGCCGCTGACAAGTGCCAAATCATTAGGGATATCCTGGATTTTCGATATCTGCCACGTGAGAGTGTAACGAAGACTGTAAGGTTGCCGATTGCGGAGACCAAAAAGCACAAACAGTAGACTATCACGACGGTCAATGATTGACTGGTAAAAACCATTTCCGGTGAAAAAGTTGCATTCATCGCATCGTTATCCTCAATGGTGTTGTTCAACATTATTCTGCACAGGGAAAAAAATTTCACCGACAACCCAATAGAAAGCAGTTGTCCCATTTCCCATTCCCATTTCATTGAGAATTATATCAAAATTCTTTCAAAACAATGAATAAAAAAAAAAATAATACGTCTAAATCGAAATTATAAAAATTATTCAATTAATCATAATTTTTTTATTCATATTCGTTCCACATTTTTCACGACTACAAATTTTTAAAAGCAACTTTGTTTTTAGAAAATCATAAAGAGAAGAGCTCTGAATTTGTTTATAATTGAAAAAATAACTTTTTTTTTCATTCTATGGAGAATGATTTTTTAAAAATTGGAAAACTCACCCTTGGCGATTATCCATATTATCTAATCTTAAAGTGTCCACGTTCGCACAACAATTCATTGTCAATTATCGACAGAGTGACGGAGTCACCCTCGGCACATAATTACACTTGGGAATTTGCTGAAACGGTCAAACACCTCTAACGATTAATACATCGATGAATAAATTTCCACAGATGCAAAAAAATCTCTTGTTATTTGTCATAATCAACAAAATTAACTACGAAGTGTAACAAAAAAAGCAAAGTTTTATTTTTATTTGATTCGGCATCGATCACTGTCACTGGATTCAATTCGAATTCGAAATCATTGGTTGCACTACGAACAGCGATTTCATGTTGTGAATAATTTATAAATTCGATTTTTAATAAAGAAAACTTTCGATTATTTCCAATTGGAATTTTCACTGCGAATTCAACTGTTAAATAAATATTTCTCACTGTTGCACTGACATGCATTCGGGTGAATTATTTTTCAATACTTCATCCAAAGCAGGAAACTGTTTCCGATTTATTATCGGTGGTGGATTTCGGTTTCGAGTTCATTTTGAAAACGATGATGCGCGTGTCGCAACGGTTGCGTTATGAATGCGACTTGTTCTCGCGGTCTGAGGAGCAACCGATAAAATGTAGAATAGCAACGGGAGCAGGAGAGCGCTGCATCTCTCCGATGCTGCAATCACGCAAGCTCCAAAAGCTTTCCAATTTTCTCACGTGGCCAAGTAAAATTGCATGACACGGATCAACATCGTTGAGAATTCGCATTATCAAAATGCGATTCTTTACAATTGTTTACATTATATTCCGATAAATTGTCCTCCAAAAAAAAAATTATTATTATTATTATACGATTAAAAATTTAATTATGACTAATTATGTCAATAGTCTTATTTGTTTGTGCATTCATGACGAACTTCATGGCACGTTGATTGACTTATTTTCAAAAGTTGGAAAAAAAGCTTCAATTATAATAAATTTTATTTGTAACAAAAAATTTGATTTCGTCTCGTGATTTCATAGCAAAGGAATTTCGTAAGATTCAGTTGTGATGTCACAAAGATTTTTCTCGAGTTGTATGTCAGGATAATTATAAACAACGATTTTGCTTATCGTTGTTGTCTGATCGACAGGATTATTTCCATTGCAAGCTTTGCTCCTGACGTTGGCTATATTGCTCAATTTCAAGCTCGTGTAATTAGCATTTATTAACAAAAATGCACCGTCGCTCACGTGGGAACCGTAAAATATTGTGCCATCGGCGTGACAAGCGAGTCCATCGCATGCTCTGTGAACGTAAAGTGTCAAACCCCCTCGAATCGTTGTCGATGAAGTCATTGCGAGATCCTGCCATGCAAAAATGAATTGTTTAGTCGAGCTTGAACGACGATCATTTCGTGCAAGTTATTTTCACTCGTCGCTAAATAATTTCATTAGCAAAATTGGAGAAAAAAAATAATTTCATAAATAAATTCACATTTTAGGAATTTCGATTTGGAAGCGAAATTTTTTCTTTTTTTTTCGGAAATTAGTCACTACTTGACAATGCATCGAGGAGGACTACCTCGTGAATGGGAATTATTGATCCAGGCTTTATCAATGTTACGATCTCGTCTTCGAACGCAGTTATTGGAACGAATCCTGTCGGCGAAGGATTCACTTCGATACCATGGTTGAGGTGTCTCCATGTATATTTCCCTGGGATATACATTGAAACCTGCTTAACCTTGGGCAAGGTTACCAAACCTGAAATTAAATTTGTTTATGAAAATGAAACCGTCTCGTTGTTGCTTGTCTAATGATTTTCGAGAGTTCATTTTCTGCGTAAACAACATTTTTATTGAAAAAGATCGATATTGTGTTCGATACGTTCGACTAAAAGTTTTTTCGAATAATCCCAAAAATTGTGTCAACGCTGCAAGAAATATTTTAGAGAGTCTCTTCGGAAGCTTTGTCGCTCTAATCGTAAATTTCGCTGACAATTTCGTTAGAAATAACGAAAATTTTGAAATTATCGAAAAAATATTTAGTTTTTCGTGTTCAACAAAATATCGACGATTTTTTAAAAAATTTCATTTTCCCTGTAAAGCAACAAGGAGCGAGAAAAACAGTGGATCGTGATACTTCGTACCTACGAGAATTCCGTAGCCCCACATGAATTGATTCTGTGTATGTCGAGCTCGCAGATCCTGTGGATAGTGAACTGAGGTGGGCGCTAATATGGGCGAGCCATCGTTGTAAAATTGGGCAACGATAGTTCTGACATAAGTAACCAAAGATAAACGACGTGTGAGATGTCGTTGGACGTAGGATTTTGCGGTCTCGCCCAAATGATCTCCACCCGGAAGATTAGAAGGAATCGCGAGGACGTGAGGCCAAGCTATAGATGCGCCGAACCATCTTGATCGCGTATCCGATCGATAAATCAAATTTCAGTAAATTCTCCAAGAATTATTTTGTTGTTTAGAATTTTTTGATCTTTCGTTGACACTCTGGGTCATCCTGACCCGAACCTAATTTTTTCCAACGACTTTAAGCGCTTTCGCACCAAAATCTAATGATATTTTCATTAACCTTTACGTGCTACACACTCTGTAGAATTACGTACTTGCCACCATGAGGTAAATTTGCACTCCGGTGACAAAAATTGTTATAAAAAATTAGCCAATGAATATTTCGACTTGAAAATTTTTGAAGAACATATTTAAAGCTTTTTTTAAAAAGTTAGTAAATTGAAAAATTAATAAAATGAATAAAAATTACCAAAAAATTTGAATTTTTTTAAAAAATCCAATTTTTTTTTTAATTGAACGAAAAAAAATGCTGCAAACAACAAAAGTAGAAAAATGACTATTTTCTTCAATAGCTCTGGGGTGCTTTGTACCCCAAGCTGGCAAGTAAGGATTAAATTTAATATCAAGACTCACCGACTGCATAGTTCGTCACTATTCGTACCGGAGGGTAGTTCTTTGCCAGTGCCACAAGCATACATCGGCGATGGTAATTTTCCAACTATGCCTGAGCCAACACCAGCTGTGATAGCAGCTGCCAGTGCAGCCCAACTCGAGTTGCCGGATTCGCCCCATAAGCCCCGTACGACGAGACTCGTTAAATCTCCTCGTTGTCGCACGAACTTACTGAAAGCCGAGGAGTATAAACCGTGTTCGGTGTAATGCCATTTTCCTCGTGCGGAAGAGACCAACGTATACGGAACTGTAGCATTTCCCATTAAATTTTGCATCGTCTGAATGGAATGAAAAGGAAGTTCATACGTGGGAAGCAACGTTGTTCGAAAATTAATACGACAGTGTTTATAGATTTTGAATATTCATTATCATTAATTTTATTGATTGATTTCAACTTGCCGGAGGCATGTAATCGAAAATAGATTTATCCGGAACCGGAAGTCCTTGGGTCTCGTCTTTCGGCCAAGAATCTCTGAGATAAACGAAATTGGCGTTGCCGAAATTTTTCAAATAAACATCGAGCCAAGCTAGAGACACTTGGTGAGTTTTTTCGTCGTTCCAGTCCGGATAAAAAACTTGTTTTTTTCTGTACAAGCCACCATACGGTTGTGAAGAATTTTTTAGCAACAATGAGTTTTGGCTCAAGTTGTAGGCGAGCATGTTGTTAACACCGAATACCTGGAAAAGATTATTACGATTGACTTTCAAAGTTCGTAATAATTTTATTCAATATTATTTAAATTGCAATTTCTGAGGATTTCCTGGATTACTGGGACATAAATTGGAAGCTTTTCGTTTAAAATGGATGCTTGTACGAGTTTCGCATTAATTGGAGGCGAGCATATCTTGTCCACACTAAATACCTGGAAAATGTTATTCGACGATATTCAACTCCTACTCTGTAATTTTCCCGAATATTATGACATTTGCATTTACCAAGAAATTGCAGGATTACGGGAATTTAAATCGACAACCTGGTGCAACGATTTTTTCTAAGAGAGCGTGATGACTCTGTTCATCGTATGAAAACTGGTGGAGTAAATAGTTTTTTTTTTTTTTAATATTGTTTTCGAATATTATTCCGAGAAAGCTTCGAATTATTCATGAGGGAGTTTCGATGTATAATTACGTATAGCAGGAAGGAAGGGAGAGAGAGCTTGATATGGAAGAGAATTGTGTTATCATATTAAAATGAAAAATTCTGAGGGATCGAAAAGTTTGTTGGTTCATTAAAAATAAAAATAAAACTAAAATGCACAGTCAACGTGAATAATACGTGGCACGAATTCGTAAAAACAATGTCATTATTTTCCAATCTTCGTCGACGACTTATTTGCTATTTTTAACGAATTATTTTTTTTTCTCGTATCGATTTTATCGCTTTTACTCACCATTGGAGCGAGATGAGGAACGAGAGACCGTTTTTCTTTGTCATTGTTGAAACGTTGTAGTGCATCCTCGACGGTAGAGCTCATGGGCTCATTGCCCATCGTTGGATCAAAGTCCTGATGGATACAGTGACTATCCCATGGGGTTTCTTTCATAGCCTCAATAAAGAGATCCAGTGATTCGATAACATCTGCACTTTCTTCATTTGGACAAACGTGGAGCCCTAAATTAGATAATTCGATGGAATCCGTTGTGCGATCGTTGTTTCTGAGTGCTTTTGTTAATTGTCGAATGGCTTCGAGTGGCGTCGGTCCAGCAAAAACGTGCACGGAAATTTCACTCGGCAACGAAAAACCTCGCAGAATTATTAGGTTCGATTCGTTGTTTACCTGGCGAATTTCATCGGCACGATTACCACGAGAAATATTTTCAATTCCGTCTTCCAAAAGGCAGTAATTATTTCCAAATTTTGGAAATTCTGCAGTTTGGTTACTTTTTCGAAAAACGATGGTATTTTCTATTTTTCGGGGGAGCCTGACATTTCCCATCAACTTTATAAGTTATGGGGTTTTCCAGTTTTCATAAAAATAGATTATAAAAAAATTTCTTTCGTCAGTTTGATAAAAAAAAAAAGTGAATCAATTTTTTGGCTCGATTTTTCTTTCGCTACACGTTTCCCAATTCGAAATGCCTACCAGCCAGATAACTAATCAGCCTCGAGGAATTCATGGATACAGTGGAATGCTGTTTTTTGTTTGAGGAATTGAGGTCACTGTGCTCCGTTTGGAAAAACTCACGAAAAATAGAAACTCTGTGTGGAGGTCAAAAACATTAGCAACTTTTGGAACTGTTTCTATTTTAACAAATTTCATTCGTTTTCGTTTTTCCTATTTTGTTCCATCGGAATTAACAACATCGCGTATCTCACAAAACATTGGCGGGTTCGGTTGAATCGAGTTTTCCGAATGAAAAACTTTGTGTATCAAAAGTTTCGCCGGAAGGCAAACGTCGCTCGTTTATTTCATGGCTCGGTAGTCAAAGAATCTGCAGAGATGGGTTTTTGAAGGATTGAAAACATGTTTCTGATCCCAGGATAACAGGATTGTTGTTATTTATATGACAGACAATAAGTTGACGACGAAATTGCAACCGCGTTCGTTCTCAAAGACCAAAATGACGTTTTCTTGCTTTTCGAGTTCTAATTTAAGTTTCAATATCGTTGAAGAGAAATACCTTGACTTCCATGGGACCATAATGACTGACGTAGCAAGCAGAACCTTCGCCATCGTCAGAAATACCCAAAAAAGCCATTCGCGATGTCCCATTCTCATTATCATAAATCCAATTAGTCGTGCCATTAAGTTCTAATCGACCAAGTCCATACACAGTGCTATTGGTTATGTGAAGTGTCATTTCCCAGTAACGTTCGGTCAGTATTAAAGGCCCACGAGCAGTTGTTAACAGAGCCTTCAAAGGCTCGTTTTTCCGAGTGACAGTAACGGAAAATTCTGGCGTATGGACAGTAACGTTCATACTCGAATTTGGATCTGCAATCATTGGCAAAAGATTTCATTCCCCGGCTCAAATTTTGTACGTTCCAAATTTGAATTTCCTCTCTCACCAGTTTGTATATTTGAAGCTGTACGTGCTGAGCTGTGCGGCAAAAAATGCAGCAAGTCTTCGGCACCATTTTCCTGCATCTTTGCTCCCTCGAACTTTTTCCTATTCGACAAATCATTCACTAAGATCCTTTGCTCTTCGTTCCAAGTTCCAGTGCTTCGAGCTTCCGTTGGATTAATCTTCAAAACGAATTCTACGTGATTTGGATCCGAGTGTTTCGTAAGATGTAAGCTCAACGATTCAACGTTTTTTGTGCCAAAGGAACTCGATGCTCTTCTCGGCACCAGAATATCATTCTCTAAAGACAATCAATCCAATTGCATTAAATACTTTTTATAGAATGATGAAAAAAACTGGAAAAAAAATTAATTGAAAATTAGAAAGTTACCACGATAGTTGTCAGCTCCATTTTTCACTGTGTAGCCATGATGAGATGGTATCGAATGATAACAGAATTCATTTTTGTCGTCCCAGCAACAATCAACGTTGCTGCATTCGTCATACGTAAGGTTGGATCTTCCAGGGAAACAATCGACACGATAACTCGCTCGAATGTTGCACGTCGATAGCCAAGTATTGTTCAAATTGCTCAGTGCAAAGTACATTGACAGATAAACCATTGTCATTAAACAAGCGATCGCGAATAACGTTGTTGCACCGTATTTCACCACCGGCGAGAGCAATATTCGGTGTCTCAAACTCGCTGCATTAAAAAACGATCATTTTATTTAATAAAAATTGTTAAAAATTGATATTCAACATTTCTCAATGGTTCGTGTCATTCAAATGAGATGAAGAACGTTGAGAAAGGGAGAAAGGAGCAATATTCCTTGCCTCAAACTCGCTGCATTGAAAAAACGATCATTTTATTTAAAAAAAATTGTTTAAAATTAATATTCAACATTTTTCAATGGTTTGTGTCATTCAAATGAGATGAAGAACATTGAAAAAGGAGGAAAGAAGCAATAATCGCTGTCTCAAACTCGCCGCATTGAAAAACGATCATTTTATTTAATAATAATTGTTTAAAATTAATATTCAACATTTCTCAATGGTTCGTGTCATTCAAATGAGATGAAGAACGTTGAGAAAGGAGGAAAGGAGCAATATTCGGTTCCTCAAACTCGCTGCATTGAAAAACGATCATTTTATTTGATAACAATTGTTTAAACTCAATATTCAACATTTCTCAATGGTTTGTGTCATTCAAATGAGATGAAGAACGTTGAGAAAGGAGGAAAGGAGCAATATTCGGTGCCTCAAACTCGCAGCATTAAAAAACGATCATTTTATTTAATAAAAATTGTTTTAAATTAATATTCAACATTTCTCAATGGTTTGTGTCATTCAAATGAGATGAAGAACGTTGAGAAAGGAAGAAAGGAGCAATAATCGCTGTCTCAAATTCGCAGCATTAAATAACGATCATTTTATTTAATAAAAATTGTTTAAAATTAATATTCAACATTTCTCAATGGTTTGTGTCATTCAAATGAGATGAAGAACGTTGAGAAAGGAGGAAAGGAGCAATAATCGCTGTCTCCAATTCGCAGCATTAAAAAACGATCATTTTATTTAATAAAAATTGTTTAAAATTAATATTCAACATTTCTCAATGGTTTATGTCATTTAAATGAGATGAAGAACGTTGAGAAAGGAAGAAAGGAGCAATATTCCTTGTCTCAAATTCGCAGCATTAAAAAACGATCATTTTATTTAATAACAATTGTTTAAAATTAATATTCAACATTTCTCAATGGTTTGTGTCATTTAAATGAGATGAAGAACATCGAGAAAGGAGGAATCGATCGCGATCATTTTTCTGATTCTACATAAATAATCATGAATTTTCTGGTTCCTCTTTATGAATTATGAAGTTTCATTAGCAAATATTCCAAAATTCGAAGGATCAAGCATGGCGAATTAGAATTCGTATCAATAGATACTGACTATGCGGTGAGTCAAACGATGAATGTGCAGTCGAAGGATTATTTGAAAATTTATGCATGTTTCCATTTGCTATATCATTATAGTTGCTCTCATAATAAATAATGAAAGTGAAGTAATGGAGAAAATTTTTGACGAATTTAGAACGAAACCTTCAACCTCGTTTGCACGTCAAATTTTTACGATTTTTATTGAATTTTACGACAACTATCCGCTGATGATTATTTACGTTTTTTAAAATGATTCATTTTCATTAATCATGTCGATAACGGATCGGAAATGTCGATTACCTTTTTTTGTGACGGCCAAGTAATCGTCTGATCCAATCACCGAGCCATTCAGGCTCGTGGTGCGTTCGTAAATAATTCGGTCCATGATTATCCGAGTCCACGAATATTAGAGGATATCCGATCGATACCGACGATGTCTGAAAATTCAGCTGTGCATTATTGATTCTTTGCCTTCCTGATGAAATTAAGCACGTCGCCTCGACGTGACAACGAAATAAAATACAAAAAAAAATTAAATAAAAAAAAATGCATCCAACGATTCATTTTGAAGAATCGTTTTTTTTTCCTTTGCTTCTCCGATTTTCCTCTAACGCGTCAAACCTAAATTCTTCAAGCGTAAAATTGGTGTAGGTTGTCAAATGAAAATTTCTACCTCAGTTTTATTTAAGTTGATATTATCGCGTCTCTGGTTCCCACGTATTCTGGACGTTGGTTCAACACATTCGACGAGGCGTCTGCAATTACCTGTGACACCGGATATTACATTCTCCCCCAAAACGATTTGCACTGACCACGCACACAAATATATGAACGTACAGGGAAATTAGAGCACTTGGACGACGTGTGTACAGAGCATTCCTGTTCTCAAATTTTCTCACTGTTCGATTGTTGTTATTGTTATTAGCATAATTATTGTTTTATTATTATTTTATTGGGTTTTTCGATTATTTGACACATCGATTCTTTTTATTAGGTTTTCGGATTTCACTTGGTTGATATTTCGAGTTGTTTATTGTCTTGACATTTTTAGAACTTTTGTATTATTAGCTCGTTCGATTTTTCGTCGTTAAAAATGAAATGGGAAAAATGAAACCGATTGAAATCTCTCTTGCTGTTCGTTTCCTGGACACCTTGGAATAATTGATCCGCGTATTTGCTCGCACGGTCTGATCGATGACACACAGAGTGAAATTAAATGTTCTTGCGAGGGCGACGTCGATATCAGGATGCTTGTTATCTTCTTATAAACGCGATTGATTGATCCACTAGCGAATCTAAAAAAATGACGTACTTTCCTTGTGCATCGTTATCACAAACACCTTGCATTTTTAATCTTCATGCACATTTCGATAAGCACGTTTTTATGGACGGGCTGTTCTACGTCGATGAAGCTGGTTCTTCGACGATATTCTTTTGCATCATCAGTTCGTCGGTGAACGCGGACAGGATTTTTTTTTCAGCTCTTTTTGTTGCGAGCGATTCATTTCGTTATGGTGTGTGTGTGTGTTTTTTTTAATGATTCGCAGAGAAATTTTTGATGTTGAAAAAAAATGATGAAAATTTTCGATCTTTTTGGCTCGATTTTTCCTCAAAACTCGTTCCAATTTTTTCTTATCCAGGGATCGGATAGAAATTTCATTTTGCAATGATTGTGAAACACATTGCGGAAATCGGGACAATAATTTCGTCCAATATATGGCTCGTGAGGGGTTTAACGTTCGTCACACTCATTCGTGGGGGTCAATTGTTATTTTGATACGCAGCCTCGACCATTTCGCTTCTCTGATATGATCCAGCTCATCCGACCAAATCCTCTCGTACCGAAGGCCAGAGGAGAATTTAAAATATAAGCCTAGCAATATGCGCAAAACCAAATGACATTCCAGGATGAATGAAAAAAAAAGGAGGACACTTCGTAAAGATTATGCACTCAATTTTTCTTTATTGCTCGAAATGTTGAAGATTTTTGTTTTTCAACGTTTGAAAATAAATGTTAAAGCGAGGATTTGAAATAAAGGGAAAACTCGTGATTTTTTTGTTTATTCGATTTTGCTCTCGAGGAATTATTAACAACAATTGAGGGATGAAACAACAATGTCGATTGGTCTTTGCTGTTGGGACCAACTTCTCGAGTGATTGAGAGGAATCGTCTGTGTGATATTCTTCGTCGCGGAATTCTCTTGTCCGTTGGATCGCTCGGTCAAATTTAACGATTAGAAAGCCTGAAAAATCGGTAAAGAACGAAAAAAAATGGTCATTTCGAAAAAATGTTTCGAGAATCGTTATTTTTCATTTTTTCCAATGAGAGAAAATTTTTCTCACCGGCTTTGCCAAATGACGACGACGTCTGCCACCCAAAAATTGTCTTCCAATTTCCTGAGCTTTGGCCACGACCGCAGTAGGATCAGGAATATTACCGAGACCTTGCATTCCCAAATTGCCAGCACTTCCTGCTTGCGATTCAGGCGAACCTGGCATCATTTGTGACATTGGCATTGCCTGACGGGCGATCTATTCTCATCACAAAAAGATAAACCATTAAAAACATCGAAACTTTGATTAACATGAAACGAACGTTACTGCGACGACTTTGATTTTTTTATCGATTAAGAACGTGACGTGCGACGTAACTCAAACGTTACGTAATCCGAAATAATCCAAATTTCGAAAGGATGCAACAAATGTTTCGAGACTTTATCGTTGTATTATTAAAATTAATCATAGGAAGATCAATTTTGATGATTCTTACTCTGCTTTGCACTCTGGGCATTGGAGGACCGCCAGGTGGTGGCGGCATACCATCGGGTGGCGGCGGCATATCTTGTCCTCTAACCGCCTGCAACGATTACAATTACAGTGACAAATTTAACGCCGTCTTGTTAGTTTATTAAAAATCCGAAAAAAAAATTGTGCATGAAACTTTTTCCTAATTTACGTTTTCGAGGAAAAACATTTTAATTGAAAAATAAAAAAAAATCGAGTTTCAAGGTCGATCGATATCAGCCTCACGTCCTTCCATAGGGAAAATCGATTTTTTCCAACTTTGATCGTCAAATCCTTGTCGTTCGCAAAACGCTGATTGGCGACGACTCCGGACGACTCAAAAAATATGATTATAACTCCGCACGATTTCGAAATGGAAAAAATTTTGGGAAAATCGAAATTAATTGAAAGTTTAGAAATTTTTTTTTTTTTAATGATGATGGCGAATATGTGAGGCCGATCGAAATTGTCTTTTTTATTTTCCGAACCAAATTTGTGTTACTGGAAAAAATATCTTACCACAAATGCGCAGAGGCACACAACGATCGCGAGCTTCAGCATGTTGCTTCGTTTTGAGGATATTAGACGAATGAATTCTGGAACACATCCTTGCGCTTCATATTTATACTTTTCCGTTTATTTACTTACAGATATACAGACTCACGTAGAAGCAAAAAAAAAATCACATTTTGCGATGTTTCGTGACGAGATTGTCACTTCCTCGAAAAACAAAAAAAAAACAGAGACAAGGACGACTATATTTTTCCATCTATTAAATGTGCCTCTGGACATGTAGCAGGAAGTGATAAAATCTTGTCCACAGATTTCAATCGAAGCTCATTTTCCATTTACAATAACGTATATTTTTTCTACGCGTCTTTGAAATAATGACGTTTAAGCTGCTGGTCATTATTTTTATGAGAATTGTTCAAGTGATGATAAAATGGGATCGGTTGCATAATTGCGATATAATTATAAGGTTTCCATACACGCAGAGATACAGATTTTTTCAAGTGTGAAAAAATCTCGGTTTGTTATAAAAATGGAGAACAATGCGAGTGCATCGTTTGTACCAAGTTGCATAATTGGTCCGACACGAATTACGCATTTTTTTGTAGTGTGTGACTGACTATTAATTATTTTTATGAACCTTAGCTTTTTTGCAAAATTGCTGTGAACTAGTCGAATTTACGGCAATTTAAAGTTCGGAGTTGTGAGATTTCTGCTATTTTTTCCTTCGAGGATCAATTTCGACGAGACGATGAGACACAACGATTTGGAAAATCTTTTCCCGGATCCATATCGTCGTGACTGATATTTTCGAGGCGTTTTTTTATCCTGAAAAGAAAACGACGTCGCACCTGAAGTTTGGATCGTTGAAATAAAATGAAAACATTTTTTTCACTCATTATTTTGATTATTAATGCGATCGTTGCAATTTTTCTAGTAAATTCAGTTTTCTAATGGAAAAGAAGACTCCTCCAATAATTTTATTTACATATATATGCGTCGTGATACTTTGAAATTAAAGGACTCGTCGTTTAAAAAAAAAAATCAAAGCCTACTTTGCTGAACAATTGGCTGGACAGACTTAAAAAAAAAAAAAAAGCATTTAAAAGTACAAAAATAAACGTTAGATCGATGCTATTTGAATGAGATTGAAAATAATTGCACAAGAGTGCGTAATATTTGGCAGTGGTGCAACAATCAAGAAGTTGAGTATTCATGGCACGAGAGCGCGTTATTGTACAGCATGGCTGGCCTCGTCTGCTCGCGTCAATGTATACACAGTGTCTGACCGAGTTTGAAAGCGCGATTTGAACGATTAGTGTAACGAAATTAAAGAGCGTCGACAGCTATTGAAAAAAATATATCAATCATCTCAATTAAAACCTTTAATTCATTACATTTGCTGCGTTGCCTCGACGTGAAAAGAGTCGTGCGACGATATTTCGAAATATCAAAGTCAGCATAACCTCAAAGTTCTCAAACAGCAAGTGTCAAACCACGTTTTTGTCGGTGTGTGATTTATCAATCAACAAAACTTCAGTCATAACGCGGCTCGCCGAAATATTAAAATCACAAAAGATCCCTGACAGTTTTTTGCTCACGAGAGAATTGAGCGAAAAATCGTAAAAATTTGGCGCAAATGGATGTTGTCGATAATTTATTATTCGCGAGCGATGCAAATCGAGAGACAATTCGTGCGGGTTTTTAGCAATCGCTACGCTCTGTGGAAACAAAACAAAGTGAAATAGTGGTTACTCGAGTGTGTTTGTCATTTTTTTTTCGTTGACATTATTTTTCGGGAGTTTTTAATTCGGATTCAAAAGTGCCTTATTTTCCTGAATCGAACGTGCAGATTCGACACAAACGACAACTCGAGCAAATCCTACAAAAACATCGATTTTCGATTTCGTCAAAAAAGCATTAAAAGTTGAAAATTAACAACGATAGAGTTGACGGTATAAGAATTCGAAATCCGTCGACTCCAAGTAACAAAATGAGGCTCATTGGTAACGAAAAACTTGTAGAGCTCCAGCGCGATGCAAAGAACGTGAGAAATATTTGTATTCTGGCGCACGTCGATCACGGCAAGACGACGCTGGCGGATTCTTTGGTCGCGAGCAACGGAATAATATCCAGCAAGTTGGCAGGCAAGCTCAGGTACTTAGACAGTCGTCCGGACGAGCAGCAAAGAGGGATAACGATGAAATCGAGTTGCATAGCGTTGGGTCATCGCTGCGAGGACACGGATTTTCTAATAAATTTGATAGACTCTCCGGGCCACGTGGATTTTGCCTCTGAGGTTTCCGCCGCTGTGAGACTCTGCGACGGAGCGATAGTCATAGTGGACGTGGTGGAAGGGGTTTGTCCGCAGACTCGGAGCAGTTTGTCAATGGCGTATACGGAAGGTTTGCAGCCAGTTTTGGTGTTGAATAAGTTGGATAGATTGATAACGGAAATGAAGCTTTCGCCATTGGACGCTTACGTCTATTTGACTCAGGTTCTGGAGCAGGTCAACGCCGTGATGGGAGAAATATTTGCGAGCGATTTGATGGAGCGAGAAGATAAGGAAGAGTTTAAAAATCATGGAACGGAGGAATCAGGAGTCGGCGACGATTGGCAATCCGCGTTGGAAGAAGCCGACGACTCGAATCTTTATTTCTCGCCGGAGCGAGGGAACGTGCTTTTTGCGAGCGCGGTGGACGGTTGGGGCTTCGGAGTGAAAGATTTTGCGAGGATCTTTGCAAAGAGGATGGACTTTAGCGAGCGTGTGTTGCTCAAGACGCTCTGGGGCGATTATTACTTGAACTTACGTGCCAAAAGGATTATGAAAGGAGCCGCCGAGAAAGCCAAGAAGCCTCTTTTCGTTTCTCTCATCCTGGAGAACCTCTGGGCCGTTTACGATACCGTGTTGGTTCGCAAGGATCGAGACAAAGTTATCGGGATGACGGAGAAAATGAATATACAGTTGACGACGAGAGATTTGAGACTGACCGATACAAAGGCCCAGTTGAAAGCCATCTGCTCGCAATGGCTACCGCTAGCGAAAGCGTGTCTGGACGTAGTTTGCGAAAAGATGCCGTCGCCTGCGCAGCTCAGCGAGGAAAAGATCGAAAGACTGATGAGCGGGAACACGGATTTTTTGAGCTTTCCTCAGGAGACAAAAGAGCTCAAGGCAGCATTTTTGGCTTGCGACCCTTCGGAAGAAGCGCCTACGATAGCATTCGTCTCGAAAATGTTTACCATTGAGAGAAAGAGTCTCCCGGAGAATCGAACAAAGCCTCTGACTATGAAAGAATTGGAGGAGCGCAGAGACAGGGCGAGGCTGAGGCACGCGGAAAGATTATTGGAGGAGCAGACGGAAGGAGGAGAAGCAAAAGAGCCACAGGCAACGCCAGAGAAAACTACAGCGAGCGAAGGAAATGAAGAAAAAGAAGAAGATGATGGGGAAGAGACGAAGGAAAAGGAAGAAAACGTTCTGGTCGCTTTTGCTCGAGTTTATTCGGGCACGGTGCGCCGAGGTCAAGATCTTTTTGTACTTGGGCCTAAACACGATCCTCGAAGCGTGTTGGAAAAGCAGAAGAACGGAGAATTGCCAGAGGTCGGGTGTTCGCTGCGCGATCTTCCTTCGGGATGCCACGTGAGTCGGGTAAATATATCAAAACTTTACATCCTCATGGGTCGTGAATTAGAGACGATTGATAGTGTTCCAGCTGGCAATGTTTTTGGCATAGGTGGTTTGGAAGATCACGTGTTGAAAACAGCGACGATATCGAGCACTCTGGCCTGTCCTGCTTTTTCAGAGCTCACGTCACTGGTCGTTCCAATTCTCCGAGTTGCTCTCGAGCCCAAGCACTCGAACGATCTTCAGAAATTGATCGCTGGTCTGAAGCTTCTGAACCAAGCGGACGCGTGTGCGGTAATGCATATTCAAGAAACCGGCGAGGTCGTTCTCAACACGGCCGGTGAAGTGCATCTCGAAAGATGCCTCGAGGATCTGAAGCTTCGTTACGCCAAAGTGGACATTAACGTCTCCGAGCCGATCGTCTCTTTCCGGGAGACGGTTGTGCCTCCGCCCAAAGTGGACATGACGAACGAAGCGATTGAGAGTAAAACCGAGGAATCGTCTCTCGAGACCTGGACCTCCAATCGGCAGTGTTGCTTTGAAATCGACGCGAAACCTTTGCCCGAAAAAGTGACCAAACTGCTCGAACTTCACTCCGATCTCATCAAGCAACTCGATCTCCATTGGGAACGTTCCGGCAATTGGGAGTTTAAAAATTCCGACAAAAACGATGAGCACCGCGTCGACGACAGCACGCAAATGGGGCCCAAGTACAATTCCATGACCGACAAGACTCGCAAACTTATCGATCATTTTAGGAACGAACTTAAAGACGCTTTCCAAGAAGCTGGCTGGCCAGACATCGTCGATAAAATTTGGTCCTTCGGACCCCGAAAATGTGGCTCCAACATTCTCGTCAACGATACTGATTATCAACGCAGTTCCGTCTGGCAACGTCCCTCCAAATCCAACGATCCACGTGCCCTCTACGACAGTAACATGGTCAATGGTTTTCAATTGGCCACACTCGCCGGACCACTCTGCGAGGAGCCCATGATGGGTGTTTGCTTCCTTCTAAATCGCTGGCAAATTTTTCACCCTAATCCTGACAATCCTGCACAAAGCCACGTTCATCTCGGTGGACAACTCATGTCAGCGTGCAAAGAGGCTTGCAGAAAAGCTCTCAATCAACGGAGACCTCGACTCGTCACTCCCATGTACTCCTGCAGCGTTCTCGTCAACTCCGACGTCCTCGGTGAGTCGAAAACAATTTTAACATAATTATTTTACGATTTTCATCAACAATTCATCGTCCCTCGAGTGCATGCCTGACTTTTTCTCAACTTTATGGTTCTCCGAAAAAAAAAACGAGTAAAACATGAAAATAAGTTTGACGTTTACAAATTTATCAGACTCACGAAAATTTTAGGTCAAAAAAAAACATCGACAGACGTTTCTACGATGTTATTCATTTATTTTTCACTGTGTTTTCGTTCAACAATTGTTCCCTGATTGACGGAACATTTTGCTCCGCCTCGAGGCGAATGAAAATGAAGTTTTAATTAAAGTTTTATCAGATTTTTATTCATAAGGCTAATTAAAAAATACAGTAACTATTATTAAAGTTCGCTTTTGACAGAATGAAGCAACTAAAATTCGTTTTTTTTCTTATTCGCTACAAAAAAAATCAAATGAGCTTGCTACGAAGTCTTTTTTTTTCTTTTTGAGACATTTTGACATTCTGTTTCTCACACACTCGCTCTTTCGTTCCTTTTTTTCTCTCACTCCTGGTATCGAATAAATACTATAAATAAATGCGAAAGGAAAGGGAAATTGAATCAAGTCGAAAAGGGAAAAGGTTCGAGGACAAGAAGGAAGTTAAAAATAATGATCGTGATAATAAATAGTGAATTGTAGTCTCGGATGAATTTTCGTCTCGAATAATCGCCTTATCACGCGCTGTCTTTTCTCTCGGAGACGTTGCTGCTTTTGACATTTATTCCAATTCTTAGTCCCAGGATGCTGTTTCCATTAACTGTGGCACTCTGTGCCATGGAAATGTCGCAATTAAATTCTCTCGGTCCTCGACTTCAGCCTCGAGACCTAAAATTTTTCACAATTTATTAAAACTCGTGAACCAAATATTAAAAGACTTTTGCAATTAAAAGAAGAAACTCAATGAATGTTCAAGTTTTTTGAAGTTTTTTTTCTCGTCCACGTGCTTTTTCACTAACGATTTTTTTTTCTTCTCCTTCTCGACGAAATTTGTCAATGTCGATTACCCAAAAAAACGTAATCAATTCTCAACGAGTTTGTTGGATTTTTGCAACTCACCCAAAAGATTACGAGCGTGACGCAAAGGACGTCCTCTTCGATTTCCTTGGACGCAAATCATTCCGTAAACTCGAATGCCCGGTACACTTGCGTAGGTCGGTTGATCGTGGCTCATCGGTCCCTCTGTTAATTAGATAAATTAATTAAACAAAAAAAAATCGATATTTGAAAGAAAAAAAAAATCAAGAAAAAATTTTAAAAACGTGAAAATAGAAATTTCCAGCTGCAGACAGCTCCAGATTTTGATACGAATTCAAAAAATTATATTTCTTTGTTTTAATCGATCGAAATAGAAAATTCCAATTGCGTCTAGTGTTTAATTATTTGATTGGAATTTGAAGGATATTTACCGAGTATATTTGTGTCCGGACACCGACAAATCACCAGATAATGAGATTTGCCTGTTCTGACGTTTTGCAAAGCAAGCAACGACCAATCGCGTGGTGCTCTACATTCTCGCATCTCCACAACGGGCTCGCACGTTTTAACCAAAGTCAATGCCTGAAAATAATAGGAAAATGATAATTAACTCAACGAAATCATAAATTAGCA
The DNA here is from genome assembly GCA_037952995.1 of Hyposoter didymator. NCBI lineage: Eukaryota > Metazoa > Arthropoda > Insecta > Hymenoptera > Ichneumonidae > Hyposoter > Hyposoter didymator. The sequence continues at coordinate 4,818,604 of JBAJMU010000007.1, forward strand.
AACGGGATGAAGAATACTGCACGAGAAAAATTTCTGTACATTTTCGTAGTCGATATTTCGAAATTGTTTTATTTTCCATTTTTCACAAATTTTAATGGGTCNTCAATTTTTTTTTTTTTTTTTTTCAATTAAAAATTTAATTTACATCGGCTACAAAAAGTATGTGCACACTTTATATTAAAATTCCGATTTCAAATGTGCAAACGGTTTTTGTAGCCACTGCACTTTGTTGTTTAACGATATTCCGATCGAACGAATCCTCGTTGACCTTTTATAAGCATTTTTTAATCTCAACATCAACAGCAGAAATATATTAAATTTCCGGTGGATAAGAAAGATTTTTATCTCGCTTTTTATTGCCTCCGGGATGTTTCGTTTGAAAGGAATGACGTCGACGATTGGTTCTCAGGTTTCACGACAACCACCTCCGGGAAATCGTTGCTGACGACGATGAAAATGTGCGTTTGCATAATTTTATGGATTTGGAAAATGTGAACGATATGCTTCGTAAACAACGTGTCGTTTCACGTGGCAGCTCCGAACGGCGTGCCATAGACAAATTATTTTTATTTCTCTCTGGAAAGCTTTTTAAAAACTTTTGAATTATCAAAAGCTTTTGAATTATAATCTAATGACAAACGATGCATCGAGCTTGAAAAAAATTCTCTTGAATCTTTGGTTTTGTGCGCTTACGACGAGCCATTTTTCTGGCGACAGTTTTTTTTCTTCAGGACTAAATTCCTTTTTGCACATCCTAGTGATTCTCGATTATTAATATTTTGTTTATATAAACAGCGAAGGCATATTCACAACAAATTGAACACGCTTGCGTCTGCTGCCTTCGTTTTATTTTCGCTTCTTATATTTCGTGCTTCCTTGATCTTCGTCATGCACCAGATATCGACGTAACATTGTCGATTGCCTTGGCACACTCACCTTCCCATCCACTATCGTTGCGATAACCTCGTATTTCATGCGATCCTTTACGACTTTGCCCCCAAAGTCCGATATTTTTTTTTGGAAAAATTGATTTTACGATTTTCGTTGCTCGAGTGATTATAAATTTTCGTTTTAATGATGAACACGATATCGTCAGTGTGTAGCTAGGGAAATGTGAGGCCGCACGGTTGTTTGGATCGAAGGAACAGGCACGAACTTTTCGAGCAATATGAAACTAGATGAAACACTCTTTTGCCCTCCAGGCAAAGAGCACGGTCCAGGAAAGTCGTACAAATTCACGCGCTACTGATTTTTCAACGGGTTTCACAGTCACATCGAAGTGACTTTTTTTTTCTCGATCGTCTCGCATATTGCTTATCGATTTCCGTCTGCAAAACGTGTTCTCGCTGGTTCTTCATCTTCTTAGGGAATATATACTCGCTGCATCCTGGTCGAATGTCGAAACGCTGGGGGAACAGTCGTTTGACTCGTATGAATCGGGCGGATTTATTATTTCTTCATCGTATTTTTTTGTCCACAAAGAAAAAACATTAATTCGTACTCGATTGCGCTGCGAAAAGTAAATTTTGTTGGAAAAATTCGATCTTTTGTTGAATACGTTCGACTAAAGTTTCAATAAAATTAATAAAATAAACTTTTTTCATTCCGATCGTAAATGCGAAAATGACGAAAATCGTGAAATTATAAAAAAATATTTGGTCAACCATTTTCAACAAAATATCGACGTTTTTGAATGGAATTTCATTTTGAGTGTGATAATTATTTCGAATTCATTTGGATGACACTTGGCTGGACCGATAGTCGTGCATGATTTTTTTGTTTAGTAAGAATCGTGGAAAAAGTAAACGGAATGAGTTTCTTTGAATAAATAAAAATAACGACGAGGGGGAAAGATGGCAAAAGTGTCGGAACTAGGATTGTTGGAGGCGCGATAGGAGCGCGGAAGAGGCCGCGATTCAAGCTCAGTAATTCAGCCACGGATCGTTGAACTTATTATACAAGTCGCGGGCAACGCGATTGGTCAGGGAAGTGGGGCGTCGTCGATAAATTTATTGCACGGTGTGGAGATTGTTAAGTACCTGGAATATCTTTCATCTTTAACGTGTCGTTCACGTGTTTCGAGTCCATTTTCTCTCTCCACATAAATATCCGACTATGCGCGCACGTGTGTCTGTGTCGTACGGGATTTTCCATTGGAATTCGTAATTGGCGGAACTAAATCGCGATAGCCAACGCAGCAGATGGCGTTGACCAATGTGTCTACGTAGATTTATTCAGTTTTACCACAAGTCGCCCTTTCTAAAAGTATAGATTCTCGATCGATCCACACGCGGGTGTGTGCCAATTTTTAAAAGTCCAAACTCCCTCCATCCGAAGGATTTTTTTTCGCTAATTACTTTTCCAACCAAAATGCACAATGGAGACACTCTGTAAGTCGGATTTCAATATCCCGACGCTTTGTTATCGATATTATGATCAAATAGATCGTTTACTCGAACCGATTGAACATTTTATTGAGCAATCAACATATGGACAGGAGATTGTGCAAATTCAATGAAACCTCGAAAATTCACTGTGGATACATCGAAATTGACTAATGAACGACGCTCCACTAACAAGATTCCCCAAATATTCATTAATATTGTGCTGAGCCAATGGATTAATAAACGCGGAGAAGCGAATGAATTGAATGAAATTACGAAGCTGAAGTTTGCATCGTTGGAATGCAACGAAATTCTGTTTTCTTTCGAGCTCGGCCGGAGATTCTTATTGAACATTTGGCCAGGACAATGAAAAAGAATTTTTTTTAGGATCCAAAGAGAAAATTGGCAGGGAATTTGTCGTGATTTTGAAAATTGAACGAACAATTAATAGAAAAACGTATTTTTCGTTGAATCTGAACGTTGCGAACTTCAGTGCCATATGAAATTTGCAGTTATTGAGGTAGTAGCTACAGTCTCGTTCAAAAGTTGCATCGATTAGTTTTCCAAGTGAAATTGACGAAGGAGATGATTTAATTATATTTATTAATTAATGAGCCCACCCTTGTACGTGGATCCGTGACGAGCTCGGTGGTGTGAAGGTCATCGCTGTCCAAAGACGCGCTGCAGGGATCTCTGTATCGTCCGGGACACGCGCACAGCGGTTGAGTAAAATTGAGCCTTACGTAAACGGCGTTGCACACTTGTTGAACAGCGCATTCTGGCAGCAAATAAATGTGTTGATTGTGAGGATAATAATGGTACTTTGTCGGCTTGGCCAAAGCTGCGCTTGCACCCTCTGGTAATCTCACGCTTGTCTGAAAAACAAAGATGAATGACATTGAAAATCCGAAATATCCAACAAGCACTCAGCTTCTTGGGCATCAACAAATTCTTCGTTTTAAATCGTAATTTGTAGGAAATGAAGGTTGAGATTATTGATTCAAGACGATATAATAAAATAACAATAATAATTAGGGCAACGTGAGTCTCGGCATGGCTCGCGGACGATTAAAACAATTTTTGTTGAAAAGCGAGGAATGGAAGAGAGTAGAGGGAATTTTAGTGAAAATAAACGTCGGTCGTGCTCGAGGAAGTAATAAAAAGTCAATACAGGAGGCTCAACATTTTCTCAGAGGCTATTTGAACAATGGTAGTCCGTGTAAAAAAATGTTTGTAATCATTACGCGCGGGAGTTGAACAAAAGGAGATGAGTATTTTGTCCCATGAAACAAAAGTATCTCGCCAGTAAAATTGTCCCGATCCATCTTTCTTCTTTCATCGTTTTTTTTTTCTTTTGCTTCTTTCTTTCCGCCCTTACGACCTGAGCTCGCGGCACGAAATTACCTTTCAACTTCCGGCTGTGTGAGAGATCGAGATCGCGAACATCTCGCGAGCCTCGGGAATCACCGCGACTGTGACCCTTTCTCGCCCATTCATTTTACATTCCACAATTTATTTTCTGCTTCTTTTTTTCTCGCCTTCTTCTTTAGCTTCTCATTTTTTCCTGGCTATCATTTTTCGCATTCTTGCAATATCCGTAACCGAGGATCTTTAGTGGTTTGTGGAAAAACGTGCTGGCTTCGTTTTCTCTCTTAAATCGACCATTTCTAGTCTTTATTGTTCACTAAAGTTTTCAGAAGAACAAACCCTTCGCGATGTTTTCAATTTTCTTCATTTTTCATCACAATATTCCAAGCTTTGCTCTCGATATTTTTACACTATTTATTTAACAAATTGGAGCTCCATATTGTCTCTGTTTTTTTCTTATTTTTGCTGAGGACACGAAGGAAAATTATTCGAGGACAGTTGTGGGTGCAGACAGATGTAAAAATTCGTGTAATCATGATCCTAGTCTTTGTCGTTTACTAAAGTTTTCAGAAGAGCAAACCCTTCGCGATGTTTTCAATATTCTTCATTTTTCATCGCAATATTCCAAGGTTTGCTCTCGAAATTGTTACACTGTTTATTTAAAAAAATTGGGGGTCCATATTGCCTCTATTTTTCTTATTTCTGGTGAAGACACGAAGGAAAATCATTCGAGGACAGTTATGGGTGCAGACAGATGTAAAAATTCGTATAATCATGATCCTAGTCTTTGTCGTTTACTAAAGTTTTCAGAAGAGCAAACCCTTCGCGATGTTTTCAATATTCTTCATTTTTCATCGCAATATTCCAAGGTTTGCTCTCGAAATTGTTACACTGTTTATTTTAAAAAATTGGGGGTCCATATTGCCTCTATTTTTCTTATTTCTGGTGAAGACACGAAGGAAAATCGTTCGAGGACAGTTATGGGTGGAGACAGATGTAAAAATGCGTGTAATCATGATGAAAAGACAATATCTCGAGTTTCGATATACTCCGATGAAGCCATTGTGATCGTTACGCATCGATGATGCGTGGCATTCCGAACGCTTCTTCTATGATTACGATCTTTCGGATGTATGATCGTCCGTCAGATTGCAGGCTCGAGGTGGCCTATATTAACTCTCGAATAGTGTTGAATCGCCTGGCGCTCTGTGATTCTCAACGCGTTATCACAGAAATAAATCAAAATTTATACTTTTCCACACAGACCGGTCGATAATAATGTGCGCCGCGCTCTAGCGTATAAACCAAAAAGTGGAAAATTTGAAAAACTAGGTTTTCCGGTTAACTCGGAAATTAACTCGGTCATTGAATATTGACGAGATCGGTTTTTCAGTTTTTTTGCACGGGAAACAAAATTTTGTTGCAAAAGATCGATATTTTGTTCGACACGTTCGACTAAATGTTTTTTTTGCATAATTCCAAAAAATTGTGTCATTGCAGCAAGAAATATTTTAGAAAGTCTCTTCGGAAGCGAATTTTTTACGTTTTAATCGTAAATTTCGCTGACAATTCCATTGAAAACCAAATATTCTGCCAAAATAACGAAAATTTTTGAAAATATCAAAAAATATTTAGTTTACCGTGTTCAAAAAAATATCGACGATTTTTAAGGAAATTCCATTTCCAGTGTATACTCTCGGCAATTATTTTGATCTGTTTCGAAGGAATCGATACCACGACGAGAAATGTTTCGTCCATTCGAGACTCATTACACAAAGCGACGTTGGGTTAGCAAACTGCATGAACCCTTACGCAACCCTTTCCATCATCCCTCAGCAGAGTCTCAATTAAACGCGTTGACGTCGTTTCCATTTTCAGCGGAATTCTCCGCGTTCGTAATGACTTCCATTCGCATTACATAAAGAGCCAAATTGTAATGGTTAGAAAATTTCGTAACGGGAGAAAAATTGTCGTCGTCGAATCGAAGAAATTGTTCGAGAATTAAAAAAAAAACACGTTCAAATTTTTAGTTTATCATCTTGTTCCGTTGGGACGAGACAGTAAATTTGTTTCGTCGTCGCGTATATAAAAATGTTAATAATACGTCGTGAGATCGCGAAAAGTATATGGTCACTCGATTACCAATACATTTTTATGAAATAATAATAATTTTACGTTGCGAGGTACGACGATAGATTACGCGTTTTAGTAATGAACGGTATGATCTTTCTGAGCTTCCTTTTACAAAATCCGTTACTGTTTACGCCTCGACTTGTCCACCAACGCGGAAAGACTTTACTGCTGCGCACTGTGTAGTTACGGATATTTATATACGTATACACCTGTACAATATATTAATTTATATAACTATAAAGCGAAGCGACGTCTTTCCGCTTTTTGTCCATAAAGGAAAGTATGGGGTCAAATGGACCAGGCTAAATATTATGGACTGGGGCACACAATTGCACGAGTACGATGGACGCAGTTTTCATAAACATATACATATTCGCCCTTGCACGGTGTATTATTACTGATAAACTATGGAGACGCATTCGACGGGATTCCTATTGATCATTATCCTTTCGCGAGTCATCTCGAAACCCCGCCTATCAATCGTTCGCCTCTCGGTATGCACAAAGCGCGTTTGAACCGTTGGAGAAAAAGGTGAAATTCAAACTTTATTTATGCACGAGTAACCCGAGAAGCGACCAACACAGTTTGTCAATTTTCTTTTTCACTCACGTCGTGTCTTACCATCCGTGAAAATTCACTCGACACCTCCTTCCTTTATATTCCAGGAAAGAAAAAACAGCGTTTCCTATAACGGAAAAATATACGTAGGGGCTTGAGCGTTTGTTCTTTCCTCAGCCAGTATGAAATTTTTTCGATACGACGCGCATTCTTTATCGTCCTAATGTTAGTTCTCCGAATGTGATGAATTTTCTTGATTGCAGAAAAAAACGGTGTACGCTCGAACTCGATAACGTATTTAAAAAAAAAAAATAAAAGGCACGAATTATTTTAGTTGAGAATTTTTAACCAAATAAGCGAAATTTTGTTTCAAACGATTTTATTTCTTTCTACACGTTCGCGACTCGACGTGACACTTATCTTGTCAAATTAATATGGCAACGCTAATTATCTGTAATGTGCCATTCACGTACAAATCACGAGAATGATTATTCGGTTACGTTTTGAAAAGATTGCAAAGAAGAGAGTTGCAACTCGCCATTTCCTGCTGTAGGACGATTACCTGGACGTGCGTCGATCAACTCTCGATCCCTTTTGTCCGAGTAGGAGGACGAGCAAAAATAAGGGAACAAGAAGAAAAAAAATATGAGGCTAGATTATATTCTTTTGGTCGATGCACTTCCTGGAACGTGAAGCTATGACTTTTTGCCCCCCCACTTTCTTCTTTGCTCCGGGACTCTGGTACGTGAATACCCTCGTACTTTAGACAGACCACAGCATCGAGAAGAAACCCTTCGTTATTCTTCCTTCGTTGTAATAGTATCCCTTTGAGCACTATTCTCGAGAAAGAGGAAGAGAGAGAGAGAGAGAGACGTAGAAAAAGAGCAAACGACAAATCCTAGTGCGGGGTCATTCAGATTTTTTCCATTTGCTTTTTTATTTTTTCTACAAAGTCCTCAAAGTCTCGCTTTTGTTTTCTCGAATAATTTATCGATTACTCGAGAAATAAGAATTTTGCATCTCGTATGGGAAAGCATGGGGAATTTAGAAAATACCAAGGCAATTTTCGGGGTCAAGGACTTCAGTATTTTGACCTTGAATGACCTTTATGTCTATCGAAATGGTCGGGTATGGACGACATCAATAACCGAGACCTCGACCTCGAGCGTTCCACTTCCCTCTCCATACTGTATATTCTTTCCACTGCACTCTCGATTTTTTCTTCCTGCCTGTCCAGAGAGTGCAAACTCATCGTTACAGCAATCAGAGTTCAACGATCCGTACCTCCTCGCTATTTTTATTTATTCTCCATTTTGTTTGCTTTCGCGTTTCACTTTGTCATATTAAATTCGTCGCTTTTTTCTCTCGATCCACCCAATTCCATGCTTCGTCTCGATTCTGTTTGTGAGACGCATTTTTTACAATCGGGCAAGTGGAAAAAATTGTCACTCGACTGCCAGGCACTGATTCGTCAAATTTCACAGCTTTTCAAAAAATTTTACAAATTCAAAAATATTAGATTCGGAATTTAATGATCGTAGAAATGATTTTCGTCTCAATTTTAAATTGCACGGTTCTGGCAATTGGAAAAATAAATATATTGTTTTTCTTGATTCCTCATTGGATGGTCATTTCACGTAGAATTACTCGTAAATGGATGTACCTCATAACCAGGCAAACCACGGATGCTTCTGTGGTCGGAATGATATCGTTGCCTGCAAGCAAACCGTTCATCATTTCTTTTATTTTTTTTCTTCTTCCCTTTTTTCTTGTGATCGCAGTTCCTACATACTTCGCGAGAGAGAGAGAGAGAGGGAGAGAGAAGGTGAAGTGCTCGTTGTTTATTTCAAAAGATTCGACAAGCCCGAGACGTTTGTTTGCAGAAATAAATTCATCAGTCTCATCGAATCAGAAAATGCCAAAAATTCTTTTTTTTTAATATTTCGAACACTGAAGCTCAAAGTTGAACGAAAATGATCGTAAGGAATAAGAATTTTTTCAAGTTTTTCGGAGCAAAATGAGTTTCCAAGTCTTGGATGGAACAAAGTTTGTTGGAAAATGTTTTTCGAGTTCTTGTCACGCGCCCGAGTGCACGAATGACCAGCACCGTGTCTCATTCGTGACCGTCCCTTTACTTTTTCATCCTCTGTCGAGACACGATGTGTGGAATTTTTGAAAGAGCGAAAAGAGAAATTCGGACGAACCAGCAACCTCAGCAATCGCCGCACCAACTTTTCCTTCGCAATCTTTTTCATTTCTTCTTCATATTATTTTTTTATTTTTCGACACTATTTCGCAGCTGTGGCTCTTGCGTATGATCTACAGCTTCGTTGTGCCCATTCGGTTGCTACTCTACCAACGATTTTTTCCCAGATAATCGCAAGGTTTTGCAAAATTCCTCAACTCAGCCGTAGAACAAGATTTTTATTTATTTTCTATTTCTATTTCCCTTTCTGCGCGGCAATGCTCAAGAAATAATCGTGACGGTCGGCATGCCAGAAGAATTTCAATACCAATACCTCGCCCTCTCTTCTTCCTCCTCCTCCTCCTCCTTCTTTCTTACAGACCTTCAAAGAAAAAAATAGCAAAAAACTGACAAATATAACCATCTCGAGAATGGCACGACGCAACTCCGCGAATACATTTTTTTCTTACTCCACCATTTTCCTCTCTCGACGGAACCTAGCACTTTGTCACTAAACGCCTCGACGATTTACCGAACGGAAATATATATACACAGAACAGGAATCGACTCTCTCTCTCTCTCTCTCTCTCTCTCTCTCTCTCTCATTAGCTCTTCAACACCGCGCTCCTAAATTGGAGGGAAGACATTTTCAACCATCGCAGCACAAATGGATTTCCGCAGAATAATATGAATCGAAAGAGTAATTACGCAAAGTATTGCTATTTTCAGAAAACAGAATCCAGGACTTTACGTCTGGGAGGATTCTCATATTTTATTTGACACAAAAAAAAAATAGAAATATTGCGAAGAATTTATATGGAAAAAGTTGTTGAATAAACGCGATTATCTTGCTGTGGAATTTTTACGAAATTCTTCTTCGTTAATATATTCAAATTTTTATTTTTTATTTTTTATTTTCATATCAATTTCTCGACAAAAATGCAATTTTCAATGTGCATTTTTTTTTTTGGTTTTTATTTAGCGTTTCGATTTCGTGATAACTTTTATTTCAGTTTTTATGAATTTGGATTATTATATTTTTCGGAATTTTTTATTACGTTCGAGATTTTTTTTTTTTTATTATTGTGATTGTAGAAATTTATAGGGATAATGTCGTACAAGGGAGAGGAAGGTTTACCAAGGAAATAACGATCTTCCGTCGCTAAATCGTGACCAGCTTGTGCGATTGTTGAAAACCGCACCGCTAAAGACCAAATTATCTCTCGTAATCCTCACCCTTCCCCTTCCCCTTTTCCTCGGGGGCCTTTTAATAGTCCGTAGCTCGACCAACGACGACCATTTCGTGGTTAACACGCGCCAGCGACCTCTCGTCCTCGCGCGACCGTGAAATAGAACGAAGATGCTGCAAACGAGACAGCATGCAGAAAGGAGAAACAAAAATAGGAGAAAAAATTCTCGTTTCCATCGCACAACAATTTTTTTTCTTATTTTAATTTTTTTTTCATTCAAATAATAAACCAGCGTTCTTTGTCGCCAGATTACTCCGCCCGTAGCTTCTAGTTTGCGGGCTGTTCGAGAGCATATATTCATAATTATTGGCATTTTTCCAATCGAATGCAATTTTGCTTCGATTTTTTAAAAATTCTCTCTCCTCCTTGGGGAGCCGAATTAATCAACATTTTTTTATCCAAAATTTACCCACTGGTTGACAAAATGCATTCGTGCATTGATTTGCAGAAAAAACGATTGGAAAATATTCTTTTCACATGTTTTTCCATCAATAATTGCGTTCGATTATTTTTCGGGGTTTTGTTTTCGGAATTATTTGAAGAATGAGGAATAAATGGTCGATTCCATTATCACTAGCGTTTTTCACTCATGTCACAGACACGTAACAACAGCTCGTTACCGTTTCCTGTTGGATTACTGAATCCCTGTTCCAACGATCCCTCGAGGGATTGTTTATACATAATCTAGATGCATTCTGCAGTCTAACCGGCTTATACGAGGAACGTACGTACGTTGATCCTTCAACTCCATATTCTCTTGTTTCTATCCCAGGCCTCATTCATTAAACTCGAAATACATCCTCCGTTTGATATCGCACTTGGTGTACTCAGTGGTTTGCTATGTTCAACAGTCCTCCCTTTTCAATCTTCCCTTGCTGTTGTCTCATTTAATCTCGCAGGGCTAACCTGCAATTCCCAAGTCCCGTAACAAATTCCTTCGGCCTTTAATATCACGTTTCCTCCATTTCTTTTTTTTTTATTCCCTTCTCGACCATCTTTTCCACACATTTTTCTTCCATTCCTCTCGATCGTTTATTCCTCTCTTTTGTGTTTTTTATGCACTTTATTGCACTTGGAAAAATTGTGCCGAAGCGCCGAAATATTGAGAGATTCGATGACGTGGTCACGTGGTAATTGGTGGCGGATTGCTGCTCATTATTTTGGCAATCATGCTAATAAAAAAATCATTAATTCACGATTTCATGGAAAATTCGTTCGATCGGCCAACCAGAACTCTCCCTATGTTACTGCAAAATTAATTGCTAAGTAATTACATTTTTGCTACTTAATTACATTAGCAACCAACACCGCACGATTTCCTGTAGATTGACGATCGTTGCGATCAAATTCGTTGATCAATAAAATATTTTTGGCGGGCTGATTATACTGAAGATTTTATAATATTGATTTGGAAAGAGCTCATGCGCACAGCAGAGTACTTTTCCGGTTTCATATGAAGCCGAAAAATATAAAAAGTTGGCGGGCGTTTGTTTCTAGTTTATTATTCGTGCTCTTTTCAGTATCTCGCGGAGAGGATCGTTCGATCGTCTGTTATTGAGGATCCTCGTTCCTCCTCTTTGTATCCAGGAGAGAAAACGTGATGCATAAATAGTTAATGATCTTTCCGTACACAGTGGTTTCTCGTTTCGCGAGATCCTCGTTTTTCAGGCTGACCTCCTGACCTGTGCTCTCTCTCGGGCGAAGAGAAAGGAGCAACAGTCCAAATGAGAGAGAGGGAGAGAGAAAAAGAAACTGTAGGGACCAAGAAAATAGAAGGAGGAACAGAGAGTCTCCGGAGGCTGCGAGGATGGGGAAGCGATCTTCGTAATTCAACAGCAGATATTTATTTCGATCTTTTCGATCCACGCGACATCCGATTTTCTCGTAACGAGCAGTTTCCTCCATTCCAACCATGTTAACATTTAATTACCGGAAGATATCCGGCTCCGCTGCTCTTTCATTTGTTTTTGATACAAAACGGATAAAGAAAGAAAAACGTTCGATGTTCACGTTAAAATTTTTTTTTTAGTTCAACACTTCAGTTTTTTTAAATGTCCTTCCGTTCCCTGAGGCTTTTCTGCGTTGCATTCTCAAGGCACGAGATATTCTGTAATTACGAGAGAAAATGAAGGAATTTTGAATGATACACGAGGTTCGTGAGCCATCCTCGGCCACGTGGTATCTAATTATATTAAAATCTCTATATAGTTGTATAAATATATAGACAATATATTTAAATGTTATATATATGTGGAAAATAGCGGTGCTCGAGCGATACAAGCCCGTGAATATTGTAGAACGTTAGGCTAATCACTGATGGGCTCTCCTCGGACCATTTAACGTCCCGATCGCGCCTGTTCACTCATACAATCACCGACACCGTTCAGAGACAGCTTTCTCACTCTCTTTCTCTTATTTATCGCTAAAGATAATTAATAACCCGTAAAACTCGAGTATCATGTAAGCCGATCGAGAGACAGATTGTGCGAGAGGAAAGAGCGAGCGAGGGAGACGAGACTCGAGAGTTTGTTCAAACGGTATTTGAGCTACTATCCGACCCTCATCACAAACTCTCGGATATGAAAATCCGAGACAATACGATTGATTGAAATCCATTCGGAATATCTTTCTGTTTCTTTCATTCTTATATCACTTATTATTTTCTATGAGTGTTTGGGAGGAAAAAAATTGCTTTTTCTCTTTGTTATTTATGATTGTTTACTGTGCATCAAATTTTACCGTTTTTTCAATCACAGTCTCGCTGCGATTGGTTACGAATCATTTGAGTCGCCGGACACGTTTCATTTTTTGCGGCTCCTGCTCAAACGGTTGGGAATAGAGAAAAAGTACAGGAGACTCTTTTTGTAGAGCATTGAATTTCCTACAAAAAAGTTCCCGACCATACTTTTCTCCCTTCAGTCGTTTATCCCTGAGAACTGCCTGAAAGCTCCGAGAGCATTTTTACCTTTTTTTTCGTATTCGCTTTCGAGACATTTTCAATAAATTTTTTGCAGGAAATTTCCCGTTCGATGAAAAGTGTCCTTTATGCATTTTTGCCGAACAACGCAATGTTCATTCAACTTCATGATCGTGAAATTTAATCGAAAAATTTTGATGACTCTGAAGTTTGCAACGTAATTATTTATTGAATTTTGAATATCATGCCGATTTTTCGTGTCCATTGAGTTTTTCAGTCGCAAGTGATGATCGTTTCATTGTCCGGACGTATGAGCTCGACTGGAGAAAAAAGATAATTCATCCGTCGCATTGCAACGATGCAAACTTTAGATAAATTTTGTCAGACTCCCCGTTTAAACGTTTAGCTCAGAACACCCCCAGCTCACAGGATAGACCATTGAACCTGAAACATCCTGTACGTGAACGTATATATATTAATATAAAAATAAAAACATCGCGACGGTCGCGCCGGATGTCGGAAGATCAGCTGACCGCGACCGATTCGGCCCCGCGGAGTCGGTGACATAGAAACTAAATACGTTATATTCGTCTACGAGCCACTCCCGCTATTCCTCTCGACTTATATTTTCAAGTTCCCTTTTCAGCGCCCATGCTCAAAAGCAATTAGTACGAAATGCAAAAAAAAAATAATAATAATAAACGGAAGTAAAGAGACAAAAAGAAATTCGGTAAAGATCCGCGACGTACGGTCGGGCGCGTGTCCGTTGTAATTTCGGGTAACAGAATTCCCGAGACGGGTTTCCAGCATGCACAAAGAAAGAAAGAGAGACTTTCTCACGGCGAGGGGTTGCCCCGGTACCGTTCCACAAACGAGGAATTCTCACATTGTTGCGAAATGTTGTTGCATTATCCGCTACTTCCTCTTATTTTTCCTGCTTGCCGATTTGTCATTTGTGCCTCGAGAAAAATTCTTCCGGATCATCCTTTTCTACTTGATCGCGCGTGAGAACAAATATCAAAGAGAGAACAATAAAAAGGGCGAGACAGAGAGAGAGAGGAAACGACGGAGCTCAAGAGAAAGAAAGAATTTCGATGGGTACGCTGCGATCGGACGATCGGAATCACAAAGAACCGGTAACATTGGAAAAGCCGCGTTCAACCGTTGTTCAATAAACCAGCCAACGGCGGTTCACGAATAAGAAACATCAAACAATCTCTCCACTTGCTCTATTTTCATAAACACATATATATTGTTATGTTTAAAGAAATTTAAATGAAATTCTTCGTCTTTTGTTTCACACGGAAAATAAAAATAAATCCGGCCAGTGGGAACCGAAATTTTCGTGCTTTTTCGTCGAGATATTTCTCTCCTTTCTACGACGAGAGGTTGAGAATAAACGTTGCCAACGTGAACCCAAAAAACAATTAATTTATAGCGCCGTTAGGATCGTGAACGGTTTAGATCAAATTGTTGACTATCGTTCGTTCTCAGTGTCCGTCAACTTTTTGTGATTGTAGTAAATAATATTTTTGAAATTTATTTAAAAAAGATTCGGGCATTCTGGCTTTTCTGAATCTCGTTGGCACGAAATTTATCTCGGGTAAAGAGAAAGAGGACTAATTTAGCTGAAAGGAGTGCTAAAATGTTTGTTCACAGTGAGTCAACCGAAATAAGCGAGAATGAATTTTTCGTTGTATTTTATTTTTTTTTCACCGGCTCTGAAATGCTCTCATTTTTGTAATTGGCTAGTTTCTTCCTCGGGGTCGCCGAACGGTTCGTTCCTCTGTGTGTTTAATTATCATTGTTGTTATTATTATTCCTCTTTTGGAGGATTCTCCCAGGGACCGAGATTTTTGCTTAATACATAGCCAAACACGATTTATACATAAATTATCCGATAGTATTATGTTAGCAACGGATATAAAAAATCATCTGGCGTGACGAAATCCAAACGAATATTCTTCGCAATGTATTCAGATTTATTATTATTATTTTTTTTTATTCTCTTCACGTTCGCAGTCATGCAGATTTCGCACGTAGTAAATTTAAGCACGTACATTCGCAATCAAAAAAGAAATTCCATTAAGACTTTTCTAGACTGACTTACCGAATGGAAATAGCAAATTACTTTTTGTTCTTCAGACCCTGTGAGTTTTTTCTGTCTCGAAGATCACGTCGTTTTTATGCCAATCGCGATGTTTTTTTTTAATACGAATAAAATAGTCGTTTCTGTATTTTGTGGGTTTTTTATTTTTTATTTTTTTTTTAAATTAATTAAATTTCCAACCTCGGGGGATTGGGTCTTGGAAATTTATTTATCGATCTATCGATTTTTGGTTTTTGGCATTGTCAAATCTGTGTACGAATGATTCTGAAGGATTTCATTTGCAATAGATCGCGGAATTATTGTTTTTAATGAACTTTTCGATGCGATTGTACGGGCTGATGCTGAGTGACTGCACGAATTAATTGAGCGAACAGAAAACATAGAACTATGGCTGCAGGAGCAGCAGCAGCAGCTACACGTCATTAATGCAATGAATAATTTATGATTGAGTGTTGAAGACTCGCTGAGCACCTTTTCTTAGCCACAAACAAGGCGATTTCTGAGTCAGGTGGTAAATGCGTATCGTTTAATCGCCCGTTTCACGAGGATCGGCCGAACGCGGCTTGCTCTTGAAGTTTTCTTGTGCTGCCTCAGCCGAGAGAGTATCGACAAGGGAAAAAAAAGGCTCGACCGTGCGAGACATCGAAAACATTGGGACGAACGGGAAAAATCTTCGGGCTGTTCATTAAATTCATTCATTCCCACCCGCTACAATTTAATCAATTTTATTCTCGTCATAACGATTGTCTGCATATTATTATGTTTATTGGACTTTGAAAGCTGCCGATGAACAAGAAAGTAAATAATTTAGAATGCAGAGAAGAAACGGAATGGCGATTCTTCTCGTTTTAAATCTCGATATTATTTTCTTGACATTCTTCACTCACGCGTAATTCGCGTTCGCGCGTTTTTTTTTCGTCACACATTCAAACGGTAGAAAAAAAATGACAATCTTCGAAATATCTCATGAAACTTTAGTGCTGAGCTTCACAGAGGCCGGAGAAAAACGATATTTCGGTAGAAAAATGAAAACGCACACTCCGGTGCTTGAGAAATTTGAGAATTAGTGCAAAAAAATCTCGTTAGATAATTCAAAGGGATAAAATAATACGACAGTGAAAAATGATGCGAGAAATTTTCGTACGTGAGCTTCAAGACCTTAAAAAAGCTCAAAATTTTTAGAAATATTGAGCTTTCCGCATACAGAGAGCACGGTGGAAAGAATAGAAAGGAAGTGACGAGGCTAGAAAACGTTGAGGAGGAAAATAAACGAACTGGAAATTGAGGAAATATAAAAAAGTGCGAAGAAAATTAGAAAAAGTTGGGACACAAAAGTTTTATTGGAAACGGAAGAGAGGAGCTTGAAAAAATGGAGAAAAATGTAGCAAAAGAGAAGATGAAGATGAAGAGTGATTGAGTCACGAAAGAAGAAGAAGAAGGTGGTTAGAAATGGAGAAAAAAGGGGAAGCTCGTATACACTGGTTATTATTAATAATTACTCACATCCACGTATACCCACGTGACGATGCATTGGCTGAACACACTAAAGATGATCGAGAGCAGGAGAGAGTAAGCGAAGGGAAGAGAGAGAAAGAAAATGATGAGAATAATTATTGAGCAATTATTGACGAACTATAGGAAGTTCAGTTTCTTTATCCATCGAGTTAAACTCGAGACGTACAGTTACGAAAATATAGTGTAATGCACCAAAGGTCCCTGGGAGAATATTCTATTCTGCATAATTCTCATCTCGAGTTTACTTTTTCCTCACCCTTCGATCATCAAGTGTGCTTCATCGCGAGAAGAACAGAAAAAAAAACAGTTGCTTGAACTCAAAAAAGTAGAAAAATCCCTCGGCAATTATGAACCGAACGATTCAACTAAATTCATTATTTTTTCCTCGATTATCAAATACGAATATTTTAAGATTATTGCAGTTTATCATGTTTTTTGAATTTTCCATCGATTTTACGTCTTGGACTTTTATCAAGTCTTGGAAGTTCCAGAAACTGGTTTCCAAGGAAAATATTGCAACACCTCGATCGAGAGATTCTGCACGTTTAACTTCGTAGTCAGAGTCTTGCATGCGAGTACGTTCCTCCATCAGAGAAATGCAGAACTTTTCACGGTTCCATTATAGGGACGTGCCTCAACAATCCAGATTAGATTTACACCTCAAAGGAGAAAGATACGTACCAACACTTGGGCTAAACAAAGACAAGACATTGTCAGCTTGATTCCAAAGTACAAAACCACTTAAAAGTTTTCTGATGTCTTCATTTGTCTCTGTCTGCAGCTCGTACACGTGTACAGCTCTGAATGTGTGCTTTGGTACACGAGACTCTTGTGGTCTTGGCTATCCCAGCCTGGCAATCAGATAATTACCCTCATAGGCATTCCTCATCCAGATTTTCATCTTATTTCTTTGCAGTTCGCTATGAACGCGAGAGAGAGGATGGAGAATATCATGTTGAGATCCCGAAACGTAAGACTCTCTTCTCATACATTGTCAAGCTCGTCCGAGTAGCACAAACTCCATGTCTTTCGAATGTATATGATGACAAAGAAATAGAAAGAGATAAAGATGAACAGAGAGAGAGAGATAGGGAGACGGAGAGAACTATATTTTCGTACCGTTATTTCATGAGTAACGTATCACGGTTACGTTACGTCCTTCTATTATCCTTAACAGGCCACTCGAGGCAGAGGCATTAAAAAATTCAGCAGCATCCCTCTCTTTGTTCCTACTCTATTTTTTTTTTTTTTTGAACTCTTGCACCCGGAACCCGTTCCTTGGGGAAGTTAATGAAAGGCTTATTGACGCCTAGAGGTCCCGAAAACCGCAGTTAGTTTCAATGGAATAACTTCCGGACAGAAAAAATTGAGCCTTCTAAATTAATCGTTCTTTGATGCGTGAGATTTTTTTTTTCTACATAACGTTCGTAATTTTCTTTCGATCTCGCTGCTAATTTTTTTCGCCACAGCAAACGCACTCTGGCATTCACTTCAAAGCTCTTCCGTTTTTGCTTTGTTTTTATGTTTTATTCGCTTCCCTCGAAGTTTCCTGAGGCATAATGAGCATGTCAATCAATCGATCAATCAATCAGCCCATCAATCTCCCTGTTGGGGAAAAAAAACGGTGTAAAAACTTGAAGGAATAAGCTTTAGAAACGAAGTTTTCATCGGTCGAGTAGAACTGATTGCGATTCAATTTCGCGTTCACTCGATCTTGTTTTTTTGTGTCGATTAATCGACTGGGTTCGTAAAGGAAGCGATACAAAAAACTTTAACAATGGCTCTCGCCTTCGAATGTCATGAGAGAGACTTTGTGGTGCACGTAATTGTCTCCATTATTCTTTCGAATCCTCACTTCCTAATGATCCATTAATGAATCGACTGTCGATTCATTGGAATTGCAACGTGCTCGAGAAGTTGGTGGGCTTTTGTTTCCAAATGAAATTCATCAGCCGTTTTCTCATTGCTAGGATGCCTGTGTGTTGGTGATAATTGGACACTTGGCTAAATGAGAAAGCTGTGCTTTTCAGAATGTTCATGAAGAAGGGCAAGCAATCTATACAAGTTTGCTGATCGTTCTTAGAAAGAAAGTCCATCAGAGGCTTGGGTGGGAGAGTTTTTTGACGTTGTTGTTAATCACTCATCCTCGTTCTCCATTTCTATGCAACTTTCCTGTCTTCGCAATGAATCTTAGGTCTTGCATTTTTTTTCTCTTATGACCTCGCCGCAGCGATCTGGATACATTAAACATCGTGTGCCTCTGGCACAAGTCTTTCTCGCTCAAATGACGTGGAAAAACGCTTAATTTTCGTTCCATCTACAACGTCGCGAGAGCGAGCCCAGACTCTCGTGACTAAACGAACCACGATCATGAGATACGAGTATACATTTTCTACCATATGTGATCTCCCGAGACTCTCGTGTGTTAGTTCACAAGTGCCTACTGCAACCTTCTATGTAATTATGCAAATTTGCCAACTTGCCACGTTGATGGCAACTTTGAAATAAACTACGTACTACCAGGAGAAAACACTCGTGTGTATACGTTACGTTGTTGCCAGAGAAATCAAGTATGCGTGTCAAAATACATAAAAGAATATCAGGGGAGCCTTGAGTAGGTCGTTTCTTGACTTTAACATTAAACAAGTGTGCAATCCCATGGGGTTTTCCATCTCTTTAATAAGAGTATCAGAGCCTTGAGCTCTTGTGAACTCGAACATCGTCTTGGAAATGCTTCGTCATTCTTACGGTCCAATAAAGTCCTCGTTACGTTTGTGTGTGTGTGGGGGGGGG